>MU270072.1:0-430477 GCA_021432635.1 Thozetella sp. PMI_491
CGTGCGTATGGCCTGAGAAGGCTGAGAATCAACAGACCATGGAAATATAGACCCCATCCTCCCCTAGGTCAGGCGCCGACCCCCCCCCCCCCCCCTTCTCCCAAGCCTTGTTTTTTACCTGACTTCCCTCTAGTAGCCCTGTCCTTATAAGTCTGACACGATCCCGAGAAGAAGCCCAGGAAATTTGGTTAAATACCTTATCTCCCCAAGTTCCTCAGTTCCCTTGAACTTTCACAAGCTACGACCAGCTCCATGTAAATTTAAAGGACCAGTGCTCTAGAGCCATAGCATTGGATTTCTTAGTTACCTCGCACAGGTCCCAAGACGCCTCCATACTCCTATCATGCCTTCCACCTCCTCCTCTTACCTGGAGCTGCAGCAGCGCCTCCGTGGCCAGGCTAGGTACCAACCCCAGCTACCGACAAAGGAGAAGAAACCAACCTTATTCATCAAACATCCTATGGTCTCATATTCTACTATGACTAATTTTCTCCTCTTGACATAGCGTTTCCCCAGACTCCCGTCGTCGAACAAAGCGGGCCGCAAAGGTTCAGCAACAATCTCCCATGCTAGATCGCTTCTTGAAGCAAGAGGCGACCGAAGATAGCAATATTTATGGACGTCTGACCAACACTACCCATCACTCCTCATCGGCATCATGATGAGTATCGCCTAGTGCAACTAGAGCACAGACAATCACACAGTTTGATTGCTACGGCGAGGACTCGACGGGTTCCCTGAGGTATTAGATCAAGTTTAGGATTTCACGAGGCGAACTAGTGACAGTTGTATGATGGTTTCTCTGCAGAGCAACGAGGGACTACAAGGTCATTGAAAGCTAACAGAAGATGGAGCGTCAACTTCGGGATACTCGAGTTTCTACTACAGCTGGGAATTAATGGGTAAACTAGTGAGTTAAAGTAGCATGTTAATGATAATATCGACATAATTCCAACTATGGGATAATACAGATAAGGTCGAAGGAGCTACGTCTCAAGAATATAATTCTAGAAATTACCTAGGTAGGTATTTTCCTATAACTCGATTATAGAAGGGTCAAAGTATGTAGGTAAGTAGGTAGGTGGCCTAGTACCCTCATATAATGGTAACGGCACTTAAGACCCATGGGCTAGGAAATCTCATTGCTATCTGATCACAAGATATATAATTCGACGTGCTAATTAGAATATAAATCTTCTACGGGTATCTAAATAGGTAGAGACTTTTTAGTAGTGTTGAAAGATGCAAGCCCATACTCTCGCCCCTATCGTAAGCTTTATGATGCCCTACCTTCGCTTCCGATTCCCCTCGCAATTACTTGGCTATTTTAATTTGTAGTCACTGACATGAGGGCTAATCCCCTCGTCATGAGATGACTCCTTTGATCTCATATTTACCACGTTTTCCGTTGTTAATATTTACTCTCAATCCCTATGGATACCTTCGGGGATGGTAGTAGCGGACCACTTGGCAAGTACTTAGCAAGATATACGTAGGTAGCTCTTTCAGAGAAGATAAGGAAACAAGAGATGTGCCGAAAAACTAAGGTGGTATCGACGCGCGTTATGTCTTGAAACTGGTTTCGGGATTGAGTCATGTCTGCTTTCAGGTTCCCTATCTTTCGTCTCAACAATTCGAAAGCTGGCTGTCGAGTATCCCCAACATTTTCCAATGGGTAAAGCACGGCGATACTTCCAGCCCTAGGATCACACACACCATCTTCATCTGACCGCATCAGCTGGACCCAGTTGACAATCAAGATGTCCCCAACTTTGGGACCGCAGGGCCTGAATCCCACGCTCCTTCAAGGCTGCATGGAACCCACACCGGCTCTGCGTTGGGGGTTGACCAGCCTTAAAAACGCCTTACAGGGCTAAAATTGTTACTTTAGGACTGTGAGATGTCGGGTAGGAGCCCGGATATCTCATACACTGTCTGTGAAAGAAAAGAAAAAAGGGGGGCGCCGGCTAGCCCATGACGTGCCCTAATATATGGATACGAGCGGTACCGGCAGATGGCTCGTATTTGTTCTGGACTGGATGTGACCATTGATGGGAGGTTACATTGAGTACTATATGCACTTGCAGCCCTGTCTGTCTTCTCGATTGGGGACGCCAACCTCGCAGTATTTGTCTTTGGTCCGCAGGTCGCAGTCAAAGGACCATTCCATACTGTCTTTTTGCCTCCCGGCTACGCTATATTTTGGTCCGTAGAATCGAAGTAAAAGCTCTACATGCTTTGCCAGTAACTTTAGTACTTAGACTACCTTACTTGATGGAAGGCAAATAGTTGCAGTTTTGCAACGCCGGCTAATGACGGGAACACGGGAACATCCCGAACTTCCGGCCTTGTGCTTCCACGACGTTCCTTGCACAATCCGTCAGAACTGCCTCAGCTGACCTACCTATTGACAGCCTGCAACTTTTGGTGCCTGGCAAACCGCAATTTCGGTAACAAGGTAGGAGAAGTGTGAGGTACTTATCAGCCTAGCCGCATTCTGTACAGCACAAGCCAAGCAAGAAGAAGGAAGCTTTGATAAGACCCTCGGGTGACCACTATCTTGGTTGTAACTAGGTACTTAGGTATCTATTAGCATGCCTTATATAGTTGTAATCTGCGTGCTCCTGGTCCATAAGTGGGTTCGAGAACGGCCTGAAACTCCTACTTCTCAACAGGCACTCTGGTGTCAGGTAGCATCGACTATACTGGCAGAATGTGTGCTCTACCACCCCTTGGGGATGCGGACTCGGAAAGGAGGCTACGAAGAGATTTACTACCTCATATAATACATGTGCGTAACTGTCAGAGGGCCATCGAAATGAGACTTGAGGACAGTAGGAGTCTGCGGAAGGTAATCTGGCGGGTAATGGGTGGGAAAGCTTACGGCATACGTCATGCCGAAGAAATGGCGCGCTTCAGCTTCGTATACTCCGAATACGGTCATTTCAACGATGCAGAAGAGCTTCAATCCAGAGCCCGTGCTATTTTCATCCAGAATTTGGGAGAAGACCATCCCATATCGATACGTGTCACGATGGCGCTGGCTAACACGCTTCGCGACCCCTGAGCAGGATTACTCACGCTGTGAGCCTATTGCGCAACGCTCGCGGTGTTTGTTTGCGATCCTTGGGCCAAGACCACCCCACTAGTCTACAAGTTACGGATCTCCTTGGATCTACCCTGTGGTTCCTTGGTCGCTGGAGCGAAGCGAAGGCTATCCATACGAGAAACCTGGAGGGTATGAAGAAGGTGTATGGCATTGATCATGAGAATACCTTTAGAACTATCCGGACTATCGCCAATATACACCGGGCGTACCTAGAATATGAAGAGGCGGCTGAATATCTCGAACTTGCCTGGCATAAGCTAAAACAGAGGCTGGGTGAGAGTCATTCGGAGACGCTTACATGCCTCGAGCAGCTTGCCATAAGCCGCAGTGCGCTTGCCCCGGAACACGCAGCGAAGGGAGATGAGATCATGACCTCAGTCCTTGAGATACGAGAGAAGACTATGGGCCCGGAGCATCCCTACACACTGGTGGCCATGGGAAATGCCGCTCACATCAAGTCATTAATGGGCCGTCACGGGGAAGCGGCTAAGCTGATCAAAGAGGCACTGACTATTGCAAAAAGGGCTATACCCGAATCTCATCTGATAATCATGGGAGGCAGGGCATTTTATGCTCATTTCTTGAGCAACGATGGACGTTGCAGCGAGGTAGAGGATATTCTCTTGGATGTTACAGACAAGGAGAAGTACAAAGCAGTCAGCGAAGGGTATGGTGACCACCCTGACAGAATTAGGGCATGCTGGTATTTGGCGTTGTGCTATCAAAGGCAAGGTAAGTTCCAAGATGCACTAGACACATGTGCAAATGTCCTGGACGCCTTGAAGGAAATAGGACAGGGTAAAGGCATGAACCACAAGATGTTCTCAATGGTAGGGGAGAAAATCGAGGAATTGACGGCGATCTTGGCAGGATCTAGCTGTCCTCCAGCTCCAGAGGCGAGAACCTTCTCTGCTCTTTAATGCAAAATGGGAGCTAAACACAGCTCCCAGCTTCTTATGTTTGGCGCCTTTGCATCCGTCGCCAATTGGCCATGCGCCCTCTTCGTGGTAACAACAAGGTCCTCAGTCTTGAGGTCAGTGCCGTGTTCGTCGACGATAAGACGGCGACGCCTGCTCCGGGTGACCGAGCGGATACTAATCCTCTGTCTATCTCCTATTCCTTTAGCTTCTTCAGCTCTTCGATCGGAATTTAAGTCGGTGTCATTAGCAGCCGCCTAATTCTCATCGCTCTGCAGAACGCCAGCATCTCTCTCGGCGCACCTACTGAAATATAGCCACCTTACCCACTAAAGAGAGACTTTGTACTGCAATACTGCAATTCTAATATAGACCCTCTTCGTATTGCAATACGAACTCTTTCATTTTAATAGGTGTAGTCGCTATATTTTAGTGGGTATCTAAAATTGTTAAAGGATACTTCAGGTGTGTGTCTTCCGGGGAAGGTCGCTTAAGTCTCGCTTCGGGGCTTGGCATTTTATCCTCAAGTGGAGGCGCAATTTGCTGCATATGCCCAAAGAGCTGCCAAATCCAGGAACCCCCTCCGACTCCCACCCGAGAGCGCAGCATCGGCCACGTCTCATATTGGGATCGGCCCACAACAAACAGGGCAAGTAGTTAACTCGCGTTGCATGCAACGCTTTCTGCACCGGTACTACCCTGTCATAACTATGCTTAAGAGACGTCCGTCGTACTTGCCAAATAGCACGCCTCCCGGGAGTCCAATTTAGCCTCTCTTCTCGTTGCACGCGACTGATGTCCAAGTGCAAAGTAGTGTGAGCTAGACTAGAATTGGAGTCGGGTTGGAAGATCACGATGCACACGCGCGCACTCGCTTGCTTGGGCCTGGCGCAGAGTGCCGCCGCCGCCTACGTATGGCCGGACAGGTACGACGCCATGGAGGATCTCGTGGCAATTAACGGTGGCTATCGGAGGTTTGGTTTCTCAGATCGTGCGCATCTCCCCGCGTCTTTCTTTTCCATTCATCGCTGATAATATATCAGTGGTTCTGCCCTGTGGCTTTGGGAGCAATCGAGTCGGCATCCAGAACTCTGCCGAATGGGTGCGAACCGCCTTCCACGATGCGATCACCCACAACGCCTCGGCCGGAACTGGCGGCTTGGATGCATCTATTCTCTTCGAGATGGACCGGCCGGAAAACACCGGAGCGGCCTTCAACAATACGTTCGGGGCCATGTCCGGCTTCGTGAACATTAGATCTTCGGCAGCTGATGTCATCGCGGTCGCGCTCGTCCTTGCTGTGACGTCTTGCGGTGGGCCAAGCGTTCCGTTGCGGTTTGGACGCGTCGATGCTACGGAGGCCGGCCCTGCTGGTGTCCCCAAGCCAGAAGATGACCTACCAAGCACGCAGACAAGGTTCTCGACTGCTGGCTTCACCCAGAGTAAGCCATCCGAATCTTTCTCGTCCTGTCACGGCGGCGAAGGACTACCCAAGGCTCTCTTGACCTAAAGTTTTCGCAAATGGCATTTCAGCAGTGCTGACTTCATGATAGCCGATATGATTTCGATGGTCGCTTGCGGGCACAGCTTAGGCAACATCCACAGCGTTGACTTCCCCCAGCTGGTCTCCGGAAATGCCTCTGAAGCCAACATAGCTACATTCGACAAAACGCCCGCCTCGTTTGACAACGCAGTTGTCGTGGAGTATTTGACGAGCAATACTTCAAACCCTTTGGTCGTTGGGACGAACTCGACTACGAATTCAGACATGCGTATCTTCTCCTCGGACGCTAACACCACCATGTCGACCTTATCTGACAGCGCCACGTTCCGACAGACGTGTGCAAACATCTTTGAGCGGATGATCAACACCGTCCCGTCGACTGTCACGCTTAGCGAGCCACTGGAGCTGCGGGATATTAAGCCCTACTTTGACAAGGTCCAACTGCAAGCTGACGGCTCTATTTCCATCGTAGGGAGCATACGTGTTCGAACGACCACTGTTACAGGCCGAAATCCCAACGACCTGGCCGTAACCTTGCCTTATACCACCCGCACAGGACTGAGTAGTGACTCTCAAGTTATTAAAACCACTCTAGCGACATTGAAAGGTGGACAGTCCAGTGGTTTCAATGGCGAATCCTTTCATTGGTTCGAGTTCAGCCAGGCGATTGACGGCTCCGCGGGAATCGCCGCCTTCAACGTTAGCATGTCCTCTATCTCGACAGGCAACACCACCCTTTATGACAACAGTGCTACGGGAGGGTATCCTCTGACGGCCGAGATCCTGTACCAGCCGGGAAACTCTTGCTTGGTCCAGGTGACTGACGGCTTTCGCCTGCAAGTTGTAGCAGCCGTGCGCAAGGAGCTCATCGATGGCGGTGCTTCCGTATCAATGGAGGTAGTCCGGAAGGTTCCGTACGCTATTGGGATCCTGCTGCCCCGCCTGGTACCAGAATCCATCCCCATGACACAGGTACCGAGTCTAGAACGGTCGGGATATGTCTATTTCCAAGGGAACACGACCCTCGCGAACGAAAGCTGGTCCACGACGTTCGATATCTCGGTGACCGAGGGAGCTCAGACCTTTAAGGTCGAGTTCCAAAAGACTACAGGGCTTCCAAGCACGTGCGGAGCGCTCAGTTGATCGCAGCCGTCGCATTAATTTTATTATTCCTTAATTCCCAAGATAGAGTGGGGGGCCTGGCTAGGCCAAGATGAAAAATTCTTGATCCATTGGAGTGTGAAGCTGGGAGTGGGTTGTTACATATGAACCGGCAGGCTCGTGGTGGCATTCTATAGATGAGGTAGTAATTAATCCGGTGCCTCTGCAACACAGGTACGGCTAAGAGCTGCTGTCCCCCCCATTCACCCGCCGTTTCGTCCACTCACTCGTCAAGGGCAATAGCAGGGACCGATGAGGAGCCCGCATCGAGATAACTATCGATTACAGGGTGCGCTACTTAGTGGAGATAGATAACCAAGCTCAGGCGCCCGGTACTGACTTTCACAGAGACATGCCAAGGTGTATAGCGAGACTGAGGAAATATACACTTGGCATAGACCGTGAGAGGCAAAAAGGCCCCGCTACGTCCCTTGGGCATTGCAGCCGCCTTTGGATGCCATGTGTACTAAGTTATTCTTGTCTGTATTCTCTGCGACGTCAGGTTTAAACACCATATCCAAGAGTCTAGATGAACCGCTACAATATGGGGTATTTAAATGACAATTGGCCGTACTATCTAGAAGGTATGCATGTTGGAAGACTAGGCTTGGGGGTATACATATTGTGTACGGTGTGCCTCCGATGGTCGGCCGTCGAACTGCCTCTGGAACACGCTCACAGCTCCTAACAAACGTTAAATTATTCCGACGCCCGGGCGTTGATACGAAATCTGAATCGAGTCCTCTGTGTCAATTGAAATATCAAACCTAACTATAAGAAAAGCCACATCTCAGTCAACGCTAGTCGAGCATCAGAAATCTTTTGCTCGGGATAACTACCAATGCCTCAAGCTTCATCCAGCTAATCAACTAGAAAGTTGGCGCACAGCTGTAGGAAGCGGTCGCGTTGCTCCCAGTGCGTCATATGAGACGCACCTGCAAGCGTAACCCACTTGACGCGCTGGATACCTGAAAACCAAGGCTCAATACATAAATTGCTCACCTCGTCATGCTCGCCATTGATAAGCAACGTGTCGACCTTGATCTTATGCGCTACATCGCGACCCCCGTCCCAGTCCTTGAGAGAACCCGTCAAAACGAACTCGCAGGGCCCAGTCATAGTTTGATATACCGTTGGATCCTCTGTGAGATGGGCGAAGCCTTGCTGAATCTCCTCGGGAAATGGGTCGAGCCGACAGAAATGGCGGGCGTAGAAGACGTCAGACGCTTTGTGGAATGCTTCTGACGTATAATCCTCTTTAGCCAGACAATCTTCGATAATAAGCCGTACATCCTCGGGTAGAGCTGCGATCATAGGCTCTTCGCCTTTGGTCATAAGCACAGTGCTTGCAGGCCCGCCAGCGTTGATAAGCTTCCGTAGGCCTTGCGGGTGACGTGCTGCGTACTAGCTGCCGAACATACCGCCCCAGCTTTGGCCAATCAGCGAGAAGCCCCGTGTACGCAGTCCAAGATGATCGATAAGATTATCCAGTTCAGAGATAAACATATTGAAAGACCAGAAGCTACCGTCACCCATCTTGTCTGGGAAACGCGTCGATCGCGCACAGCCGACCTGGTCGTACAGCACGACAGGAATACCGCGCGTCTCCCAGAGGTCGGCTAGCGGAATCATGTACTCGTGGCCGGCACCAGGTCCTCCGTGCAGGGTGATTAGAGTAGGCTGTGTTGCTGTTGCGATGTCGCCGACGACCTTGTACCACGTTTTGCATGGTTTGCCGGCCGGTGGCCAGTCGAAGGCTACCTCACCCTCAGTGATCGGCTGTATTGTGGCTCCATCCATAGCTTTTTCGAGTGTTTGAGGTTCAGAGTGTTTGATGTGACTGTATTTGGAGTCTAGGGACGTTCGTTGACTGTTCAGCTAAGAGGCTATCTTTCTAGCCTCTGGTGAATTTACACGATTCCTGCCGCTCATGGCGGCCCCCAATTTTTACTTCCACCTTTGGTTCTGTTCCACCCAAAATCAAGCTGCTGGCTGACATTCATAAGTGGAGTAAGTGATATATTTCTTGCATAATACGCCCTGATTTGTCTCCCTCATCCGTCTGAGATGTGGTGCAGTGATACGGCACGGTCAACCCCCCCTCCCCCCCCGTCCCAGGGCGTGGTTCTCTGTCTCCGGACTGGTGCGCCGCCAGCAACTTGCTGCCAGCTGCTTGTATCTCTAGCCCATTAAGGAACTCGACCGCGAATGTTCCAAAGCTCAACGGGTAAGGTGACTTGACTGTGACCACTCTAACACGTGAATCATATTTACAAAGGTATGCATGCTATTCCTAAGCCATACCAGGTCATCTATTTACAAGTCCTTTGTTCTTTGCTCTGCAGCCGTGATCCACCCCGCTAGCTCGGCATCGGACCGTGGCTTCAGTCCGATCTTGAATGGCTTCGGGTCTGTGGTCAAGGATGTGGGGTTGATGCTGCATTCGATCGCATCGATGATGGGCGCATCCGCTGGGTTCTTTGGGGGCAGGATCTCAAAGGCGGTGATGAGGCGGATGTAGGCGGTGTAGAGCTCGCGGTTGGCGAGGTGCGAGCCGGCACACATCCTGGAGCCTGCCCCGTAGCCGTAGTGCGGCGTACCGCCTTCCTTGTCGTCGAGGAAGCGCTCAGGGATAAACTCGTAGGGATCCTTGAACCGCTGCTCGTCGTAATCGGCCGCGTAGGCATTCTAGCGTGTGCAAAGTTAGCTTCGGTGCTCGGTGCGCGCTGGACTCGTAGGCAGTAATAGCACGGCGATGGCACTAGCGCGAATTATGCATAGGTAACTAACCATGAAGAACGTTGTTCCCGCCGGAATCACGGTGTCTTTGTACGGAATATCCTTGATGCTCGTTCGCGGGAGGCATATGGGGATGACGGTCCAGAACCGAAGCGTCTCCTTGACCAGTGCAGTCACGTACGGGACCTTTTCTTCGACGAGGCACTTTTCCCACGCCTCGCCATCGGGATAGACTTCCAGGATGGCCTTCAAAGCTTTGGCTTGGATCTCTTGCCCATGCGGCGTGGAGAGGTAGGCCAAACCCATGATCAAATTGCCCGGAACGGTGTCTAGCCCGGCAGAGACCATAGTCAGGCAGATAGACTTGATCTCAGCTGCAGTTCGCAAGTTAGCATTTGACAGTCCGACAAGCTAAATACGGGATCCTGGGCTGCCTATACCTTCGTTCAGCTTAGCCTCTGGGTCCTTCAGAATGTTTCCTGTAATACATGGCTTATCGGTTCCAGCGGCAATGCGTCGCTTGAGATCTTCAAGCAGGATGGATAGATAGCGATCCCTCCTTGCCCGGTATTCCTTAGCTGATGTGTTTTGAGCTCCCCATACGCGAAGAAGCGGCACGTAGTCCTGCCAATTGTTACTTGTGGAGCGGAAGTTAGAGACCTCTCGCTCTACATGGGTTATTTCTTGGAGCAGCTCGCTGTCGACGGTGCCGTCAATTCGAAATCCATAATTGAGCGTCAAAGAGGTGTTGAGCGCAAAGCGCGCGAAGTAAAAGGTCGGGTCGAGGTCTTGGTTGCCGTCCTTGCAGTCCTGAAGCAGCTCCTTGATGCTTACGGTGGACTCGAGATCCAGGATCGGCATGTAGGACTGCACGGCTGGCCGGTTGAGCGCCGTGCCGGCTGCTTTCCGCCGTGACTTGCATGATTCATCCCACGGCGACGTCCCAATGGTGAAGCCCTGGGAGGTAGACACCACCGAGTGGAATGTGTGGAATGTAGGACGGGAGATTAACGCCGACTGATGCGTGATCCAGAAGTGCTTCACGGTATCGTACGAGTTGACGAAGATGACGCGCTATTATCGATCCAATTAGCATAGTTCACTTGATTCCCCCTGCCTGACATCTAAAAGCTTGCGCATATAGGTCCCTGGGGAAGGGGCAAAGCTGGCTGCTCACTCTATTGCCTAGGCGTGTCTGGAAGACTGGCCCGTACTTGGCAGCCCATCTCTGCGCAACGCGGGCATGGTCGGTGCCCAACTGTATCAGATTGCCAAAAATGGGGATGCCAGGGATCTCAGGGAGACGTCCGATCTTCGGCACATCGGTAGCATTCAGGAACCTGATGAGGAGGTAGATGGCTACAATGCTGCCAGCGAGAGCTATTTGGTACGACATATTGAACAGCCTTGAAGATCTCTCAGGCCTACGTCTTTCGTCCTAGCTAGAAGATAGCGCTCTGGTGCTATTTATGATCTATATAACTACGCCAAGGAATGAAGGTCATCTGACGAGCCGAGTCCACCATGACATATGCCATTCGTTGCCCCCGCCGTTCTCGCATTAACACCAGCAAAAAGACGCTCTGGTGTTGGCTCTTCCGAATCCGGTATGCCCCAAGCATTCGATTCCGATTCCGCAGCCCCAACGAGATTCCGGCGGTTCTGCAGGTTGGGGTAGGCGGGGGCGGGCCGCTAGTGCTTCAAGCGATAGAAAAGCTCGCTTCATGGCGAGGATACAAGCTTGACTGGGTCCACGGCAATGGAGATCAGATGCATCGGCGCCTTTATTTCCATTGCCCCGTGCGCGATTCGTCGTCCCTGAGGCTGAGTGGAGCGGAGCCAAGACTAGAAGAATCCGGGGTCAGCTAGATTTTGGCTCCCCGATGAGTACCGTATCCACACCCCATCGGACTCTGGTGACACAAGGGGAACAGAAGCCCGTAGATGGGTCGTCCTGCCGGTAGGACGAGGCTATGAATCTCACATAGAGTTAAAGAAAGCAGTCAGGCCGTCTTGAGTGGAAAGGCGCGTCTGGGCCCCGATCTCAGGTAGAATCCCCACTGGAGAAGTTCTCATGCATGGCTTTTGCAACTCCGAGCAATGCCAACTACCCCATAATTAAAGTGTGCTTGAGCCCTACTACGTACGTCATGAGCCATGCTGGCTTCCCAACCAAAACATCAAGAGTAGATGATGTAGTTGTGAGATATGGCCATGGTCCTCCACAGCCATTCCTCCTCGTGGCCGAGAGCGCCGAGCTAGGGCTGCCATCTCCGCCCGCCCTGTACTACGTGTACGCTGCTGTGGCCGGGAACCCGGTGGCGGCGGTCGGTGCAAAAATCCATATCCCACCCCCGCCCCCGCATTCGCGTCCCGGGCGTGTGCACGTCCCTGGCGCACTTGTCCCCAATTTCTTCGGAGCATCAATCAACGTTCACTCCCGACATTCCCGGGCTTGCTGTGCTTGTGAGCATCCCCGGTCGGTGAGATGCAGCCTCCGAAGTCGCCTAAGCAGTCGAGACGCACTGCACGATCGCGTCGCCTGCCCTACACAACGATTGCTTGGTCTGCGCGCCTTCCCTTCCCCTTTTGCGTCTCGTTTCGCCGGTGGCCATGTCGCTGACTCGGGGGTTTCAGTGAGCAATGCAAGAGACGAAAAGCGAAGTGCAGCGGCGAGCGCCCCTGCAAGGGGTGCCGGGGCAGCGATGTCGTGTGCGTCTATGATCGAGAGACGCGCTTCCGCACCGGCGGCCGCAGCGAGTGAGCCCCCAGTCTTGTTCCTCACTTTCTCATTTGGCACAGCTACCGAGGGAATTCGCGGTTCATCTGGCTCTGACCTGCCCCCCTCCTAGCACTTATAGCCATCTTACTAATGCTTAAATAGCACGCAAACAGACACACAGAGTGCCGCTGGGAGCGTAGAACACCCTCTGGAAGCGGCGACATCTTGGTTGCCAGCGTCCACTGCTGCGCGGCGGACCAGCGTGCCCGCAGACCCTCGTCCACGATTCACAGCGGAGAGCTCCGACTATTATCTCCGTCTTGCCCAGAAGCGCCTGGTGGCCCTGAGCCCTGAGACAGCCGCCACTCCTCAGCGAAGTCAGCCGTTGGCCTTGGTCGGGGCCGATGTGATCCGGCGCCTGATCCATCACCGTGCCAATTCATCGCCAGAGACGTGCCTAGATGCTCTAGACACCGAGACCTGGTTGAATGTTTTCCAGAACTACGAGGAAGAAGTAGGGCTGCAGTATCCCTTCGTCGACCTCGAAAGGCTGAGACGCCTCGTGCGTCAGTCAAGCGGGGAGAGCGCAGGCGGTGAAGTGACGGGAGCAGGCCCAAGCGCAGATGATGATGCCCCGGCGGAGCGCTGCCGCGAAATTGCGATACTCATCCTCGTTGTGACGTCGACGTTTACAGAGCCAGCCCTATTTGGTATTTCGAACCCACTAGTAGAAGAAATTCACGCGGGGGCAATCCTAAGGGCGCATCTCGGGAATATCAATACGGATGAGCTGGTCTTACTGATTCTTATCGTAAGTTTTGACCGTTTCTCGGACTGTTCTCCGCGGCTTCACCGCCAGTTCTAACCCTTTTTTCAGGCCATTTACTTTTTCCTGTGCGACAAAGAGACACTCGCTTGGAGAATCATCGGCACGGTTCACCGGCTGCTCCAGGAGCTCATCTGCCAAAACTCGGGGGAATCGCAGCCGTCGTCGTCGGTGCAGTTACCGGAGGGCATAAGTGATGGGCTTTATTGGTCCGTCTACACGCTTGATCGGCGTTGGAGCTTCGGAACAGGGTTGCCGTTTGCTGTTCAAGATGCCGATATCCACCATCGACCAGCCTTTCCCGTACGTAAATATGTAGCGACCTTTGGGACCTCTTGAACGCGATTTCGCTAACTGTGGAAATGCAACAGGACGATTCTATGTCTTCGGCCTACTCCAGGTGCATGGTTGACTATAGCGGGATCGCATCTGAGGTCCGCAAGTCGATCCTTCAGTCCGCGCCTACTTCTCCGGCTATCTGTGCCTCGACCCGCGATTTCCTTGATTTCAGGGTCTCCCAGTGGCAAAAGAGCCTGCCTGAGAAGCTTCAGTTTCGTGGCATCAAGGACAAGTTCGTACCCGCCAAAGAAAGGCGAGGGGAGTATCGGCTCCGCCTCATCCTCTACCTCAGGGCCAACCAGATGAGAACGATCATCCACAGGAAGTCTGCGATATTTACCGACCCAAACAGCTTCAATTCTTCCAGTGTCAGCTTGCTAGCATCGACCGCGCAGGACACCATCCGGATCTTGGCGGCGTTGGCCCGGGAGACGGACATTTATCACGCCCAGCACAAGACCTTCAACCACTTTCTTGAGACGGCCCTGACCTCCCTCCTTTTGATTCTCCCCTATGCCGGCCCTGAGCGAGGCGCATCTTGCTTGCAAGAAGCCTTCGCCGCGATGGAGACAATCAGGAACTTGTCGACCCACTCGCCTATCACTCGCGCGCTGGAGGAGAAGCTGCAGAACATACAAGGACTTGTGGCGGGCCTGCGGCCCAACTCACCAAAGATTTCGAAGGCCTCCGATGCTTCGGATCGTATCGCGGAGCTCCCTCCAGAAGCAATCGTCGAAGCCAACCTTTATGCAAGCCAATCATCTCACGATAGCCCAGCCAATGTCTCCCAAGAACCACCGGTGACAAGGAATGCACATACATCCCCCTCCACACGGCGACTAGCGCAAACAATTGCTGGAAAGGGATACGATCCGGCGCTTGGAATCAACACCCCTGTGAATTTTGATCCAGCAGCGCAAAAAGGTGAGTTCCAGAGTGATTCTGGCTTTCCCAGTATCGGAACACCTAGTCTGCCCTTCAATATCGACCAGACGCCACAATCACTTTTATCACAAGCGTTTTCGATATCAGAATCTTCGCCCCAGCTCACTGCAGACACCTCCGTACCTTCAGACTTTGACCCATCCCCGGATTTCTATACTTTCGGCGACTCTTTCCTACGTTTTCCACAGCTCAGCGAGCTCTTCAAGGACTATGAAAACATGGATTTTACCTTTCAGATATGAACGGCTTACGCAGCTCCTTGTCCATCTTTTGGCGCCTTCGGTTCAGTGGGGTTATTCTCTACTTCCTTCTTCGTGTTAAAACTTGTCTAGGGTATGGGTTTATGGAAGTTTTGGCGTTCTAAGTGCGTCCTATCCGAAAAGGGCACGATACCCAGAGGTGTTATGGTTGAGAATCGATCCAAAGACAGATGTAGCGAGGGGGGGGGGGAGGGGGGGGGAAGACACCACTACTCTAGTAAATTAACAGGGAAGCTACTTGATCACGATGTTTCGGTACTGAATATTGTAGATCCTATCACAGCCTAAAACCGCTGCTCGCCGAGATCCAAAAAATAATAATAATAAAAATGTCGTGCTGTAGACCGAAGTACATACCCATGTAATTGACTAGCCCAAATTTCAAATCAACTCCATCCCAGCCCGCCGTAGCCCAGGCGACGAAGGGTATCTTATTCTAGCGCCCAAGACAAAGGATCTTCGCCTCGCAGGCTCCTCCACCAATTCGTAGACTCAAGTAGATCCTCACAACCTTCGACGAGGAACGACCACTTCTTCATAAACCCCTCAGTAAACTCCCAGCCACTGGCCTCCCATGGGGTCGCCCAAGCCACAATCATGGCACCGGGATCGTGGTTCACGCCAACCATGGAGCCTAAAATATCCTCGCAAAGATCACTGTTCGCAAACTGGTCCTGCACCCGGATCGCGTTGTCTCGCATTCGCGGCGACGGTAGGAGATCGATCCAATCGGGGTGGGCTGTCGCTTGTTGTAGGGTGGTCGGCTTAAGCGAATCCGGAATGCCGCTGCCCTCATATGGATTCGGGAAGAGTGGAACGCGGCCCCCGAAGCTGCATTTGTCGCTGCCGAGATGCAGGTAGCCGAGGATGAGCACGTTGGTGCGGCTGGCTCGGAAGACGTTGTACTCGATTAGTGGCAGCAAGTGATCGCGCGACATGGGGTATAGATAACGCGCAGGGCGCACGCGGCCATCCTTATGGAAAGGGGGGATGAAGACTGTAGATGTGGCGGCGGTGGTGGACATCTGGTTTCCATAGCCTTTAGATACTTCCACGTGTTTGGATTCGGCATTTGTGCCTTGGTTCTGCGTCGCCTTGCGCTTCCCTAGATACACATAATGTTATTATCCTTCGTTCACGTCGAAATCTAGACAGAGTGATCGTGGCTGCGAGCCCTATACCCTCTATGGGGGTCGGTCTAACCACAAACTTGGCACCTTGGGGGCACAGGGGACAAGAGGGGGAACGGGAGCCACCAAGCAGAGAACCGTTGGCCTACCAGACCTAGAAGTACTTACGATATGCTCTCAATGCTAGTCGCGTCTGTCGCTTACGCCTCTCAGCCTGGTCACTTATTCCGGTCCAGTCGTCCTCAGCACGACGGGCCTCGGCAAGCTGGCGCATGGGCACAAGCTCCACGGAGGCCACTCCCATCTTTTCCATACCAGCCAGGGTGGGACGGATCCCACCGGAGTGCGCACGCGATCTGTCGCAGAGCAGACGGGTCTGTTCGGTTGTTAAATCTGCAACCTGCTTTCTTGGTGTCGTTGCGGGAAGAGATGACGGAGAGTTGGGCTCGTGGAGATACCTCTTAGTTTCACTAGACCGACAGATCACGGGCGGCGCAGTCCGTCACAGCGGGATTCGGTGATCCCTACCGCACTAATGCAAGTTGCTTTCGCCGCTAGGCTAGATTAGGATTAGTGAGGCCTGGGAGAGGCCGTTATAGCCAATCTCGTGAAGGACCAGTGAAGGACAGGCCGTCAGGGGCAGAGGTCATTGCCGTCCCCACTGACCCGTAGGATATCCGATGAAATACACTTGCATGGTGCCCACCGAAAGCCAAGTGCCTTGCATGAAGAAGAGGCAGATGCAAGATGCTTTCCTTTAGCGTCTATCATGGCTTATGACGGTATTCGGGGAGAACGCGTTCCCCGGAGGCGTATAAGTCACGGCTCGCTCTCGCTGTCTGATGAAGAGAACAAAATGTCGAGCGCTCTTGACATCTTTGGTTACCTGAAAAAGGACTCTTCTTATGCAACATTGCCGATCTGTCCATCTTAGTTACACACAAACACACTCAGCATTTCCACTAGTTGTCCGGGACCCCCACAAAAACCCGTACAATGAATGCCGGCGACTTCTTCCGTTCTCAGCTCTGCGTAAAGCTGCCCGAGCCTACCAAACGATATGATGGACAGACCGTCATCGTGACGGGCTCCAACGCCGGCCTCGGTGTAGAAGC
Source organism: Thozetella sp. PMI_491 (assembly GCA_021432635.1). NCBI lineage: Eukaryota > Fungi > Ascomycota > Sordariomycetes > Chaetosphaeriales > Chaetosphaeriaceae > Thozetella > Thozetella sp. PMI_491. Next base: position 16,768 of record MU270072.1, read on the forward strand.
TGCTCTTTGCTTTGTCCGCCTCGGCGCAGCCAAGGTCATTCTTGCTGTCCGCAACATCACCAAAGGCGAGGCTGCAGCACGTTCCATCCAGACTTCAACAAAACGAACCGGAGTCACCGAGGTCTGGCACCTTGACCTCGTCTCGTACGCAAGCGTCAAATCCTTTGCCGCGCGCGCGCAAGCACTCGAACGACTCGATGTTCTCGTGAATAATGCAGGGATCCTCGTCTACGACTTCGAGCTTGCCGAGGACAACGAGTCTAGTATCACCGTCAACGCCGTGAGCCCCGTGCTCCTGAGCCTCATGCTGCTACCTAAGCTTCGGGATACTTCGATCCGATTCCAGAAGGAGACGGTCATCACATTTACTGGCTCCTTCGTGCACTTCATGACTGAGTTCCCCGAGCGCAAATCTATTAACATCCTCAGTGGCCTGGCAGTAGAAGAAACGGCTCAGATGAAGGGCAGGTGAGAACACTAGACCACTTTTTCCAATGCAGGTATCTTCCGGTGCTAACTACAGCCAGATACTACGTTTCCAAGTTGGTTCAGCTACTTATGATCCGAGAATTAGCCAGCCTAACGGCCCGGTCGACGAAGCCTGGCGATATCACCATCAACATCGTGAACCCTGGGTTCGTACGCACCGAAGTCTTGCGCCACGCCAGCGCCACCTTCCACTTCTTCTTTAAGCCGTATGCGAAGGTCGTCGGGCGCTCGCAAGAAGAGGGCGCTAGGACAATACTCAACGGCGCGGAGGGCGGCAAGGGTACTCATGGGGAGTATTTGAGCGACTGTAAAGTGGCCTTGTGAGTCACCCCGTTCCATTATCCTATCCGTATCATGGATTTTTTTTCCGTGCCAGCTGACAGGAACCCTAGGACTTCAGATTTCGTGCGGAGCCCGGAGGGAAACGAGGTCCAGAAGAAGATCTGGAGCGAGCTTGAGCAGATCTTGGAACGGGTGGAGCCCAATCTTCTGTCTAACATTTAGTATGATCCATATGTGGTACTGGAGATGCTTGAGAATAGAAATTGGATTCTGCGTGCGCGGATGAAGTGGAGATGGTTGACACGTTGATATTATAAGATTATCAGTTTTAGGGTCCTGCAGCGTCCTGAGTCATTATCATCCGCCGTGATGGTATATATTCTCTCTCTTCATACCGGCTTGACATAACGCGCTCAGATATACTGTCTTGCTTGTAGGATACGATTCATTCCCGCCGAGAAACACACCGCATTGGGGCTGTCTCAGATGCTGCCTCCTCGAGGACGCCTCTCCTCCAAAGCAGATATGCGGTTTTCCGTCTTAAAATCCTCTTCTTGACCAACTCCGACGCCATCTCGGCTGGATGGTAGTCTAGAGGGTGACAGGTATCTTCCTCGTATACACGAAGGCACTCCTCTTCATCGTGGAGAACTGCAATCATGTGTATGGGGCGACCGAGTGACGTCACCACTGTGGAGCGGAACTCGTCGAAAGGATAGTCTCTGCGGTAGAGGTCATGGCCTCGCCCACATAGTTCGCAATTGGCATTCGCGGTGTACGTGCTAAAGATCTTTTCGTCCGAGGGGTACGGATAACGGGCGCTCGAGCGCGCGGTGAGTGCATGTCGCAGGCTCTCCTTGACTTCCTGTTCAGTGATCACGATGCCCTCAGCGGTAATGCTATGTTCAAGCTCTAGTGCGATACTTCTCCCTGCCTTGAGTAGCGCAGTTGAAAAGATTGGCCATGCTACCGGGGAGAATGCGGCATCGAGCGGCGTGTATCCAACGTCATTGGGCATGGCAGGATCGCAACCACTGGTCAGCAAGAGGACAAGGAGTTCGGCCACGGAGTCCCGTTGCTGCGCCGGCATTCTCTCATTGTTGCAGGCGGTAAGTCTTCTTAGCAGGAGATGAAGGGATCCCTCGTGGTGATTGTTTGTTGCTTTAGGAGATGCGCCGGCGCGGAGAAGTTTGTTTACAACAGGGCAGAGTTTCGGCAGTGGCAGATAGAATAAGCTGTACAGGAGCGGTGTGTTGCCGTTCAAGTCGCGCTCTTCAAGATCTGGCTCCCAAGTGAGTATTAAATCTAAGAGGTCCACCGTTAGACTTGGCTGTCTCAGGGCGCAATGTAGGAGGCCGATTGACGAAAGCTGTGCCCCGTGTCGTCTCTTGAAACGTTCTGTCCTGTAGGCCTCCAGAGCACCAGTTGACTGCGCCAATAGGCGGAAGAGTCCAAAGCCGCTCTTGCCTAAGCTTCCGATGGCGATGGCTAGTGCGTGATCTCCGTATCTGTGACTCTATTTAAGGTCCTGGCTTGTAGGCACTACGTTCCCATAGGCGGTGTCTTACCGGTTACAATCAGAAGTGTCTGCACCGTTCAGAATGAGAAGCCGGGCCATTCCAATATTACCTTTGGAGATGGCGTGCTGCACAGAAACATCCTTAGTAACATGCCCACAACCAAGGCATATAGTGTGATGCCTTACGGATAGAAGGGATTCCCCGTCTTGATCTCGATCACTGGGCGATACTTGGCCGGATAAAAGCAAGCTTCTCACCGCCGCAACATTCCCCGATTTTATCTCCGCAAAGATGGTGGCTGTGCTGGGATGGTAGTTGAACGTGGATAAACTGCGCGTGGTGTCGATGGCAGCGTCGGAAAGGCTGTAGGCGCGGACTACTATCCCCATAGCGGACTCCCGGCTGTTAGGCATGGAGAACAGCCGTCCCGCCATCGCCCCCATACCGCTTCGAGAGCAGGTCAAGGCACAAGTGCTAATAACCGTTCTGCCTCCGTCAAACTCGAGCGAGGTTGCCTGAATAAGCACACCGGCATCCGGATTCCTGAGATGAGAGCTGGCTGGGGCCATTGATATTTCCGTTTCGGAAAAGGTATGGCGTTTCCGTCTGGCGCCGTAGAAGTCTGAGCCGTGGCGAGGGGTAACGCTCTGTTGCGCCCAGCAAACTTGATCTCGGCTGCGAATACCGTACTTCCCGAGCAACAGCTCCCCAGCCAGGGAGTACAGATGGCCTAGAAACCACTCAGCCCCTTCTAGGTTCGAGAAAGCATTCATGGCGCTGCACGTGAAAGCTCGACTACCGAACTTCGATAGGAAATCCATCAGCATCAAACGGCCCTCTTGAGTTGATCCGTATACTAGCGCGATTTGTCCCGTTTCACCACTTGGCAACCTAGGTTTGTCCCTATCTGGGGGTATCGTGAAGTTAGAGGATTGTTCTTCAATACGCATTGCCCCTTGGCAAGTGCCGCTGAGATTGATGATGTCTTTGCGGATAGCTTCTTGGCCGTGTTTGAGGCCCAGCAGCTGTTCCCGCATCTCTGAAGCTGCTGTTACTGCCAGATTGCTGCGGTTGGTGGAGATTAGATGGTTGACATCATGGGAGACACCAAAGGAGCTGGTAGCTCAAAGAACATACTAACCTATCAAAGATTTGGACCATCAACTGTAATGCCTGAAGGCCGCGAGCTAGCCGGTCTCGTATACTCTGGATCTCGTCTTTCTTGATGCCAAAGACTATTGCCTCAAATAACTGCCGGGCTTTGTTCCGCCTGCCGGCAACGTTCATCCGCCGAAGCCCCTCTAGCAGTGCCCTAGCGGTTTTCTGGAGCTCTTTGGCCTCGGTCTCAATCCTTTCCAGCGATCTTTGCTCCCAGTGGCCCACCGGCGATTCTTGCAGAGACCTAGCGTGGCTGTGAACGTCATCAAAGAGGGACTTGAACTTTTCCAGCTCGTTTTCCAGCTGGCGCATCTCCTCTGCCGCGCCGGCAAGTTTGAAGCAGAGGTTTGAGATGTCGTTGAGCATAGGAGCAATCTGAGCAAGAGCCACTACTGTGCTCGCAAGCGCGAGCGCTTCGGCCATGGCGGCGGTCGAGATCCACGAGTCGGCAGCGACTCCAACAGAGCGGGAGGGGCCGAAGAGCGGAGATAGAGGCCCACTGCAAGATGCAAATATCCAAGGTATGGAAACGCGAGCGGCAACCAATAGACCATCTTCGGTGCGGAATTAATTCCTCTAGGCACACAATGCGACGCAGCCTGCGCCCTGCGTAAAATTTGCGGCTGATAAGACATATCGAATCAAGTTCTAGGAGCTAGCGCCCCCAGCTTGCAATATGCGTCAGTGGCTTGGGATGGAAGTCGATCAATATGGCAGCGACGCGGCAGATCCTGGTCGTGATACCTAGGAAGGCGTTAGGCGGAACGGCAAGGCAACTCGTCGTGCTTCAGCTCCCCCACCTAATCGTGCAGAACGGGTTATCGCATGTAGGCAAACTGTATATTGTTTTAATCCTAGTAGCCAACCTCGGGGAAGCTACTATCCCAAAAGCGGTCGTTCCCCCGGCTACTCCGTAACAATTGGATCTGCCATTTATCGTGTAGTTTCCGACTAGCGGATTCACCTTTAAACCAGAATCTTTTTCTTCTGCAATTATTCTAAATCGAGATAAACAAGTCGTTTTGGAAGGTGCACGGCAACGTGCGTGCTCAGCGCGCATTATCCGTGACGCCTCTTGATGGGGTCGAGATGTTGAGCGTTTCTTAATCGTGCCAGTCATGACACCGAGAAGATCCACCAGTTATCTTTAGAAAACATCGTGACTCATTCTCCCCATCAAGTTCAGAAAGAAGAGGTGGCCAAGATGTATATCATGAGAAAAGCGATTGAATATTTGCAATATGGTCTACAAGTATTTGTAAGGCCGGGCTACTTGCAATGGTGGCGAATAAAGAGCATCTCGGCCGACAGCCGCGTAGGAAGTCGTCTGATAAATATAAGACGCCGAGTATACATAGCAGGATCATGGCGATATAGAGGTGAAGTATATAATAACGAAGAAGGGACCTAGAAGCTTGCCCTAGAAAGTATAGTGATTGGACCGGATGTCTTGTCCTATGGAGCGGTACAAGCTACCTAAGGGAAGTGGCGCCTAGGCGGTACCAAATTGGCGCGCATAGTGGATGCGCTATCTGCGCTGGCTTGCCTAGAAATGATGCAAACACTCGACGTTGGAACTCCATCCAAGAGATCTAGAAGAGTCTTCATGGATAGGAAATGTAACCCTAGCCGTGCTGGAGCTTCCATAGCGGCTCCATGGTGGCATCGTGTTTCCTAGCCGGGATTGCGGCGGATAGCTACGGGCCGGAGTCTTGTTGAAGTGTCTGGGGTGCGTCGCCGAAATGGTGAGAAATGGAGCCGCGATGCCGGGGACCGAGCCGGTGGTGAGCGCACAGTGGACAGCCTAAAATTGGAAGCGGCCCCTTGGCGGCTTATCCATGGGTCACCTTTTCTGGAGAGCTAAGAGCAAAATTTTCACGATGCCGGCGCTCCACCGCATTCCAGAAGGCACCCGCCCCCGGTGGCGCATAAAACAAGAGACAGCGACATCGAATTTGCACGGGATGCTACGTAGCAGAGGAGATGTTTCGACAGGGTATGTAATCTAACCATCTCAGGAAACCAAGAGGAAACACACACACACACACACACGCATCCCTTGCATCACCATTTCCGACGGCTCATCTGCAGCTGTGCCGCGCTGCGCCGCCGACCAAGTTGGCGAAGTCGGGCTAGGGCACGGCATTGTGAGTTCCGGTGCAGTGGTGATTGCAGAGCTCATCGAAGCGCCCATGCGGGGTTTGAGCGAACTTTCACGCGGGCTGACGATAAGAAGATAGAGGACATAAGCTTGCGACTCGCCAGGACTCCGGCTCGCGCATGCCCTGGGATTTACCCGAGAGCTTAGCATGCTCCACCGGCGCGCACCGTCCTGCGCCCAAACTCGCCGGGTTGGCCCCGGCGGCAGCAGGTCGTAGTAGTCAGGCCGCTGATCAGGCCCTCCGTAGATAGGAAGCGGCCCAATGGGCGCGTAGGGTAGGCCCGGATAGGCCGGCGTGTGCCGCTGGTTGGCCGAGGGGCCGTCCCTGGGGACCGCTTTTGGACCCTCAACGTCAGACCGGTCCCCAGCGTCGATGGTCTCAAGCTCCAACTCCCGAGACGAGTCAGGTCAGTCTAGAGCTTCGCCCTCTGGATCCTAATGAACGAAACGGGTCCCACTCCCCGATTTTCTTCCCTCTATTGCCAAGTTTGCGCGCCGTCTTGCTCATATGTATGCCCAGTCGGGAAATCCCTACCGCCCCTCTCTGATGAGCGGTGGACACAGAAGCGCGGCGGTGGGGGACGCCTCACCCTTTTGCCCCTTTACCCACTAAATATCATCATGAGAAGCTCACGGTATCAGGCAACCCCCACGGACCCCGACGGGACTTGTTCGAGAGAGTTCCATCATGTCGCCGCTCCAGCCCTTTCTTCAATCAGCCCGGCCGCTACCTTCGCAATCGAGTGCCTGGAGCTCTGCTGTTCCCTCTAGCTTCCCCCACCATCCCTGATCGGTGCATTAATGGGACCCATTCATATCGCTCATGACGCCAGCGGACGGGCCGAACGGAAACTAAACATAGTCACATGAACGCGTGGTCGCCAAGTGGTTCGAATACACGTGCTAGTTCCCAGAGTGTTGGTTGAGGCTGCCCTCCTTCAGCCTCCCACCTCCCATCCATCTTCAAGGAGCAAACACGGCACTTTTTCCTGTTCAGATTCGCCCCGTGTAGCCAGTCCAAGAGAAATTTTCGGGGGGCGCGGCCCATGCCTGGCCCTGCGATGCCTCCATCAACTCGGCCCGACCCGGAAGACCTGGAAACAGCACCGCCTGTTCCCCCCACGGAGGGTAGTCCCCAGGATGTTCAGCAACTGCAACAGACAGCACCACTGTCCGCTGAGGCTCAGTCAGCCAAAGGCAAGGAGAAGAAGAAGGTCGGGTTTGCCAACGACCCACAAGACACCAAGCCATCGGTCGCGAGGTCACCCGCGGTCGTAGTGACGCCTAGTGCACCGGAAGTCGAAGACTATTTCTCCTTCACTCCGAACGACGCCGGGAATCCTTTTTTAACCCCAACTGGCCCATCTGATATCGATAAACGGGACTCGTTTAACCGGGATGAACTTACGAACGCACTAGCCAAGATCCTGAAGCCGGAACACCATGGAGGACCATTGCCGCACCCGCGGCCCGTGCTACGGAAGCAGACAGTCCTCGACAGCCCGGCCGAGCCATACGGTATGCCACTCCGCTCCGAGGTGGAGGCAAAGAACCGAGCAGACCGTCTCGCTGTTGCGGTCGGGTCTTCGTCGGCACCGGCGTCTAGAAGGACTTCGTTTGACGATGACGAGGATGAGTCCACCCACGGTACTCTGTATGAGCGCGCGGGCTTCATCAATGGAGGCAGCGGCGGAGCGCCGGACGTGACGGCACACGACTTTGCCCCGCTGGCAAGCTCAACGGGCGTCCGCCCTCGGAGAGGAACCGGCGCGGAGCAGGTCGCCACGGAGCTGGTACGGTCACATACCCGAAGGAAGGCACCGGAGGAGCGGCCCCTACGTGATGGAGATAGATCCGGTACGGCAACACCGGTTGCGTACGATCTGGAATACGTTCCCCGTCCCACAACCTACAAGGGCGGAATCCTAGGGAGCCTCCTCAAGCTCTATGGAGACAAGCCGGTGCACAGCGGCGAGAACAGTAGCCCTAGCACACCAAGCCGTACCCCGCGGACCACCCCTCCGTCTTCCATCCCGGGGACACCGAGGCTCGAACGGCCGCGCAGCGGGCTCTGGGGCCTCCGTGCCCACAACTCCAGCTCGACGCTCACGGGACTGCTCGAGTCCTCGGCCATGTTCGCGGCCCCCGGGTCCAAGGACATCTCTGACGTGTTCGCCGAGAAGCTGAGGCAGGAGCAGGAGCGCGAACGCGCGCGCAACCCGAAGAAACGCAAGTCCAACCTCTTCAAGCAGATGACCGAGGAGGAGCAGTTCCACATCACGGTGCACATTGCCGACGTCCTCAGCCGGCACCAGTACCTAGTCAAGCTGTGCCGCGCGCTCATGCTGTACGGCGCGCCCACGCACCGCCTGGAAGCGTACCTTGCCATGTCGGCGCGCGTGCTGCGGATCGAGGGCCAGTTCCTCTATCTTCCCGGGACCATGATCATCTCGTTTGACGACAGCAACACGCACACGACCGAGGTGAAGATCGTGCGCGCCGTGCAAGGCGTTGACTTGGGCCGGCTGCGGGACGTGCATGAAATCTATAAGGAGGTCGTGCACGACTTGCTCGGAGTAGAAGAAGCCACAGAGCGGTTGGATAGTGTTATGCAGCGTCGGGACAAGTTCCCCATCTGGATCCGCGTGCTGCTGTATGGCCTGGCCTCGGCCACGGTGGCGCCATTTGGTTTCGAGGGGCGCTACATCGACATGCCGATCGCCTTCTTCCTCGGGTGCGTCGTGGGCACCCTGCAGCTCATCGCCGCGCCGTCCAACGCGCTGTACGCGAACGTGTTTGAGATCAGCGCGGCGGTGCTGACCTCGTTCCTGTCGCGCATGTTCGGCTCTCTGAGGGGCGGTAACCTGTTCTGCTTCTCGTCTCTCGCACAATCATCGATCGCGCTGATCTTGCCCGGGTACATGGTGCTGTGCAGCAGTTTGGAGCTACAAAGTCATCAGATGGTTGCCGGATCTGTACGGATGGTTTGTGAGTGGTCTTGGAGGTGCTGGGGTGAAGATTTCCGAATGATGATCGGCTAACTGGCAGCAGATGCACTTATCTACTCGCTCTTCTTGGGGTACGGAATCACGATCGGATCGGTCTTGTACGGCTACATCGACCACAACGCTGTGTCCAACGTACACTGCTCGGCATACGATGCTTGGTATCTCCAGCAACCGAGCTCCAACTTCTACCTGCTATTCGTCCTTCCATTCACCATCTCCCTGTGTGCGATCAACCAGGCGAAATGGAAGCAGACCCCCGTAATGGCGTTCATCTCCCTTGCCGGCTACTGCGTCAACACGTACTCGTCTCGATACTTCCAGGGCAACAGCAGCACACTATCTAGCACACTCGGGGCGCTATGTATTGGCGTACTAGCAAACTTTTACTCGCGCCTGGGTCCTTACCTGGAGAACTTCTGGCTAGATGTGTGGGAGCGCTACATCGAGCCTAGGATGGACATGTTCAAGAAGGGCCGGCGCCGGGCTTTCGTATACGACCGAACCTCAGATCCCGAGGCACAAAACGTTGAGAAGCCTATTCTCCGTCATGTGCGCAAGATCGGATACGGCCTGGCAGCGGCGGCGATGCTCCCGGGTATCTTCGTCCAGGTGCCGTCGGGCCTTGCCGTCGGCGGGTCGCTGCTAAGCGGCATCGCCAGTGCGGACATGATCACGCGGAATATGACTTTGGCGGCGAATGGCACCGTGATCAACGGGACGGAATCAACCATTAGCAGCTCTACGTCTGATCTCAACAGCACGGCGTTCACTGTTTTGTTTAGCGTTATACAAGTTGCCATCAGCATTTCGGTTGGCTTGTCCCTCAGCGCGTTGCTGGTCTATCCGCTGGGGAAACGGCGGAGCGGGCTGTTCAGTTTTTAATGGGTATAGACGGGGGCAGAATAGAGTAGACTTTAGAAGACATGGATAGAGGTTTGGCTCTTAGAATGGGATCGGCTTGCGATTTCTTCGGGTAACAAGGCGCATTGGGGGTTCTGATGGGGCGAATCCGGCAAGGGACGGATAGGGAATACGAAACCAAAGACATAGATTCGAAGCGTATGAAGATGATGCTAATGGTGGGGAGAAATATAGATATATTCTTGTTTGCATAGTAAAGAAGTAGGGTGGTCTGGCCTCTGACTACCTAGGTAGCCTTGACGTCTCTCATATACGTCCTATCGATTCAGAGACAGCTCTGAGAGAAAATCGCCTCAGACTTTCTGCCATAGCACACTAATTGACACGTGCCACGTCATTTATTGTTTAAGAGGCAAAATTCGTATTCATAAGTAGTTTAGTTGGTCAGGGTGTAGCTCCAGCGTCCTCATCGGCTTCGTCTCCATCTATTTCGTCCAAATAAGCTCGATCCTGTTCAGTTTTGTCTTCAAGAGAATGACTGGTATCAAGAAGGCTACTTCAGTAATATCTAAAACTCCTCAGCAGAAACGAAATGCCTAGGTCTATACATAAATATACTCTACTTTATTATGGACTTGACTGTTTAGGTAAGGTAAGGTACCTTTGACAATCTCCCGTTCGCCCCCAATATTGTACCCTGCGCCGCGGTCTGTATGAGGGGCTGCTGCCTGGAGAGGTCGAATATATACAATGAAAAAGCCAAGTTGATTCCCTTGCAAGCCTCTGATCCTTTGTCCGATTTCTTGTTCTCGTCGTGCAGAATGGATCCTCGCGGCCCCAAGTGTTATCTTCTCCAGCTGCCGCGAGAGACCCGACAGCAAGTTTATGACCTCGTCATACACCTTGATACACCTGGTGAGACTGCTTGGCGGTTTTCATGCATGAAGGGCAGTTTCAAGGGCTCTTATGCGAGCGTGGTCAAAACCTCTGACGCAAAGTTCTCTATACCATGGGTCAACCTCCTGTCGGTATGTAAGGCGATCCGGGCAGAAATGAAGGCATATATGGATCGACCGTCACTTTTTCAGGGGGAAATAAACCGCTCCTGGGCGGTAGAACTTGTGGTAGAGCCTCTTTACAAAGAATGGCTCAACCGCCACTTTGTTCTGGGGCCTGTCCGATGGCTCCAGATCCCGTGCTCACCAGCCAAAGTCGAAACCTTACATGCGAATATTATTTTCCCACGGGCCCATTCGCACTTCTGGGGAAATGGCGGACTTCAAGCAACATTATGGCAGCTGCACCAGGCCTTAAATTCAACGTTGCACTACGGTCCTACCTTTGGTCTGCGGGATCCTCTACCGCTCGCGCTGAGGCTCAAAACTCTAGTGATCCAAGTCTCCAGGGAGAGTCCCCAGAGCCCGTCCAAGATCGGCATCGAAGGTAACAGACGGCGTGACGAGGCATCTCGTGTCGAGCCCAGCAAGACGTTTGGCAGTCTCTGTGACTATCTCCGCCAGCTCAATCGCACTGGTCTTCTCTGGGGGTTTATCGATAATGTCCGGGTAATCGACCAAGGTGGCCATCAAGAGGACCTTGAGGCAACTTTTGTTGAAAATGTCCGTGTGCCGGCATACTGGGCTTCATATGGCTTCGTATGGGGGGTTGCAGAGCACGATGAAATAGCGAAAAGGAGGTAGGCTAGAGCAATCCTACAGTACACCGCGCTTCTCCGCTTTCCCGTTTGAACTCATAGCTTTTTCCGCCTTTGGTAGGGGGTTGCCACGGTTTGCGTATATCATGGCTCCAATTCGGCAGGGGCACACTTTTGCACCTCTGTTGCCTGCCTGCAAATGCTGTGCGCGGGCAGTTGCCTCATCCATTCTTGCCACATGCGAGCCCCGCATCTAGGGAAGGCAAGGACGGCAGCCTACAAAATAACTTTTTACGGGGCACTCTCCCCTTGCGCCAAGCGACCAATCTCCTTCCATCCTACCACCCCCACATCAATCCTCGTCATGGAGCGTCCCAGCGACCGATGCTATCTGCTCGAGATCCCTACAGAGGTCCGACAAGCGATATACGACCAGGTCATACACCTTGATCCGCCCACCGAGGTCTCCTGGAGCTTCGGGAAATGGGACGGCAGCATCGCCAAAACGCCCGACGCGGACTTCTCCATCTCATGGGTCAATCTCTTGCTCACGTCCAGGGCCATCAACAGCGAGCTTCAAGCGTATCTTGCACTTCGGCGTGGCTTTGATGAGGGCAACCGCACCTGGGTCTTCGAGACCGCTTGTTCGTCCCGTGGATTAGGGTGTCTGACACCTGCTACCTGGCGCCAGATCACTTGCCCTCCTGCCGACATCGACACCCTAGTTGCGAAGATATTCTTCCCGAACCCACGGTCAAGGTTCTTTGGAGATGGCGGACTTGCGCCAATTGTGTCACAGCTCCACGGTGCTTTCAATCGAATCTTCCATTACGGTCCTGCTTTCGGCCGACATACCCCCCTGCCGCAGCCATTGAAGCTGAAAACTACAGTGCTTCGGGTTTCCACGAGTCCTCACCCGGAAGCGGAAGATATCCACGACAATCGTTTCTTTCACAGCATCTCCGGTTTCGCTGAGATGCTCTATAATACCGGGGTCCTCTGGGGGTATGTTGACACTATCCGGATAATCGACGAGGTCACCAACGAGGAACAAACCCTGGTGGTGAGTTTCATCGAGAATGCTAGAATGCCGGATGAATGGATCCGATACGGTTTTGGATGGGGGGCCACTGAGGAGTCTGTCATTGACAACAACCAATAATGACCTGGATTGAAGAACGCATGTGAGGGCTCAGTCTGAGATGAAGCTTCGGTCAACACTTACTTTAGCTAGATGCTCTGTTCCCAGTTCCATGTACAGTAGTTATTCCGTACTTGGCCATTATGCACAAATATGTGCTTACGGTTGTCCCGAGCCATCTCGCGTCAGCACCCTGCCTGTCATACAGCATGATTACAGCAGTGGGAGTTAGCGAGACGAAATAGACGAGCCCAGGGCAATCTCCCCCAACCTCGTCCCACTATAGAGATGGGGACGCATTTACATAGCAATAACAGCAACATAAAGAGTGGGAGAAGCCGGCCAAGACATCTCGGTTCAGCTGGTCCATACCTTCCGAAAGGAATACACACGAGATAAGCCCCCCAGCATGTCGATGGCCGAGCGTGTGGTTTATGGGGGCAACCAGCCGGCTTGGCGGTGGGACGGTGTAGAGAGACCTTACATGATTGGCCTTGTCTTGGAACCCTCTCTTGGCGGCCGCTACCGGCCCCGCCAGCCTCCTAGTCCCCCGCGAAGCGGTTCGCCCGAGTCGGAGACGTGGGTCTTACGATTACTACAGGGGTGGAGTCGTGAGAAGAAAATAGCCCGGCTCTAGACTGCCGATAAAGAAAGTTTTATCACTTGGCACCTACAAGCAACCCATGACAGCGTGACCCAAGGGAAGACCCCGAACCAGACCCTGGTGACTGACTTCTACCTCCGGGGCCCCGCGGTTGCACAGCACTTCAACTTTGCCTAAAGTGCCTGCCACCCACCGCATCTGCTCATTCGCTATTCGCCGTGTATTGTGCGCCTGCCTGGGAGTCACCTCACTTTGACCTCAACCCTCCCGGCACGATGGAGAAGGTAGACCTAGAGCAGGTCGCGCCAGGTTCGGCCTCCACGGACCCGGCACATGATATCGATTTGGCTGAGGAGAGAGCCTTGGTGCGGAAGCTGGACTGGAACATCATCCCAACCGTCATGGGCTTGTACCTCTTCAGCTTCCTAGACCGAGGTGAGTAGTGCCCGAACCTCCCCTTATTCTCTTTGTAGCTGCAACCGTCGCTAACTTGAGATAGTCAACATTGGAAATGCGCGTCTGTATGGGATGGAGGCCGATCTGCACATGGTCGGCTATGATTACCAGCTTGCTGTGTCTATCCTATTTGTGACCTACTGCGTGAGTCATACCCTGACCGAATCGCCCGAGGCCGCAACTAATGCTCGCACTAGCTGTTCGAGGTACCGTCCAATCTGGTTCTGAAGAAGCTGGTTCCTAATCGGTACATTGCCGGCATCGCGATCGCTTGGGGCGTGATCGCGACCCTGGTGGGGGTCGTGCAGAACTTGGGTGGCTTGATTGCATTGCGCATCCTGCTTGGGATATTCGAGGCCGGCCTCTTCCCCGGTCTTCTCACCTATCTTACCATGTTCTATAACAAGAGGGACCTGGCGCTGCGAGTAGGCTATCTGTTCGTCAGCGCCGCCCTCGCTGGCGCTCTTGGTGGGCTGCTCGCCTACGGCATCTCGTTCATGGACGGCGTCGCCGGCCTGAGAGGCTGGCGGTGGGTTATGATTCTGGAAGGCATTCCGTCCGTCCTGCTCGGCATCCTTGCATTTTTCTCCCTTCCAGGATCTCCGGAGACGGCCAGCTTCCTCTCGCCCGAAGAGCGCAGCATGCTAGTGCGCGTCCGGGAGCGTGACATCGGCCAGACCGCGTCGGCACAGAAGTTCCACTGGGCGGACGTCAAGGAGGGCGCACTGGACTGGAAGCTCTGGATCTTCAGCATCGCTGGCTTCTGCGAGGACATCATGCTCTACGGCTTCAGTACTTTTCTTCCGACCATCATCAAGGGCATCGGTACTTGGACACCCGCGCAGGCGCAGGCCTTGACCGTCCCAGTCTACGTGCTCGGCGCCATCACGTACCTCGTGATCGCCAAGCTCAGCGACATGCAGCAGCAGCGCGGGCTTTACTCTGCAGGCTTTGCGATCGTGTCCGCCGTTGGCTACGCGCTTCTGTGTTCCAACAGTAGCGTCGCCGCGAGCTACTGTGGCTGCTTCTTAGTAGCCATGGGTCTATATGTTTCTGTTGGTCTGCCGCTCGCGTGGCTACCCACAAACTGCCCCCGCTATGGGAAGAGGGCGCTGGCGACCGGAATGCAACTCACCTTCGGCAACCTTTCCGGTGTCGCGTCACCGTTTTTGTTCCAAACGAAGGATTCGCCCACGTTCTACACCGGGTATGGCGTAAGCATCGGTGCTCTTTGCATCTCTGCATCCATCTTCACCTTCATGCACTTCTATTACGGCCGCGTAAACAGACGTCGTGCGGCTGGGCGCGAGGACAACATAATGGGAGGCCTGAGTGAGGGACAGATCCAGGAACTTGGAGACCGCAATCCTGCTTTCCGCTACACCACCTAGATGACAGAAGCATTGCAGGCTAGGCTGGGGTTGCCCCGACGGTTGACATTCGATAATGAGAGGAGAGGCCTATCCTCAACTATTTCGTAGCTCTATCTGCTGCGAGTGCAGGCCATGTACGATAGTACCGGGAATTCTTTCTCTATGGTGCTTGCCTGGCAGCTTGCAGCAACATGGGTTTAGAAAGAACAGGCTACGGCTAAGGTCGAACTTTGCAAGGGGACTAGGAGTTGAAAAGTGATGAAATTAATCCTAAAGCCGAAACAGGTATCCACCCAGCGGGTGTAAAAAACACATAGGGGGCAATCCTCAACGGGGCCAGGTATCACAATCTTTACAGGACGGTAGCACAGCCACTCCTCAGTTCGCTCAATAGGTCCAAAGGCCCCTACCGTACGGAGCCATGTTTTTCTGTCTGCGGATCTTCCGTGTGCCGTCAGGCAGGATCTCGGTATACTCGCCTAGTCCAGGCCGATACCCGACTTCCTTCTGTTTCTCTTTGGCCAATTTGTCGGCCCTCTTCTCGGCGGCCGTTGGCGGCCTCGTAGGTAGTACTGCGCCGCGTTCACGGGCGTTCTCGACCGCGCTATAGAAGCACAGGTCATCTTTGATTTGACGTAGCTGCTCCGAGGATAGAGTAGAGATCTCGGATTTGATGGATGTAGATGGGGCTGCAGATGAGGTAGAAGCAGTTGAAGCATCTGGGGGTGATACATGAACAAATGTTGGGATGTCGTCTCGGATGCGTTCGCACGTCCAACAGCAGCATTGCCCGGCTGCAATATCCACATCTGAAGCCTCGGCGAGAAAAATGAGGCTCTTGTGAGATTTCAGCTCCTTGGTATCGCTGCTCTGCTCCTCGTCCCCTATCTCTTTGAGGAATAGGTCGTATTGCCGGGGGAAGAGCCGGTGCGTTCGCCAAAGTAGCTCAATCCCAAACGGCAGGTCTCCTTCGCAGGCGATGCTAGGAGCTGCCCTCTTTAGGTGGAAATCTAGGTAATCGACGGACGATCTTACCAGCGATCCATTAAGCGCGGGGCCACGTATCCACAGCAATCGATGGGCTTTTTCGAAGAATTCCTCATGGTTCTTGACTTCGACCGCAAGATCAAGACCTGCTGGCAGCGCCCTCGGGTCTGCGTATGCAGGTGGTTGTTCCAGATATGTCAGAATGTCGGCAGATTGCCCTGAAAGCGTAGAGAATAGGATCTCGGCAGGGCGTGACAATGTGTAGTGCATCGTCTCCATGTCGATGGCGTCACGGATAGCCAGCCAGGGAAAGCAGAGCCGCTCGATACCGGGAACGGGTGGCTGTCGTTCCCGACACGCGGCGCGGTATGCGTCTGTGTCGAGCATGAACGCGTACCACACCAGAAGCACATCGAGGGGCGGCAGCTGGTCCTTGGCAAGTTGGACGGCGACTTTGGTGCTAGCGTGATGCGTGTACGCCGCTGCGTGTTTTAGGACGTCCTCTATGTTCGACCACCAGGCGGCAAACCGTGCGGTCGCTAATTTTATCAGGAGATCCCATCTCTGGGACTCCGGTAGTGTCGTTGGCTCGGCCGCAAGGGTGCGAGGCTTCTCCTCGTATGCCGGCGGCCTGTCGACCTCGACATCGAGAGCGCTTGCGCTGAGCCGTAGATTCCAGAAGCATTCGAGTAGTGCGAGATGCACGGCCGCGTGGCTGACGTCAGGATAGCTCAGGGCCGAATCGAGGTTGCCCACCTCGGGCTCAGCGGGTATAAAGGCATTGGAAAAGACTTTGGGGCTGGGAATGACAGTCTGCTTTCCTCCGGGCTTGGAGGGGTCGTAAGAAGACTGGAGCTTCCACAAGTGGGGATCCTCATTGGCCGCCCCCCCGGAGCCCGAAAGTGCTTGCTGGACGCGGTTGAACAGTGGCATCAATGCAGGGTGTTTGGTATGTTATCACTTGTACGTGTTGATGAGTGCCGTTGCTGATGCTATGGATATGCAAAAGGCGGAGGCTGCCGAAATGGGCCAGAGGAGAATGTGCACAAGGGGCGGAGTTCCTCTTGAGCGTGGCGCTGTAGTCCGCGAAGTGGCAGTGTCAAGCCAAGTCAAAGCCAAGCAACTGGAAAGCTTGGCGGCAGATTTGATCTGCGAGCACTAATTGCTAACTGACGAGGTTGCGGGGTGATCTTCACTAGGTCGCACTACACAATACTCAGATAATAAGGGTTGTCGAATGGGGGGTATAGGCACCGATTACTTAGCGCAAAGTTGCTAGGGAACTCGGCCGGCTTTTAAGCACAATCCAGGTCATGCGCCACGTGCATCTGAGCTAGGTAGACATTTTAGGTAAACATAGGTAGCTAGGGTAGGTCCTTTGGAGGCCACCTACCGGGCAAAGTAGAGTCATAGAGAGAGCCTCGCGGCCCGAAGACTGGGCCTTTGGCCACCTCAATTTCCCAGTGCCACACTGCGCAATGGATGGGCTAACGCGCATTTCTAAAGCTTTTAAAAATCGCAAAGAAAGTCTAGGAGCCAGCTAGTAGTAGTAACAGAGGTGCCATTAAGCCTCAGCCGCAGCTAGGCTAAGCCAGACCCGAACCTTGTTTTAACGGAGGCGATTCTCCCAACGAAGATCGCTCCGCCATCAACACGATTAGTCATGACACCCCGGCGCCGGCCGGCTAACGACAACAATCTACTTTCGTTTGCATGAGAGTAATTGGTCCAGGCTGCTGTACCACAGTTTCTCGTCGAGCTGCTAGAGATCACGTCGCCCTCGAGTGCGCTAAGCCTATAGGTAGTTCCGAAGCCGGATGTGGACAGGCATCCCGTCCTTGAGGTGTGGTGGTGAGTCCCCCTTTGATACCTGGTAGCATCTGTCACCCCACACTGTTTGGGGCATTCCTCGGAAGTTTCTAGGTACGAGTCCTGGTTAGCCCTCATGCCCTGGCCCCGTTCGTGAAGTTGCACCGGGACTGCGGATACGCTGGAGTGTCTCTTATCGCCTCTTACCTCTGCTCGTCCCATTGCTCCCAGGCACATTCGATGTCGAACATCCTGGCGGTAAGAGCCAAAGCCAGCTTAATCTCAGTCACAGCCAGGTGCTGCCCAATACAGTTCCGTGGACCCAGCTCGAAAAAGCGCCACGCATTCTTTGGTGGATGTAATGGATCGCTCTCATCTGTGGCAAGGAACCGCTCCGGCAAGAACTCCTCGCAGCGGTGCCAGACCTCCGGGTCTCGGTGGATGGCAAACGAGCCATCCCAAAGCACGAAACCCTCTGTAGGGAACTGCACCCCAGCGTACTCGGTGCCATGCTGCCCCGCAAGGCAGAAGCCGGCTTCGCCCTGGCGAATGGTCGAGATGTTGCAATGCACCCGCATGGTCTCTCTGAGAAAAGCATGCGTGTATGTCAGCGAGTTGACCAGGTTTGGGTTCTCCGTCAAAACTCGGACCGCCTGCTCAGGTTCGGGCCCCAGGATTTCGTCGTGCTCGGCGCGCATGCGAGCGAGCACCTCGGGGTATTGCGCGAGGACGCGGTAGGCCCAGCACATGGTGCTCGCCGTGGTATCGTGCCCCGCAAATAAAAAGACGATGATTTGGCCGGCGCTCTGCTCTAGGAGACCTGGGCCTGCGAGAAGCTGATCAACGCTGGCAATTCCCGACTTCTCTTCCTCCATACTTTTAACGATCATGTCCACTAATGACTTGTCGCTAGTCCCCCCACTAAGGCGGCGCCCCTCGATTCGTTCGCGGAGGAAGGGGGCGATATCCTGCAGCATAATGCGGTAGTTGCGCCAGAGACGGAACTGGCGATACGGGCTATAGTGCCTGAAGAAGTTGCCAATATGCACGTAAAAGTTACACATAGCGATAGTCTCGATAAGGGCCTCGATGAGTCGGGACCTCTTATTGGACTGCTGATGTATACGCTTGTTTCTTTGCACGTGCCCATACAGGTTAACCAGGAGACGGCAGGTGAAAGAGTGCGCAAGTAGGACCTACAGACAGAACCGCAAAATGACATCTAACGCTAGGTCAGTGGTGAGCTCCTCAAGGTGAAAGACGTGACCCCAGTTGCCATTTGGACCGGCGTTCGACCGAAGCGCGGTGACAAAGTCGGATATCTCCTCTACAAGATCCGGGATACGCGAGGTGATGTACTGGGGACTGAAACCAGGATTCAATCTCTTCCGCCAAGTCTTCCACTCGTCACCTTCCATAGAAGATAGGTCATGGTTGTGCGTGAGCGGGTAGAGGACCTGCTTCTGTTGCGGACTCTTGGGCATCGAGCGCTCCTGAGTGAATTGGGCGGAGAGCCCGGCATCTATGGACAAGGCTATCGGGGCGGCAAACGGCCACAAGTCGACGTAGGCGACGGGCGGACACTGCTTAGCATCGGGGAAGAGGGAACGCCACTCCTTCTTGATCAGTACCATCATATAGTCGCCATGGACATCTGATGGTAGGTGGCCCAGTAGCTTGCCGATGACCTCAAGGTGGCCAAGCACCATGGAGTGGGACATTAGAGGCTGTATTCACCGTGTCAGCCCAACGAGGAAGAAAGCTCACAGCGACAAGCGCGGACACTCGCCAATTGGCGCATGGCAGGAATTGGTGGTCCTAGGAAAGGCTGTGAGGCGTCTTACTATTCCTTGCTGCTTCAGCTTTCGGAATGACATTCGGACCTCATACCCACGGCGAAGGTAATATGCGGCGACCGTTGCAAGGAACAGGGCAAGTGCCCAGCCGATAGATAGAGCCATGTCCGGGCCTGTAAACTCGCAGAGCAACCGATGTGAGATGGCAGCGAGAATAATTGACAGTTGAAGCAACGGCCGCTACAGCCAAGACGAAATGTGAAGAAATTTTGCCCGGTAAAACGGATGATGGTATGTGGAAGATGCAGGACGCTTTACTAAAATGAGACATAAGGTAGGGGGTAAATGCTGATCGCTGTAGGCCAGTGGGGCAAGGGGCAGCATACAAAATTCCCCGGTTTCAAGGCGGCGTTGCTTGTACTGGCACTGGAGGGCTACTGAACGAGGTACGGTTACCGGTTTCATACTACCCGACCCACGTAGAACTCGTGTAAAACGGCTCTTGTGTGCCCATTGACCCGAGCGACTGCCGTGCACATGCCACCGATAAGTAACGCTCAGATCGGGTTTTTAAGCAGTGAGCCGCAACGATAATGGGACACAGTCGTGATCGGTCATCCTGTCGGCGCCTTCAAGCCAATGCCATTGGTGCCTAATGGAAAGCGAAGCAGAAAGGCCATGCTGCACTAGAGCGACCATGTCGAGCATAGAAAGCCTGCCACAGCGCCTATAAACGGGAAGTATCGGCGCACCCATAGGTCTCCTCACCGGTTGAGCCACATTGCGAGTTATAGCTCATGATGGGAAATGCTTGAAACCACACGCATTAGTGGGACTGGCGTTGAACAGCCGCAATTAATGATTTTAAAAGTCCCTGCTAGCTCCGGAGACGGCTTATTCAAGTCTACGCGAACCAGAACCTCACGTTGTCAACAGGTCGCGCTTATATCCGTCACAGGCCAACAAGTCCGCTCTAGCCAATCATGAGCCAGTATTTACGGCCGAAAAGTATGTCTGGGCAGCAAGATCTAGGCAAGCACTCTGAGGTACTTAAGAGCAGAGAAAACTCGACATCGACTGCTTGGCGGTCTCAAAAGACTAAACGTCAATCTTTCGGTATTCTTCATTTAGCACGCATGTTAGCCTCCAAGGCCGCATTTAGCCCGATGACGACCCCTCTGAAAGTCCTCATAGTCGGCGGCGGCGTGGCCGGGCCATCCTTGGCGTATTGGCTTTCACGCCTCAACACCGATGTGACCGTGATTGAACGGTTCTCACAGATGCGCGCGAATGGCCAGCAGCTCGATCTCCGCTCCCATGGTGTGCCTATGATGAAGAAGATGGGCATGGAGACCGCCGTGCGCGCGGCCGCCGTCCACGAGCCCGGCATGCAATTCATCGACCAGAACGGCAAGACAAAGGCTTACTTCCCAGCAATTGCCACAAACACGTCAAAGCAGAGCATGACATCCGAGTTCGAAATCATGCGCGGGGACATGGTCCGAATCCTATACGGGCTCACCGAGAACAACCAGAAAGTGCGGCACGTGTTCGGCACTAGCGTCAAAGACCTCAGGCAGGACGATGAGAGCGATCCCAACGGCAAGGTCCATGTGCGTTTCTCAGATGACCGTGAAGAGGACTTCGATCTTGTTGTCGGCGCCGACGGGAGTGGCTCCGCCACGCGCAAGATGATACTAGACCCTGACGCACCGGACCCACGGGAGTCGCTCGACGCGTACATAGGGTGGTTCACCGTCCCGGCACGGCCCGGAGACTCAGACCGGTGGACCTTCTGCCACCTCCCAGGCCGTAGGAGCATTGGCACCCGACGAGATTGCGCTGATGTGGTTCGCGTTTACATGATACTCGCGGGACGGAAGCCCGAGCTAGATGCGGCCCATAGATCGGGAAATCTAGCAGAGATCAAAAACGCCTGGACCGAGCTCTATCGGGATGGCGGCTGGGAATCCAAGCGATTTATGCACGACCTTTTGCATGCCCCGGAGGCTGATGATTTGTACTCGTGCCGCATCGAACAGATCAAGCTACCGGAGGGAGGCTGGTCGAAGGGCCGAATTGTCCTCCTTGGAGATTCAGCTTTTAGTCAGGGCCCGAATGGACTCGGCGCCAGTCTCGGCATGGTAGGCGCATACGTGTTGGCAGGTGAGATGGCGACGCTGGCTGAGACGAACAAGACTCCCTTGGCGGAAACGGTAGTGCAGGCCGCGAAGAACTACGAGGCCAAGATCCGCCCGCTGATTAAGATCACCGAGGGGGGATTCCCCTCCGCGCTTGCTGCCTTTTTCCCTCAGTCAAACCTTGGCATCAAGGTCCTGCAGACCGTGCTTGGGGCGGCCGCGTTCCTACGCATTAACCAATGGGGTTCGCCGGCGGAGAAGTCGGAGAAGTGGGCGCTTCCTGAGTACCCTCTGCTCAGCTAAAGGCACCATGAGGCCAAGGGCACGTCATCTGGTGCAACAGCCAGCCAGACAGACAGGCTAGTGTATTATACGAAGCTGAAATCTGATGTTGCAAGTTCAACTGTAGTATTAGCCGCTTAGCTGGTACCTCTCCTATTCATTCTAGAATATAAAACACTGAAGGTTTAGTTCTTCTTGGCTGGGTTAATGACACAGTCAAAGGTTCGAAGAAGCTTGATCTTTTCGCTTCATGTCTAGGAATATACATTTCAACTGGACACATTCAGTGGGTGGAACCAAGTTCTCTATACGGATTGGTATAAGTCAAGTAGCTATGGTGCTAATTTGAGCTATAAATCGCTCGTGGATTTCGTCCATTATTGCCCCGTCTTTTGTTTAGCCGAATTTTGTTTACCATTCCTCATACCCAGACGTAACGATGCGCCAGATCCTTGATGCGATCGCCCCACTGATCACTGACGTGAAGAGCATGTCGGCCGAATGCACAGGAATTGCTGTACGCTTAGGAACTTCGTTGCGATCCTGGAGCCTCTCTACCCCAGTGATGCGGACGAAACACGCCCAATATGTAATCTAGAGGACGGCGGTACACTCAATCTCGACGTCAGTGTTCAGCGGCAGCGTCTTGACAGCGACGCAACTGCAGTACTCGTTAGCCTGTGCCATACGTAGCGTGGGCGGGGAGGATGAGAGGGTCAAACGTACGTCCGGCAGGGCTTAACGTCACCCCAGTAGGTCGAGTAGACCTCGTTCATGGCAGCAAAGTCGTCCATGTTGGCAAGGAAGACGTTGACCTTAACGACCTTCTCGATGCTGGAACCGGCCTTCTCGAGGATGGCAGTGAGGTTCTTGATGCATTGGTGCTGGGGCCGTGCAGTTAGCACCTGGCTCCTCTTTCCACTCCTCCTAGGGCTCGCGTTCGCCGAGAAGCTCGCTTACCGTGTGCGCCTTGATGTCACCGTCGATCAGCTTGCCGGTCTCGGCGTCCATGGGGACGGCGCCCGAGACGAACACCATGCCGTTGGCCACGATTGCCTGGCTGTAGATGCCGGGCAGAGGCTTCGGGGCCTTGTCGGTAAGAACGGCGGTCTTGGAGGCCATGGTGATGCGATGTTGACGGTGATGCTAGTTTCGAATCTGAACTTCGACGATGTCGAACCCCAAAAAGCTACCCCTCGCGAGGAACCCCTCCCTTTTAAATCGCGGCATGCTCCAGAGGATTGGCCCGCAGCTAACCGGCTCAACTGTGCTCCGCCATTAGGGTTCAGGGATGGCTCTGGACCTCAGTCCCACCGCATGCGTCTGCGTGTCTCCACGTCGCCGCCTAGTGGAGATAAAGAGCTCCTCCGCCCCTCCGTCGCTCCCCCGCTCAACCCCCCACGGTCAGCTACAGCCCACGTAGCTTCGGCCTCCCACGTACTACGTTACTTGCGTGGGTATGCGTGGGAGGCAGTTCCCCACGTAAGCGGGGCGGTCATGGTTGCTCTTGGGCAGCCTTCAAGGGGTAGCCTAGGGGCGAAATTGGTCTAGGCGGGCAATGAGCAATGCCCCCACTGGATAGATAGATATCGTAGCTGTCTTGCGAGATATTAGTAACTTCCTAGATATTAGGAGTAATGCAATCATGCGAATAATCTCAGCCTATCAGAGATTAATGGTTACGCTTCACGACACTACTCTATGTCTTTGTGACCCTTTACCCTAAGAAATATATGACGTTAATCTTTGCCTTGCATTCTTTGTTATTTTTGAAGCACTCTAGATAGAGCCCAAGGCATTGCACGCTGCTTATACATATAGAATAGATGCTTATGTAGATGGATGCTATGGCATGTATGTATACTGTCTATGCACATACAATACAACCCCTATTTATTTGTTTGTCTGTTTGTTTATTGGCGTGGGAATTAAAAGGCCACTGTCTTCATCAGCAAGGTATTTGACCCAGAGACAGGGGAGTTCACACAGCTAACAGGGAGCCAAAAGGGTCAAGAACAACCATGAAGGGGCTAAATCATGCTCTGTTAGGCTGCTCCACCCCAGGACATCCATTGACTTGGCATGCATGCTCTATCTATGCTAAGCCGTTTCAGTAGCATAAAAATGTCTAGCCCTGACTAAAGATAGTAAAACACTGTGTCCACAGGCTCCCGCTTGAGTATAACACACGGTGCCGTTCGCCTTGTCCCATCCTACATTCTATTATCCTAGAAACGTGACACGCTCGGGCTCTCGCCCCTATTGCGTCGCTGCTGCGAGGCTGTCGCACAAAAGCGTAACTCCCTGCCTACCCTTCTCCAAGACCGCATCCATGACGAGGAAGACGTGCGGAACTCCCTCGATCACCTTAACATCGGCCTTCACCCCAGCAGCTGTCAGCTTACGCGCATACTCCTCGCCCTCCCACCGCAAAACATCGAGTCCAGACACGACGATCAATGCCGGGGGCAACTTGGCCCACTTCTCGGGATCGGCCTGGAGCAGTGGGGACGCCTCGACATCCGTCCATGTTTTCTCATCAGGGAGATAGTGTCGGCGGTACCACAACATCTTAGGCACTGGTAGTGCGGGTGTGTGCTCATACGCTTTGTAAGTCGGGCTCGTCTCGACCGTGACCGAGTTATCCGTGACGGGGACGGTGAGCATCTGGAACTTGAACCCGGGGAAACCCGAGTCCGCGGGAAGATCTAGCACCTTCTGCGTCATGATGGCTGCTAGGTTGCCGCCGGCACTGGAGCCGCCGATGCAGAGTTTGTTGAAATCTAGGGGGTGCTTGAGGGCCTCCGCGAGGCCGCCGAAGCCCGCCCACAGCACCGTTTCCCAAGCATCATGTACAGCAGCCGGATAGGGATGTTCCGGGGCAAGCCGGTAGTCAGTAGTAACCACTACGCACTTTGCACGAGAACAGAGATTCGTGCAGAGACTATTCTCCGAGTCGATATTCCCCAGCACCCAGCCGCCTCCGTGGTACCAGAGAAATACTGGCCACCCGGCAGCAGGGGGGGTGCCAGCTGGAACGAAGACGCGCACTGGGACTGGTGGGCCCTGTGTCTCGCGCCTCGCGATCTGAAAGTCTACTGTCTCGCCCACGGGCACATTATCCGTACCTCCCTAGGTATGACTGTCAGCAATTTGCTCTCAAATTTATATCGCTAAAAATATCGAGAGGGCCTACCGGAATTATTCTGCCGCCTACGCGCGATGCAGAAACCGGTTGGTGATGTGTCTGCGGTGCATTGAGCAGGTACTTGTTGTAGAAGGCAGCATACTCCGGGTCGACTTGGTCCTTGACGGAGTCGTGGAGGGGATACGGAGGCGGAGGGATGGGAGCGCTATCTCCAGACATTTTGGGCTATTGATTGGATGGTATGCCACTCGGTTTGTTCTAGAAAGCGTAGAAGGCTCAGGAGGCTAGGCAAGTCTCGTCTCACATGGAACGGGTAAAGTATACACAGACCAGACAGCGATAGTTATCCATGTGAAATGGTGGAGAACCATTAGCGGGGGCGTCCTTGCGTGGGATCGGCGTGGGCATCACTAGTCGGCCAAGCACGACTCAGGAAGATAAGGCGGGAGGAGGCCCACCAGAAACCAGACCAATGCCCACTTCATCCGACCAGAGGAAACAAGTTTCCATCCCACACAATGCCCGCTCAGTATGCACGAACTTGCCCAGCTGTCTGTGTCAGGCAAACAAGTGCGCCAATCCGCCGTGATGGCGTATAGGTGCAGTGAATCTGGATGCTCCTCGGTCTTCAAGCGGCCGGAGCATCTGAGCAGACACAAGCTCAACCGTAGGCTCCACCCTCCCCCGCAAAACGCGTCTCCGTAGGCCCCCGGTCTGACGATGCAGTCACAGACAAACCCCGGCGCATCTACCAATGCGACCTCTGCGGCAAGGACTTTGTGCGCCGTGATCTCCTGCGGCGCCATGCCAGCAGGCACGAGCGTGGCATGTCGTACCGCAACTCGGGCGGCTACTCCAACACGGGCAGGCCTGATTCGGCGACCCCTTCAGCACCCGTGACCCCGTGCCCGACGGTATTATGCGAGCCGGTGCAGCCGCCCCCGGACCAACAGATGCAGGATGCAGTAGCACCCGAGGCTACACCAGCGGATACTGACCAGGGGTTGCCGCTGTCGCCGCCACCAGTGCAGGTACAAGACGGCCTCGAGATGCCGTGGAGCTCGGATCCAGAGTACTATACCTTCTTCGACGGCCCCAGCGACGCCGGCGGCTTGACGCAGGATCTGGACTGGCTCTTCGGCCATAGCCCTAATGATGGGTCCTTTGACGCCTTGCGAGGGCTGCAGGTCAACAGTGTCCATGTGGCTGTCACGTCGCCTGGGTACGAGACGTCATCGCAAGGGTCACTGCCCGCATCTTACGCAGATGCCGCCTATCTGTTGCCAAGGGAGAGCATCCTCGCGACGCTAGCTTCCCTGCCGCCTAACATCCTCGGGTCCTCCTTCTTCGACGCAGCCAATCTCGACATGTTCATGCGGAACTACTGGCGCCAATTCAACCCGCACTTCTCGCTGCTCCACGAAGCTTCATTCTCGGTGCAAGATGCGCCACCGCTGCTTCTCCTATCGCTGTTGACCCTAGGGGCGACCTTATCGCCGGACGAGGAGCATTATGCCGTAGCAGAACATGTCCACCAGAACCTCAGGTCACTGATCTTTGCTGTTCGTATCCTGTACTTCCATGTGCTACTCCTACTCGGGTACGCAGCGTATCCATGAATTTTGCAGCTAACAAAATATGCAGTCCCCCTGGTTCCAGCCTCCTGCTCCGCTATGGGTCGTGCAGGCACTACTGGTCGTCCAAGCTTACGAAAAGATGTTTTCTTCTCGGAAACTTCATGAGATGTCTCATGTCTTCCACTACTCTGTCATTACGGTGAGCTTGCTCCTGCCGAAGTATTAAACAGGCTCTCGAGTACGGCGGCTAACATTGGCAAAGCTCATGCGCAGGGGAAGCTCGTATTCTCCCGATCGAGAGGACGAAGGCGAGATCTCGTCTACTGAACGCGCTTGGCACAGGTGGATAGAGCGCGAGTCGTCATATCGTGCGGCCTACTTTGCATTTATCATGGACGCGCAGCATTCGTCGATATTCGGGCATACCGCGGCCTTGTCACTCAGCGACATCCGGCTTCCACTCCCATGTGCCGATGTTATCTGGGATGCGGCAACAGCGACACAGTGGGAGAGGGCACGCGCCCGCACCGCGCCGCCGCCGCAGTTCTTAGCTGCTCTCAGGGCTCTGCTATCACGCCGCCCAATCCCGCAGAGCTACAGCCCTTTTGCGAGGTTTGTGCTCTTGCACGGGCTCCTGTGCGTCACAAGGCACATGATAACTCGCGACCAAACTGCTTCTTGCATCAACGTCGCCGGCCAGCCACCGCCCGACATCGACTCTGGCGCGTCGACACCACACGAAGACCACGACAACTGGAAGGACCGCCTCGACCGAGCGATTGATACATGGTCTCTCAGCCTGCTTAGCCAGGCTCCATCGCTCTGTCTCGAGGCGGCCCGTCCTCTCCAACGCATCGCCCACGTGGTCATCCACATTTCTGTGTTGGACTTCCACATCCTGGCCGGCGCGCCGAATCTGGCAACAGGGACGCCAGTGCGCACCGACAGCGCTGAGTTCCGACGAGCTCACAAAAAGGTCTTGGAGTGGGCGCGCCACCGAAATGCCAAGCGGACACTGAGCCACTGCCTGATGCTGATACAGGAGATCATGTTCACGCGCACCAGATATCTGGCCGTTGAAGACAATATTAGCCTCCGTCCGTGGGTGCTTTACCATGCGACACTCGTGCTCTGGGCATATGGCGCGATCGTGGAGGCTCATAGCGGGGCGACACGGGAGGAGGGGGAGGCGGAGCTCCGCTGGAGCGCCGAAGAATACCTGGCTCATATGTTGAACGAGTTGATGGGAGATGGAGAACTGGCACAGCTGCAGGGCGCCCACTGCACTGGTGGGCTGATTCTTGCGGTGAGGACTGCTCTGGAGGGATGCAGATGGGAGCTACTCAGAGAAGCACAGGAGACACTCGGCAACCTTTTAGAGAACCCTAGTCGTTTGAAAGCTCGAGTTGAATGAATATCTATCGTAACTATCCCGCGAACTCATACTTGGCCACTCCCTTGACGCCGTGCGCCGTGTAGCGGAACATGTGGCCGCCCTCGTCGTTTTCCCTGACGGCCTGCCCTTTCCTGTCCTTGCCCGTCGCAACAAACAAAATGTTCTCTTCTTTTCCGCCCCACGTCGTGCAGGCCATGTGCCGCGCGGAGAAGATAATATCTTTGAGGTGGCGCCCTTCGGGGGAAAACACCATTACCCGGTTCGAGTCAAAAACCGCAATCCATAGGTTCCCCTCAGTGCTATACTTGCATTAGCGCGGCTTTACTAGGGCTGTCAGGGCTGTTAGGGCTGACTTACTCGACGACCATGCCGTCGGGCTCGCCGAAGCTGTCCCGGCGGTCGATGAAAAGACGCTTGTTGGTGATTGCGCCGGTCTCTACGTCGAAGTCGTACTTGAAAACCATCATCGCCACGGAGTCGTTCACATACACTACAAGTTGGTCAGTCCCCTGTTCTCGCAAAGAAAAGACACCGGAGGAATACATACTGTACTTGCTGTCGGGACTCCACGCAAGTCCGTTGCCGCAGATAAATCCCTTGTCCATCATATGCAGAGACCCGTCAGGGTCGTACCTCCAAAGTCGGCCGATCGGCTCGCCGTAGGTCTTGGGGAGCTTGTTCGGCCCGAACGCCATGGCCTTGACGTCGATCTCGGCCAGCCAGAAGCGGCCCTTCGCGTCGACACCGCCGTCGTTGAACCGCAACTTGTCGCGGTCCTCGGTGGGAATGATCTCCTTGACCACATCCAGCCGCCCCGTCTCCTCATCCAGAAACGCTACGCCCTGGTAGTAGGCGCAGATGTAGCTGCCAGGCTTGTCGCGCCGGAAAAAGTGTACCGTGACGCTGTCGGCCAGCTTGAGCACGCGCGCGCGCCCTATAGCATCGCCATTGTCCGGATCCACCTTCAGGATGTGCATCTCATCGGATAAGCAGTCGACCCAATGCAGGGTTGAGTCGCTCTTCCGGTAGATGGGCGCCTCGCCCAATACCATGGGCTGGTCGCAGTAGTACCAGGCTTGGCCGCCTTGGATCACTTCGAGGCCAGCCATGTTGACGGTGTGTATGGATACGTCGAGGATGCGGCGATGTCCGTTCCTAACATATGCGTTAGGGTACGGCAGATCGGTCTATTTACTCTCGTTTGCTTATTAGTCCATCCCGCACGTTGATCTGTTACCTAACAAAGAAATGGGGTGTTATCAGTACGTCACGAGTCAGGTGCCCGCGACCACGACCCGCATGCCCACGCTGCGCGCAGCGCCGCCGTACTAGCTACCCTTGATGCCCCGGATTAATATGCCCGCGCAAGAGTGCTTTGTCACCTGTGATACCAAGTGCCAAGTGCAGATTGGGCGATAGCGCAGGAGCCTAGTGCGCTCTCGACCAAGCCAATCTCACCATACCACCACCAGATAGGCCCGTTGGTCCTCAATTGGCCTGCGTGTTGCATCTAGCTAGGTCGGCCGGAGGAATATCCAATCTAATTATCTGTGAAAGACGCAGCGTCGAAGGTCGACTATTTTCCTGGGTCTATAAGGGCCAGCCGTGTGCCATTGAAAACCCACCCCTGCACAACACCAACCATCCGACGCGTCCTCCCACAGCACAAGCAAAACGGCAATGTCGACATCGACCGACCACGATCTCTCTGGGGAGAAGAAGACCTGGCCCCAGAAGGTTAAGCACGCCTTCAGCTCTCCCAGCAACTTCCACGACGCCATCGTGCTCAAGAGCGCGACCTCAATCCTCGTCAACGAAGACCTGCTTCCTTCGCCCTCGAGCCGTCGTACCTGGACGACTTGGAGCTTCTTGTCTTTCTGGTGGTCGGAGAGCTGGAATGTTTCGACATGGAGCGTGGGAGCGTCACTAATTACCATCGGAGCCACCATCCGGGATGCCCTGCTGATCGTGCTCTTCGCCAACCTCCTCTCGGCCGTCGTTATTGTGCTCAACGGCTTTGCCGCTTCGCGCTACCACGTCGGCTATCCAGTACTCTCTCGGACGAGTTTCGGTGTCTACGGGCAATACTTCGTCGTGGTGCTGCGTTCTATCCTGGGCATAGTGTGGTGCGGCGTCCAACTCTACTTTGAAGGACAGTTCATTAGCATCTGTCTGCGCTGCATTTTCCCGTCCTGGACCGAGATTCCAAATGGAATCCCCGCTAGCCAGTTCATTACAACACAGGTCATGGTTGGCTTCTTCCTCGCCTTTCTCTTCACCATTCCCTTCCTATTCCTGCACACGTCTCGCATCCAGCATTTGTTCAGCGTCAAGTCGTTCGTGCTGCCACTGGCCGGCCTAGGAATTGTCATTTGGGCCACCAAAAACAACGGTGGCGTCGGAGCTGAGGCGTTGGAGACCCAGGCAGCGGCTTCGCGATCCTCGGTTGCCGTCTTTGCCTGGGGGCTTGTCGCTCAGTTCAATTCTGTCATGGGTGCCAACTCGGCGTTGCTGGTTACCATTCCCGACATCGCTCGCTACTCCAAAACTCGTAATGCTCAGATCTGGGGACAGCTGATCGCGCTGCCGCTTGGGCAAATTATGTGTGCTGCTTTCGGAATCATCAGCACGGTACGTTGGCTCTCCAGACTCCCCAATGATATGCCTAAGACTCATTCGCGATTTAGTCTGCCGTGATGAACCTCTATGGCGAAGCCTACTGGAACCCATACGACCTGCTCAATGGCATCCTCGACCGCTCCTATACCTCTTCGGCTCGCGCTGGCGTCTTCTTCGCCTCTGCCAGTTTCGCCTTTGCTACGCTTGGCACGTCGATCGCCTGCAATATTATTCCCTTTGCCGCTGACGCGACTTGCCTGCTGCCAAAGTACCTCAACATCATCCGCGGCCAGTTCCTGTGCCTCATTGTCTCATTTGCCATCGTCCCCTGGCGTATCCTTACCTCCGCCTCCGGTTTCCTCAACTTCCTCGGCGGCTACTGTATCTTCCAGGGGCCGGTAGTTGCCATCATGGTCGTGGACTACCTGATTCTCCGACGCGGAAACCTGAACCTCCCAGACATGTATACTCTCTCATCTGAAGGCCGCTACTACTTCTTTAAGGGGTGGAACCTTCGGGCTTTCGCCGCTTTCGTCATCGGATTTCTCCTGCCTCTTCCTGGCTTTATTGGGAGCTTTGGAACGACGACGGTGTCGGAGGGCGCGACACACATGTATACCCTTGGGTGGGTTCTGAGCTTTCTTGTTGGTGGCCTCGCTTATCTGGTCATCTGTTTGGTTTTCCGCCTTCCCGGGGACGATGGGGAGCATGGATTCGAGACGGTCTCAGCTGAGTACACAGATTTCGAGCACGGCGGTGTGCTTGATGGAGAGTATGTAGCGAACGCCGATGGCAGCTACGCAAAGGACAGTGGAAGGAAGGAGGAGGGTACTGAGAGCGTGTAGATTCGCCGCACACCACGTTAATGTAATTCTATGGATGCTCTCCGTTAATAGAATAAATTTTATTCCCATGTTATCTTTCTCCCATTAATCTAGCTACTCAAGTCAAGGATTTTGCATGATACAGCAAGCCAGGGGATAGACTACAGCTGTCAAGAGAGACAGGTCGGAGACACAAAACAGCCACTATAATAGCCTCACTTTTCGGGTCTGTACTGGTGTCCCACTTCGTCGGGCACTCCCTGCCACCCACCTTCCTCCGGTGGCTGCGATGCGTCTCGCACCTTCCGTCCTAGTCCTTTTACTGTTGGGCGGAAGATCTCGCCCTTCGGGCTTACCGCCAGTGTTATTGGCTTATCTCATGCTGATCCTCCATCCGATGCGGTGTCAGTCCGCTGCAACAATCACAGCGCTGTCCCTTTCTATCGTGTACCCCGAGATGCCAATACAGATGTCGATACCTCTTGTACGCACTCAGATAGATTAACCCGAACTCCAGTCGCCGTAACAACTCAAGTCACTCCGTTGAGCAGCCAAGTTGCTACCCCCACTACCCCTATACGAGATTCCGTCGTCAACACGCTGTCTCAGACTCGCACCAGCCAGCCTGCTAATTTTGGCGACTTGGCCCGGTTGGGCCAATCTGACAAACAGAGGTAGGAAATTCCCACGGTGTTTTTCTCCATAGTAAGGAGCCTTCCGCTAACAACCGAACCGAGCCTGCATTGT
Organism: Thozetella sp. PMI_491; assembly: GCA_021432635.1. NCBI lineage: Eukaryota > Fungi > Ascomycota > Sordariomycetes > Chaetosphaeriales > Chaetosphaeriaceae > Thozetella > Thozetella sp. PMI_491. Next base: position 48,801 of record MU270072.1, read on the forward strand.
GGAGCGGAAACCGGGGGCGGGCCGGAAGCAGTCAGGGGCCGCATTCCGGCTCCGCGCGGTCCGTGTTATGAATGATAGTCTTTACTTAAACCCCATAGTCATCTCCGGTTACAATCTCTTGCAAGATAAATCAAAATTCTGATAGGGCTACTATCACTATTCCTGCGTCACATCAACGATACCAGAACCGCACTCGACTTTAGCGTGTCGAGATGCATAAGAACTGCCGCATCGTCATCATCGGTGCTGGGGTCTTTGGGCTCAGTACGGCATTACAGTTAAGGAAAAACGGATTCAATAACATCACCGTCCTGGACCGACACGTACCTCCTGTATGTTATACCTTTTTCTTCCAAGAAACCCATGATTGCTAAATATTAACTACCAGGTACCTGACGGTTCAAGTGTTGATATATCGAGGGTTATCCGGTTTGACTACGCCGATCCAGTATATGCCAATATTGCAAAAGAATCGTTCGATCTCTGGACTACTACTCGCTACAAAGACTTCTTTTTTCCGTCGCCATTCACTCTTGTGGCAGAGAATCAACAGGGTCGCTCTTATATTGAGAAATGTACCAAATATCTCACTGGAGCATCGCTGCCGTGGGTGCCGTTCGAAACTCCTCGCCAGACTAAAGAGGCCTTCCCAACGCTGACAGGGCCATTGGGAGATTCCGACTTCTCCGGATACTGTAACTTTGCAGCAGGATGGGTCGATGCCCAACGGGCCATTACGTCATTGCGCGACGAATGTTCGCAGCTTGGAATCACCTTCCTATGCGGTTCCGGGGGCACAATGACTGGATACCACGCCGATATTACTAGTGGAAAAGTCCAAGCAGTAAGGACTAAAGACGGGGAGTCAGTACATGGCGACCTCTTCATCATGGCCACCGGCGCATGGACTTCAAGGCTTGTTCCAATGTACAACTCCATCCTCGCCACTGGGCAAGTTGTCGGTTTCCTCAAATTAACAGAGGCTGAGGTCAATCGCTATAAAGACCTTCCCATATATATTAACTTTAGTACTGGCTGGTTCTGTTTTCCGCCGCATGAGGAATCCAAGTATCTCAAATTTGCGGTTCACGGATATGGATATACAAATACCGCTGAGAGAGGGGAAACCTTGGCAGACGAACTCAAAACGTTTAGCAGCAACGCTGATTCGGAGACGGTTGACGCATTGTCGGCACCTCCAACTAGACCTGCTATGCAGCGTGCGAATTTTGCGCCTCTCGACGGCATCCGCCGACTTCGAGAAGGGTTAGGAAAGATTCTTCCCGAGCTTTCTCAACGCGAGTTTGACCGGACAGCGGTATGCTGGTACACCGATACACCCAGCGGAGATTTTATTCTAGACTATCACCCAGACCACGCAAATCTCTTTCTTGCTACCGGGGGTAGCGGACAGTAAGTTTCATTGCTCCTTGAGTTATACATGGTCTTTTTCCGGTCTAAAATCTGTTCTGTAGCGCATTCAAGTTTCTTCCAGTCCTTGGAAAGTATGCTGTCGAAGCTCTCTCGCGAAACCTTCCCGAGAAATTGGTCCAAAGATGGAGGTTTCGACGAGAGTATAGAGACGCCAATAACTTATTCGATGGTGATGGGAGTCGAGGTGGTCCCTCTAGAAGGGAGTTTACTGCTAAGGAGAAAGGGAAGCTCTGAGAAGAATTCACAAGTCAAAATGAGCATTAGGAATGCATGTATCTTGACTCATACAAGGTCCATGTAACTTCTAGTTGATAGATCGAAGCTAAAATAGAAGAATACACAAAAAGTGGCCACGTTTGACTTTTCATTTCACGAAGTTAGTAGAGGGTGTCATCCTGCATGTAGGCTGACCAAGGCTTCCCTAACAGAGACCACTCCTCAGTGAAGGCGGGATCCAGCTCGAAAGCAGGAATTTGACTATTTAAAACGTCCTCAAGTGCATCATCGGCCAGCCTGTTTGGCTTTTCAGTGGCGGTGTATATGTGAGAGATAGGAGAAGCGGAATTGAGCGCATCCCGACAAGCAGTAGTCGAGGTTTGCTGTGGAGACGTTGAGCCATGAGGAATCAGCGGGGACCATTCGCTGGCTTCAGTTCCCGAGAGAGATGCATAGTCAAAGAGTTGCCACATTAGCTCGATATCGTCCTTCCCTAGATTAACGTCCTGTAATTCTTCCCTGGGTATTGCTCCATTATAACGATCTCGTGCAAACCTAAGGGCATGGCGTCGGTTGAGTCGCATCTCAAATTCTTCGATGAGTCGATACTGATCATCATGTTAGCAAGCCAAACCTGTGTATAAAGGTGCCAGGTGACGCTTCTCTCACCATATGAAGCATGTTTGGCCAATCCTGAGACATTTTGCGTAGAAAAGCACGAGCAGTTTCAAAATTCTGCTTCGCAGAGGCTGCCATTGTTTCCTGCTCGCTCACGGTGTGTTCCAGCTGGATGGTGGCAGCAATGGCTACCATTTGGCCAATAATTGGATCATACAGACCTTGACCAGCTTGTGATGCTTCGGATATATGTCTTATGACCCACTGCGAGTGGATCATCGCATTTTCCTGGGACTTTTGCAATAACGTCAATGGCACCTGACCGTGAAGTTGCCTCGTCCTCATAAAAAGAATGAATGGATGATTTCTAGGAGTTATTAGGAAACTTGACTTTCTCCCAGAAAGGGGCACGAGGTTATCAACTTGCAAGCAACAATGGACACCGGAGGACACAATCTGAAGGAATATCCATGGCCCAAAATAAGACAACAAGTGTGATTCGTGTCGAAGTGAGTTAACAGCGCCGTATCGGTGGGGATAGATTCCTAGCGTGATTAATTAGCAGTTGATCTCTCATAAATCCTAAATTGCACAGATAGCTCACTGATCTCCAGGTCTAGGATGGCTGATTGGGCCTTGTTCCAGGGACTGCCGTCCAGCCAAAACCGAGTCGTCTCTCCTTGCTTCAGGTCGCCAATATCGGCAATGACCGCCTCCCATATCCGAACAACCTCGAAGTTTGCTGAGTTAATACCAATATGTTGACTTAGAGGTCCTCCTGTCCATAGTTTCTGCAATTGTAACTTTTTCGTAGGATCCAAATCCTTCTCGGTACAAGGCGCACTTTCGTATTGTGATTTGAAAGAAACATTAAGCGAGGGCAAAGTGATATTCTTTTGAAAGCTGTCAAATAAACGCTCCATCGTCAAAAGTGTAAAGATGATTGCTCCAGGATAAGACGTAATTGTTTGTTGCCTTCCGTTACTGACCGAGGCAAGTACCATCTCGCAGTCCCGTCCAAGCGCCAAACCAAGAGCGATTTGTGCTCGGGATCTAGTTAGATTGCCCGCTAAAGTTCTATACTCAGTATTCGGTCAGCAGGCGGTGTTTGATGATCTATTAGGCTTACTCGCGAAGTCCGACTGGGCCAGTAAGCACAGGCCTTGGAAATAGCTCAAGCCGAACTCGGAACTTGAATAGGCCTTCGTTAGTAGACCCCAGGCGATGTTGGATAAAAGCCCCAGCATTTCGGCTCGTGCTTTTCGGTCGTAAAATAACGGGTCGGTGGAAGCACGTAGACTCAACGTCAGCATTGGGTAGAGGACGATTTTGGGAAGATTGGTGGCCAAGAACTCGGCCTCTGGCACCTTGCCTGAAAAGAGCGGGTAAGGCTGGTTATGAAAATGTTGGAAGTAGAGGGTGATGCCTTGAGCCACAATCCGCGTGGGAATTGGGCAATTTAGATCAGTGCTTCCAATGTGTTAAATATAAGCACTCCCGGTTTTGAGCGGTCAATACATACGTGGGTTGATTCCAGTGTGGCGGGAACACCTGTGAAGTCGAAGCCCTGAGATCGTTTTCCCCTGCGGGATGTTGTGTGGTTGGGGGTTGAGACGTCAGCCCCGGTTTTGGAGATACAACTGGCGTACCGGAGACGTCATTTCCTGGGTGTAGACCCTTTGGTGGGCTGTCCGAGTTCCTGGTTCTAGGGAACATTAGAGGACTTAGGGGGCCTGGGGATTACAAGAGCAGGGGTCTTGGATGGGTGGAGAGACCTTACTCTAAAGCGGCTGCAAGTCGGTCTAACTTTTCCTGAACCGCAGCGAGCTGTTGTGCATGCTGGTCCATGATCAGTTTCAACCTAACTTTACTGACAGCCGGAGTTCTATGAAATCTAACCTGGTCTATTCTCTGACTTTGGTGTCCTGATTTTCCTTGTTCCTGTCGTCGAAACTGAGTTGGTCTATCGAGGTATACACAGCGTTGATTCAGACGTGCGCAGAGCAAGCATACTGGCTGCTCGCCATTGCAGCGAGACTTCTTGCGCCTGGATATAGTGATATTATTAGTTGTAGTTCCATACTGCGAGATATCCTTGTACCCACCGGCAGTTCTCGCATGCTTGGCGGACTCGACGTGTGGTGGGATAAGGTGCCCGTCGAACTGATTCATTCATCTTCTTCAATGGGTAATTGAAGCGGTGAGATTTTCTCAAGACATTCCTGCAAGATCGATGATAGAACAAGGAGATGATTGCTCTGGTCAGGAGTAAAGCTAAAGGAAATCTTCGTCCGTATGGGTCAATTCTGTGTAGCGGCTCAACAGCGTCGTGTTGAGTTAGGATGATGAGCCTCCGGCATTACACTCTGCATGAGGTTGGGTGAGAGGAGGGGAATTCTACGGAACTAGTGTGGTTAGCGTCACCCCCTGCAAAGGGTTGGCGCAGCCGCCCTACTCGATCCAGTCGACCCCAATCAGCGCCAGCAGCAATCTTACCAGCGTAATCGTACAGAATCGCGTCTTAACTACGGGTCAAGTGATGGAGTCTCACAGTACCTTAGAAAAATTGCGCCGCATTGCGAACATCCCAGAGTACGTTTGCGCGAACATCGCCGGAACCACCGCTAACACGAAAGTATGTTTAGCTGCTACCGAAGTAGGTAGGTACCTTGGATATCTCTATCTACTTCCTAGGTGGGTTACGGCATGGAGCAGACAGCATACGGCACACGGCAAGTCTGATATCCGGCATAGCCCCGCAGTCCGGCACACGGACACGGTCGGATTGGCGTTGCCGCTTCCGTTAGCGCGAGGGGTAGATATAGTATCGTACATTGTGTGAGCCAAGGCCGACGTATGCGTGATTCAGGAAGGTGGGTTATACGGCCTCCATCATCAGAATTGCCGGCCACGGCCTGGACACGGATGCGGGTGAGCTCCAAGCGGCTGACGCTGACCTTGAGATCGGCTTCAATGCTCTGAAAGGATATACTGAGCCCTTAAATAGCGTTTTATTCTGCGATCTTTTGTAGATTATTCGTCCGAGAATCGCGAGTGTATCTCACAGCCCGACCGATTGGCAATAACGTTGCCATACGCTGCAAAATGACGGCGGTTCAAACAGAGCAAGACCAAAGCGTTACGAGGGCTACAGTGGACGCGCGAAAGATACCACCACTTGTTACTTTGAGGGACATTACCTCCACCCCTACATTCAAGGATGTTTGGCGACGACACGAAGAGTTTCTTCTTCCCTCTCAGAACATTCCCGTCGACTTCGAGAACCCGGCAATTTCCCCTGATGGGAAGCGCATAGCCGGGGTCGCAACAATCTGCAAGGAACTCAAAGGCCGGCCATCCAATAGATTGGCGATTGTCGACGTCGAGAATGGCCAGCTGTCGACCTTTGGCGAGCGAGAAGGGAGCGATTCGCGCCCACATTGGTCGCCCAGCGGCGAAACTGTCTGTTTCTTGTCCCTAGTAGACGGCGCCTCGCAGCTGCATCTTCTCGACGTTGCCTCGGGCGGGGTGAAATTGGCGGGCAAGGTCCCTGGCAATATAGAGGAACTGTCTTGGTCGAAGGAAGGAGCTCAAATCCTTCTAGTCGTCGCCGGGTTTGGAGCCGATCTGGCAGGATACCAGGGTGGGCAGGCTATGTTTAAGGATCCCGGTGCTGTCGCATCATGGATGCCAGCAATAGACAAGAAGCCAGCCACCGACGCTTATCGAACTGCTTGGATCTACGACGTCTCGTCCGGGATCTCGAGGCGGACGACATCGGAAACCTTGAATATCTGGCAAGCAGTGTGGGCGTCAAGCGATTCCATTGTTGGGTTCTGTTCAGATAAACCCGGAGAGGACAACTGGTATCATTCCACACTTCGAGAGATCTCCCTGGCAACTGGCGAGGTCAAGGAACTCTTCGCTACAGACGTTTCTATGGAGTGGCTAGCGGCTTCTCCAGGAGGCGAGCATGTGGCGTTTGCCGTTGGTGTCGCCAGCGACCGGGGTATTCTAACTGGCGACCTTCACGTACTGGAAGTTGCTAGTGGACGCGTGATACTTATCGACGCACTTGGGGTTAACGTCGGCGCTATCACTTGGGCTGGCAACGACGATGTCGTTGCAGCTGGGCTTCGAGACGGCAAAGAAGTCATCATACAGTACAATATCAAGTCAGGTGAAGTTAGCGAATTATGGAGCAGCGATGAGCTCAGCTTGGGTTCGGCATATCGTTCTGAGCTCACGGCCTGCAAGGGCAGCCAGATCTTTGTCACCTTCGTCCAATCGGGCTACTTCACTCCTCCAACTCTAGTCATTTCGTCGGCTTCTGGAACGCAGGAAATCAAAGCATTTTCTTCGCCAGAGCTCCACAAAAAGACCCAAGCGCTCGGCCAAGCACGAAAGCTACAATGGATGGCTCCCGACGGCATGACCATCTATGGCTATCTACTTTCGCCGTCTACTACGGGACCTTTCCCTACCCTCATGAACGTTCATGGTGGCCCAGTTTATGGTTGGACACCACGGTATATCGGGAAAGCGGTCCAGCTGCAAGCCTTGTTAGCCGCAGGGTTTGCTGTGTTTGAGCCCAATCCGCGGGGCTCCTGGGGCCGCGGTCAATCGTTTGCCAGAGCTGTCTTCGGAGATATGGGCGGCGCCGACACGCAAGATTACCTCAGCGGTCTTGACGCCATCATAGATGCGGGCGTGGCGGATCCGAATCGCCTGGGGGTCTTCGGTGGTAGCTATGGTGGCTTCATGTCCTCTTGGCTGATCTCGCAGTCTGATCGGTTCGCCGCGGCAATGCCGATGAGCCCGGTCACGAACTGGACCAGCGAGCACTTTACGTGCAATATTATGCGCTTTTGTCGAGATTTTCTGGCTGATGATGTTCACAACCCCACCGGCCAGTATTTTTCACGCTCTCCGATTCACCATGTTAAGAACGTTAAAACGCCCACGCTCCTGACATGCGGAACTCTGGACCAGACTACCCCCGCTGGACAGGCCATCGAGTTCCATCATGCTCTTCTTGAGCAAGGTGTACCCTCCGTTCTTCTTACCTACCCAGAGGAAGGGCATGGGGTTAAGAACCTTCCGGCATTCGTGGATCTGGTGGCGAGACAGGTTGAATGGTTCCGGGCTTTTCTTTCGTAGGCAAGTATTGCTAAGTACTCGAGGATCGCCGAAGTCACTGAACCATAGTTGTGATTGAAATATGTAACTAACTACGCCAACTTGCAATATCGGTTTCCACTTTAGTTTTGTTCAGAGCATAGACCATGTCAACTAGTAGGCTGTCGATCCCTCATCGCGAACGCGATAACACTGCAATTTTAGCTCTAAAGAAGGGGAGGACGTATGTTGTACAGCACAGCCACCGTACTGTGGCCGTACATGGATTCCGCCACCCATGGCGTTGTATCCGTATAGCCTGCTAGGCATCCGTCCACCATAGCTACCTACCTAGCTTTCTTCATCATCCTCTTTCAGACCCTCTGCACGGCAGCTTACTCCAACTAATTAAGGCCGACATGGTCTGTGCTCGGAATAAATATTTAACAAATAAGATGGAAACCGATGTTGCAAGTTACTCGAGTAACTGCTGCAGGACGAGTCCTCTATTTGAGTACCCGAGTCGGTTTCTCGTAGCTTGAACAGTAACCTGAGTCTACGGCGGGGCATTCCTGCGCGGACATATTTGGTGCGGAGCTAAGCGGCTTCAATTGTGGAGCTTATGTCCGCAGGCCGTGCTCGGTTCGTGGCACGACGAGCTTTCACGACTCATCACCACGCGCTTACGGCCGAGTTCCTCAATACACCGTTGACATGGAGCGACAACAACGCCGCCGACGCCGGAGGCCGGCTCTCTCATGTCTCGAATGTCGACGCCGAAAGATCAAGTGCGACCGCAGCGAACCGTGTGCACATTGCGTCTCGGCTAAAATCCGGTGCGTCTTCCGAGTCTATCGGGACGAACCTATCGATGGACAGTCGACAACGACGCCCAGCCCACCGGGGAGGGCGGCATCGCCGTCACCCGCACAGAAAATTAGTGCGCGGGAGCCCACCGGAGAAAGCGGCCAGAGCCCCCCACGGCAACCAGCCGCAGTAGCAAGTGGAATCCCCGAAGCAGAGTTACGAACTTCATGGCCTCGCCTGCCATTACTACAAGCAGCAGGTCACGAGGATATAAGCAACGCCTTTGACCCCATCATGGAGCCACTTGGAGACCTGGTCGGGGACCTAGAACCGAGCATTCGGAATTTGCTCCAGCAAATACAGAGGCTCAGGGCGTCGACACCGTCCAAGCCTCTCCGCAGCTCGGACGAAACAAACCGGGACCCAGCTGAGCGCCAGTCCAGTCTACAGGCTTCCCAGATTGTTATGAACAAGACGAGACTCTTGAGGTGGAGCCACTTGATGGGTAATGCCAAAGAGGTAATTCCGCATGCCTTGCCTAGCCCCTGTTCCACCCCATGCTCATCGGCCCCTTAGCTTAGAACTTGTTACGAGTGCTTCAGCGAAGCCGTTGGTGGCGGTGGAGGTGTCTTGTTCCAGTCCGACGAGACGAAAGCCCTAACTGCCGAGATGGGCGACCTCCTGCAGCAATGCAAGGTGCTAGCGCGCCAGTCGAAGATCGGGCGACCGAGTAGAAGCCTTGGCGGCCAAGGATATATCCCCGCTCCCCCGCCACGCGAAGAGGCAGATGCCATGGCTGCCCTTTACTTCCAGTCATTCGAATCTGCCTACAGGATACTGCACATCCCAACGTTCTGGTCCGAGTATCAGCTGTATTGGAGCCAGCCGGAAAGTGCCCCGATCGAGATACGTCTCAAAGTCCTCCTTGTTATCGCTATTGGTTTAAGCCTGCGCAAGCACAGCGACGAAGATGCTCCGTTTCGTACTGCAGTGCATCGATGGGTATATGCGGCCCAGACTTGGCTTTCTGGACCGCTAGAAAAGAGCCGCCTGGAGATTGCAGGCCTGCAGATCCACTGCCTCGCCCTTATCGCGCGGCAGGCTTTCTCCATTGGCGCTGACCTGGCGTGGGCGTCGATGGGCTCCCTTATCCATCAAGCTATGCAGATGGGTTTGCACCGGGACCCCAAACACCTCCCTGCCATGTCCGTGTTGCAGGCCGAGCTCCGCAGAAGATTATGGGCTACTATCATCGAGATGGCAGTGCAATCGTCTTTAGACTCCGCGCTTCCGCCTAGGATATCTCTCGACGAGTTTGACACCCTAGCTCCGTCCAACGTTGACGACGAGGAGCTTAACACCTCTGCTACGATCCTCCAGCCGCATGACAGGAACACCTACACGGCGACATCAGTGCAGCTCATCTTGCTCGACTCGCTGCCGATCCGGTTGCGGATCCTCAAGCTTTTGACGAGCCTGCGCTCCGAGCTTTCCTATACAGACGTCCTCGCCTTGAGCTCGGAGCTCAGCAGTGCGTGCCGATCTTGTAGCGCCTTCATGGGAGCGAACGCAGTGTCGGGTGTGACGCCCTTCCATCGAAATATGCTCGACTACCTAGTGCGCCGTTTCATGATACCTCTGCATTCATCCTTTGCGAACCAGGCGCGCGAGAACCCGTTCTTCCACTATTCGCTTAAGGCCACCCTGGACGCAGCGATGGCTATTGTATCGCCCGAGCCGGATGAAAGCTTCGCCAATCTCATGATGATTGGCGGAGGAATGTTCCGAGAGGCCATCCGATACGCGGGCACGATCATCACCATTGAGCTTCTTGCCGAGGTCGAATCGCAGCGCCTGGATGGGACGCTCCAGCGCAGCTCGCAGCGCCGTGAGCACCTTAAACAAACTGTCGTAGACCTGATGTCTCAGTCGGAGGAACGGATGAGGCTGGGTGAGACCAACATCAAAATGCATACATTTCTGGCCATGGTTCTGGCGCAGGTCAAGGCCGCTGAAACGGGCGACCCCGACTACGAACTCAAGATGGCGCGGGATGCGAGGGACAGCTTGGCACGATGCTACAGCTTGCTGCAGGGGTATCTAGGCTCGCTTTCGCCGCCCAGCGCGCAAAGTGACGCAGGATTGGCATCGCGCGGATCGGTTGTAAGGGAAGAGGGCATCGGATTTGGGTTAGACTTGGATTTTCTTTTGCCCGAAGCCGATTTTTCCTGGTCTCCCGAAGGGTGGCATGGGCTATGAGTAGAGCGCCATTTGTTTTAAAACTACAAGAGGAGGAGGTGTAAGGCGTTCAGTGAAAAAATGGTCTTTGGTTTTTTCTTTGGGCGAGGGTGGAGTGGAATGCGTGCGCCTTAGCTGGGACTGCCAATTTCTGATTGCTCTTTTGATCATTTTATTCGAGCCAATCAAAGTTGCACTTTGAGACGCCCACAACAACGAGTGACACGTACCTCTTGCCTCTTCCATGATGTAACTACATAGTTCTTGATGAATACGTATACCGCGCTCTTCATCTTTACCACTTCTTTCTTTCCGACTTCCACTATAACCAATAACAAATGTGCCGAAATGTGTACCCTGAAGTACACACCAAATACATTGCCCTTGAGCCAATAGTAATTGTGCCGCAATGCCTCCCGCGTAGTACACAGGCAACGCCTTAGGTATGTGCCACATGGGACATTTTCTACAGGAACCATTGTCTCCCTGAGGGGATTTGAGGTGTAGGCCGTATCAAAGTCATTGTGTAGGAAATCCAAATATCCCGTTCCACGATTTGAGTTATTTTCATTTAGATAAAAGAACGGTACAGCGATTTCTGCGGCAAATTACCTACCTACTGAGTATAGTAACTGGTGGTCATAGCCGTGCAGAATCGACATGAAGGGTTGCGCTGTTTTGTATGACAGAGGTTTTGTACTATAGAGGTACTGTTAACACCAAGGGGTACATGTGTTCTGCCTCGAGATGCACTTCGTCAAGGTAGCCTAGATTGTCAGCCTTGCGGGCGGCTCGCCCACTTAAACAGCAGACTAAATTACGGCACATATACCAGCCATGGATCCCGTTCTGTAGCCTTCTTTCTACAAGCAACACGAGATGCCGAACGATGAGATTTACGACTGTTTTCACGACCCACCCGAGGTTGAGCCTTACGGCGACGTGTCGGGCGTCGGTGTCAGTGGCGTATTTTCTTCTTTCCACGCCCGCAGCTACTCTTGATGCAAGAATACTAATTATGCCTCGCTAGGTTCTCACGGGGTTCCTTGGAACAGCCTACTTGGTAGTGCTTATAGTATCGGCTTACTACCTATTTGCATTTGACCCAGAACACAATCATTTTAGGGCTGAGGAAGAGGCCGAACATGACCCAGCGGCGGCCGATGGATCAAGTAAACCCCCCCTGGAACAGACTCTTGTATCAAAGATATTTCGCGTCAACTCCGCTAATGATCACGAAATTTGCAGACGAATGGCGACGCAATCCAATCGATGAACTGGTGCTACAGTTTCTTAGGTCCTTGAACTTCGGACCGCAACGGTGGGGACAACTACGGGGCAAGGATAGAATAACGCTAGCACACGCTTTCGAAAAGGTCTGCCTTATTCTCATTCCTCATTCAAGCGACGAGTTTTAACTTCTAAGACTAGTGTGTCCGAAGCCTTATCGACGCTCAGATCGTAACAGGAATCGGTATTCTAGTCAGTGGCTTTGGCTCCTTGAAGAACGGCCTCTCTGCATATCATTGGCAGCTGATCGTCTATCTTGCATGGTTTGCCAACTTGACGCACATCTCGGGCCTAACCTTCCTCAGAAACTACCTCCAGAAGCACCGTGATGAGAGGAACTGGAGGCTCGCTGCTATGGGAATCCTACTGGTCTTTCTGATTATCGCCGAAGTCCCGACCGGCTTTTTCAACTGGTCCAACACGGGCCCGTACCCGGGAGAAATATCCGCCGCAAATTCCAGCTCGTATGCGTCGTGCTTTTTCGAGATGCACACTGCAAAAGCTCGATTTATTGATGCCCAGCAAGGTTCCAGGGTTGAATACTGTAGCCCTAGCTATGAGGACATATCTCTCTGTTTAGACGAGACCCGCGATATGGAGTTGGTGGATACGACTGCCTTCCAGACTATGATATTGTCCACAGTTTTGCTTATATTTAGCTTCGCAACTCGAACCATCAAGCTATCGAAGAGGTTATCGACACTATTTAACCATCAAATACGCGACAAGATTAGTAATGTTACGCACGACTGGATCGAGACATTGTACAATAAAGTCCAAGGAGATAAGAATACCTTGACGCGACGGCACCGAGAATACATGATAATCAAGCCGATGTTTGCAGTTATACTCCTATGCCGGCTGTACGCGGATCTGTACACTTCCATGCTATCCGAGGTAAGCCTGAATCAAGGATGTTCCGTCCCCTGTTCCCTAGCTGAGATATTAATGGACCACCTAACCTCGAGCTCTTAGGTTTTCTGGCTAATTGTCTCGACTGTTTGGGGGAGCATACACTTGTTCACGGCAAGACACTCTACATATGTAGACGAGAGTGAGCTAACCTTCGGGCAAATACTTCCCATATTCCTGCTCATTGGGCCACTCATTCCCGTCACTGTGACTCTGGTTCCCGTGGTATACAGGTTGTGGAAGGAGCCTCATTCAAACCAACGAAACGGTAAAAATATTATGGCCTCCATTTTCATCAGAATTACGGCACTAATCTTCTAGGTAAGAACGACCACGTAGGTCGGCCTCACGTCGTCGAAGAACTACTGCACATAATGGTCGTGACGACCGACCCCAGCCCACGTGGATGGTAAGGGACTACTACAAATGGCCTTGTATGATACCAGTCATCACGGTTTCTATCTTGCAGGTCGCTTTTCTGAGTGCTGTAACCTTTACGTTTCTCTCTACAAACATTAGCGTCATCAAGACGTTTGTCTCGCTGCTTTTCTGGTATGTCCCTCACTCTAAAACACCGTTGTCTCTCTTCTATATCCTCTCCCATATAGAGTCGCCTGTTCTGAGGCTGGTATCTTGATATCATAGAAGAAAATTGTTTACTAATGCCTTGGTAGGTTTTTTTGGGTACAGCCCTTCGCATGCTACTTTATCATCCTACTAGCCCTTGCCACCGAGGGTATATATCTAGTTTGGGCCCATAAAAGAGGAAAATACCAAGCCCTCCGAGATGCATTTAAGTTTGAAGAATCCCGCTTTTGGTGGATATTTGGGCTTTTCGTATTTTTGGCCTTATCTCTTTCACCGATTTGGAATGATGATCTTTTCTTTGAGGGCGGCGATTTAGCGAATAATTTCTCCTTGCTAATCATCATTTTTCCACTTTCCGGCGGCATGATGAGCATATATTATATCTCTTGCTCTTATATCTTGTGGAGGTTTGGCCAGAATCAGACATCCATCGGATGGGAAAAATGACGGCTGGAGCGAGATTTGGTACATCTTGTCGAAGCCAGGTGGGGAAAACTAAAGCGCGATATCAGAGTGTAAATAGCTATTGTAAACAGAATAACAACGGATAGGAACATTCCTGAGGTATAAAGAAAGGGTTAAAGCCAGAGATTTTCTACATATGAGGTTATTAATAAATAATAAATAATGTGCTAGATATTTTGTATAAAACAAGAGGCTAAGCATGGTACTGTAGTTTTCTTAGTGGATCTATGGCGGTAGAAGTGCGGTACGGCGGAGCGAGGAGAAGAAACGTACCTAGTGTGGGTTGTGCTTTGACCGATGAGGCTTTCGTACCAGGTGCTTGTCCAAGGTCATGTGTGGTCTGAATCACGTGGGTACCTCACCTACTGCATGGGTTGCTGCGCCTGCCACAGGACATCAATGCCGACTTGAGGCTCTTCATCTCAATCTACTCTCTATCCCTTTCCTGAAGTTGCCAGTTGCCAGAGTTAAGTCAACATGGCGACTCATTACAACACTAGGTGGGCCCTAATTTGGATGGAAGTGAAAGGAAGTACAGCAAATCCACGTTGTATTTATCGCTTAGCTTGCCTTTCACAAGTTAAGCGATCTCGTTCCCTCGTAGCTCATCACCTATTCACGCCGTCTTTACCAATCATTTTATCCGTAGCGGAAGTTCGATGGTAGGGTCCCGGCTATGTATACTTGCACGGGACTGAGAATGCGATGGTCCACAATACCTTGAAGCAATTCAGCAAATAATACCGTTGTATTGCTGTGTATAAACCTAGTCAATATCACCGATGCGACAATGGCCGAGATATGCGAGGTAGAGCGCAGGTCGGGGTGCTCAAGGATTGGGCAGGAAGCGATAGGCAGATCCAGAGAGTATTCGTCAGCAATCCCCGGTGCCTATGGCAATAGTATAGCTACCATCACTTTGAACCATTATGGCGGAGTCGGACACCGCATGCGTGCTTGCGCAATGCTATATAAAATTGCAGTGCAAAGTCGTCGTGGCATGCGGTGAGTCACGCAGGGCCTATGACCGCAACGCTACAGAAGACTGTACAGGTACGACAACGCCCAATTAAAACCAAGCACTACGGAGATGCCCGGCCCCAGTTTTTGTTTTATTGCCGGACCAGCTCGGCGAGAGCGCGGCATAGAGGCACAGGTGCGCGCCCGATGAAACGGCTCCTTTGGTTGGCGGCCGCATAGTGGGGCATTCGGACGGACTCGGTTGAGTTCGCAGAGCGCTCACCCTCACCTGCTGTCGCTGCGTACTTAAATGACCTCCAGCCTCCAGCCTCCAGCCTTCACCCCCCAGCCTCACCAAAGAACCTAGCCTACCTACCTACCTACCTATTTTCATCCCTGCTCTTGCAGTCGCATACCGCCGACGATAGCGTCCTGCAGATTTCATATCTCAATCGCATCTTTGACCATGGCCTCCTCCGCCGCTACCCTCGGCCTGAGCACCACCAACTACGCGCCGGCGTTCCTCGGCTTCCACTTCATCTTCGCCTATGGGGTCCTTTCCTCGCGCACGCTGAAGCAGTATTATGGCCTCGACCACAACGAGTCGCCGAGAGAGGACCTGGCCAAGTATGGCGATGCGGCCGTCAAGTCTGGAAAGATCACACAGAAGCAGCTCAACATGCTGCGACGAAATGAGTCCGCGCACGCCAACGCGGTGGAGAACTACGCCTTCTTCGCCTCGGCGCTATGCATGGCCGTCTTCTCGGGCGTGGATGTCAAATTTGTGAACCGGGCGGGTCTGGTCTACACGGCCGCCCGCATTGCGTACGGCTTTGTGTACATTCTTATTGAGCACCGCACATGGAGTCAACTTCGCGGCATCACCTGGTGGATTGGCAACATCAGTTCCTTGTCGTTGCTGTGGGCGTCGTATAACAAGCTGAACGGGGCGTAAAGACAGTTCTCCCTTGGTTACACTAGCATTTTGTGCTTGTAGAATAGAATATAATTATGATACGGAAGCCAGTCCGCACGATCTGGTACCATCAAGCAGGTGTCTAACACTGGTGATCCAGGTCGAGCAGTGAGCAATAATAAAGCACGTATTGTAATAATGGTAAAAGAGAAGGGAAATAACAAGGATGCGAAGGTCCTGTTCCACGTGCGCTTATGTATACCAACCGATCCCCGTACAACCCATGCCAACCGAGAGTCAACGGACGTGAGACGCACGTTTCCGCACCTTACGATGAGAACATGCCCCCAAATGACCTCTATACCGTTTGTGTCCCAAATCCCGCATGGCCTGAATTGATCTTTTCGTGGTACTCTATCGATACAGAGTTGGTTCTTACTATTCTACCAGGGGTGAGTGGCTCGAGGTCGATACTATTATCGCTGTTCTCTTCACCCCCTCGAGCATCCGGGATGTTTGCGTCGCCGCCCAATACAATGACCTTGTTTCTTTGCCATGATGCCTTGGAAGACTCGGACCGGAGCCCTCTGTCATCCGAGGCGGATCTCCGGGATGTCTTCACGTCGCGAATGAACACTCGCAGGATCGGAATGCTGGCGGCAATAATGGTGACGGAGCTCTCGGCGTTGCCCCAGATAAAGAGGTCGACATTATCAGCTTACCTGGTTAGCAAAGTGAATTGAATGAAGTATTGATAGGCGGCATCTCACCAAAATCGAGAGAGAGCATTAGCTTGACCTTACTGGTCTTGACGAGCGCCGTAATCCCCGCACTAGCATCTCGGTAAGCCTTGGTCATCCCATTGTCTCATAGCATGGCCTTAAACTCACAAGATACCCATACTCATAGCCAGTGCAATACCGATCTTCTCCGTCCGCTTCATCTGTAGCTTCCAAACGATAGCCCACGGAAGTATTGAAAGCGTGAGGTCCATCACAGCCGAGTAAGCTGCGGTGGTTAGCTTGAACTGCCGCAGTGGGTTGAAAGCAGGAGCGAAGGACTAGAGAGACGTACCAGCCGAGAATATGTTGTAGTACACCCAGGGGTGAGGATCTAGGCATGTGCCCTCGACAGTCAAGTCCCATTGCCTGTTGATCGGGCTGCACTGGACCCAAGGCAAAATCGCGCTCACGCCCATGGCGATGTTCCCAGTGACGATAATGAACCATACCAGTGCCCGCTGCCAGCCGTGAGTCAACCGGAGCATGGTGAACGCAAAGCTCGTCTTGGACCAGATCGCCGCCGTGATTGAGAAAGTGCCAGTCACGCAGATGAGGAGGAAAACCTGACCCATTTTCTCAAGGTTAAAAATGTCGATGTCCCAGACGTGTAGGCCGTACCCGAGGCCTGTCATTGCCGAGAGAAGACTACACTCGATTATGAGGCAGACCTAACTTTGCGGTTAGTCATGGTACTCGACGAGAAGGCAGTGTATTTTACCCAAGCGGCGACCAGGATGTAATCATCCCACCATAGTCGGTTGCGACGAGAAATCTTGCAATACAATCGCAGTACTAGGAAAATGCCAGATAGGGCAGCCAATACCCAAATGATGATGTTAAGCTTCGGGGCAGCATTGTCATGTGGCAGAGCGGCTATCTGCTCTGGTGTGAGCATCGGCGGCGAGGCCGTATCTGGCGACGCCTGGGTTGATGGGTCGCTCGACATGGTACACACATACACCGCGTTTATCGGCGCATGTATTATAAGTTCGTATATATTCTTTGGGTGTCAGAAGTTGGAGGGCTCGCGAACAGGACACACAGGCTCTCTCAGTGATAGAACGGGTACGGTGAGAGGAGAACACACAAGGCGTCCCCTTGTGAGGGCCTGCGAAACTCTTATCCTCCGCGTGCCCGCGAAGCGACCGAAAATGGCAAAAAATACATGGTACCGACAACAACGAAGCATGCATTTCCGAGCTACGTTGGCCGCAGTAGCTTTCAGGTGGCGTCTGTGCCGGGTGCGTCAAAGCATCTGATGTCCCGTTGGGCAATTGCGCCATTCGAAACCGTCGCGAACTACTCGGGAGGTACAAGACACATGACACACCTGGCAAATTCCAAAACCTGCAGTGCTCGCTGTCGCAGGCATGTGCTGGCGAACAAGTCCATGGTTCATCTCCCGTCCCATATCCGTTCCCACGGAAGGGGGCTCCGAGGGTGGACCGTGTGCTGAAGGTGCGGCGAACGACGTGATTAGCCCACCAAATAATCGCGATTACCGGGTGGCTGCAGCGCACGGTCTGGGGTTCCGGCGCACGGGCGAGCTCGCCGCCACATGCCGGTTGCTATGTGCGGGCACCAATGGTGGTACTACGCTTCGCTTTAGGAACGAGGCAGCGAAGTCGGGCGATCATTGTTGGTTGGACGATTACTTGAGGCCAGAGCATGATAGATCGGTGATTGATGTGATACGCATGACTTCTTCCTTGAAGATTTTGCTGCACATTCATATTGTCCTACTCCCGGAAGGGTGGGCAGCCAGAGCAAAATGATAAGGCAGTCGTGGTGCTGAGAACCTACGGAATAACGTGATGTCTGACGAGGTGATAATTTACATAGGTGGACAGGCTACTTCAAGTGCGAGCATGGTAGACGGGCTAGACCCGAGTACCATCATAAGAGGAGGGAATACGACGAGCGGCAGTTTTACGCAGTGCGTATGAACGAGAACCTCGTCCGAAGGGTCTCAGCGCCAAGCCTCTTGTCACAAAGGGTGTCACCATGCCAGTCTCTTTCGTGTACGGAGAAACGGTCCTACTTCAAGGTGCCGGGGGGGTCGTCTGTCGGCGGGAAGCAGGGCGATGGCGTTCCTGCAGCTGTTCCAGAAGCGGAAGTCGTCTGCAAGCTGTTCCAAACGAGACCACAGGATACCAGCGGCGTGCAGTTACTAGACTCATTGCTGAACCGGCATCGAAAGTTGCTATTTATCTCCCACGCCATTCAAGGCTTAGCAACAGCTGAGAATGTCGACACTATTGAGACCCTGTTCACATTGGCATTCTCTAATTTAGCGCTTGCCATGGCTAAGTGCTCGTCATCCCTCCACAAACGGATATGCAAAAATGTCCGAGTTCTGTATTTAACGTTTCTCTCAAGGTTATCGCAGATGCAGATTTATTAAGGGAACTAATTCTCCGGTCATTAAATTTAACGGTTACCTAGGCACTCTGAGTTAGCCGTTGAGCTGCGGAGCCGCATATTTGGTGTCAGGCATCACCCAAAATAGAGCGAATTGAAAGATCCAAGTACCGCCCAAATGTGCTAAGGAAAAGCGATCATCGGTATATTGATTCCGCACCGAGCTTAGACTAGACGGCGAGCGGCTCTCGTATTAATCTAGGGACTTGCGGTTAATTAGACCTTCTGTAGCAACGTCCCATCGCCAAGCTTTCGCACTACGCATTCTACAGCGGGTAGGAAGCAAGGGAGAAGAAAAGCCGGGAGACGGGAATTTTAATTTGCGATCCTACGAATATCACTATATAGCCGGTGGTGCACCCCGGATTTCATTCCAGATCGACAGCACACCTCGTTGCTCTACGTCCATCCTTTGCTCACATCGCTTGAGAACTTTTGACCGAAACATGTTCATTCTTCCCGCCATCTTTGCCCTGGCGGCGATCGCGGAGGCGGGTACACTACAAAAACGATGCTCCCCAGCTTATGATTCGGAGTACCTACATGGCTACCTCCCTCCAGTACCCTGCTGGCAGGAAAATGATCCGGCCTGCCGACCTTACATTGCAAAGGGAACCCAGATGACGCTCGATCCCAGTCACAACCTCGCTATTATCTATGGAATCTCAGCCAGCTGCGCGTCTGACATCACTGAAGAGATTTCTCGCACCAGGGACGGGAGGAAGAACTTTGGCTGGCTCCAGAAGATTGGCAACCTGACGCTGCTCGGAGACGGGACATTGATTATCTCGGGCATGAGCAATGGAACGATGGAGGCCTACAAGAAACTGAAGTACTATGAGCCGGGGGATTGGAGCTAGATCACCGTGTGGGTTAAATTATTAAGCTGTGTGGTCCGGGCCATAGGGGCCAATTTTATATCAGCAGGTGTACCGGATGTCCAGTTTCACCTCCGGGATTCCCTCGAACTCTGGAGGAACAGCATAAGAGATGTTGTAAATCAAATGGTCCCTCAAGGATGCACCGTAGACAACGGGTTGTTTCACTAGCCCAGGTGCCGTGACATTTACCGACAAGCACGGCAGTTCCTCGAGCCCGTTGACGACATGCTTCCCACCCAAAGTCCAAGACGGTGCTACTCCAGAGAGTGCAAATGTAAAGATGCCAGTTCCCGCCTGTGTCGTGTTCGGATATGAGACGACGAGACTGTTCGGTCCCGCAACAGCCGAGATAGTGGAGGCCGTTGGATACAAGGAGAAGAAGCCGATGTAAGGATATGGTGTGTGGGACGGGTCCGATGCCCAATGAACAATAGCGGGCACAAATTGGTTACCTCGATTGACGGTTTCTGCAACTTGCTGGGCGCCGATCATCAAGGGGGCACTAAGCCACGACGTCGCCACTCTAACTTGGCTCGTGCCAAGGTCCTCGTGAATTGTCTTGTTGATGAATCTTGTGCCCTCCCAAGACCCCTTGACTTGCAAGGCCGTGGCTGTCGTCTTGTCGATGTGCGCAGCCACGACATCCATGATAAGGGACAGAGCCGCTCCTTGGGCGACGTCGTAGAGAAAGTCCGACTCCCCTTTCGGCGGCAGTGGTCCCGCCTTGTACTCCTGCCCGAAAACCCCCCACCAGTACATACTCAGGATCGCGGAGTGCTCCGTCATATCTCGCGTGTAGGCTCGGTCATACGGCCCCGCCATGTTCCCGAGGTAGGGGTTGTAATGGTCCGCAATGTCCTTCCAAAGCTCGGTCAGGATGGTGCCGGCATTCGTGGTCATTGTGGCGTTGCAGGGCCCATATTTGATGTTCGCCGCCAGAGCCCAAGTATCGACGCCATAGTACGTTGGGGCATTGTACTCGCCAAGCACATTCTCCCCGCCATCCTGGAAAAGCTCCAGCAGCTGCGTGCCTTGGGTGTTTGCAAAATCGATGAAGGTCGAGTTTTCTCTGCGGGCGCCGATCCAGCCTACAGTCAATGCCCGCATGATGCCCGGATTTGAATATCCTAGGATTAAGTTATCGCCCGTGGGATAGCTTCCGTTTCGACGCATCGCCCCGATGGCTGCGATTTCCAGGGCGTCCTCGATCCGACCGACTAGATCAGCACCTATGAGATCCTCGAACTCCTCAACCACCTGCACTAGCTGAGATCCGACAAACTCTCTCCAGTTTGGATCGTATGTATTCTTTTGTAATCGCTTGGTTAGCGGTCGCTGGCTTCTGCGGAATGTATCTGCTTACGTAGATGCTCGGTGGATAAAGAGGTGAATCTGGCGTTGGGTAGGGCTGATCTGGTGAGAGCTTGAAAGTTCCGTACCAGGCGGAGTCGAAATTTTCAGTCAACTGGCAGGCTAGGCTAGTGGAAGTCAGTTCTATGTAACTCTCGCGATCGTCTTCTTCAAGCGTACATGTTCTCAAGTGCCGCCTTCGCGTTGTTTACATCGTTTCCCTGGTTCCGATGCAGTCTGCCAAGGCCTATATGTTAGCACGATGTAAATCTAATCTCAATAAGAGGGAGCTTCGGGTTTCCCGACACATACAAACCGGCGGTGTACCAGGCCGTGAACCGAACCGACCACGGGCCATTATCCGAGTACCAAATGTACTTGTACGAGTCGTCCCATCGTAGATCCTGGACTTGCATCGAGTAATCGAAGAGGCTCTGGGCAGCTAGTTGGTTACGGATGAAGTCAGTATGCGCCTCTTGAAAACAAGCATGAACCATGAATCATATACTTACCTGGCGATAGCACCTTACCGGAGACCGTGGCGGCCCCCAGTCCGCAAGCAATTGCTGCCAATAGAGTTCTCATCGTGCCGCGTGCGTGCCTCTTTAGCAATGGTGGTGGAGTGCAGAGCAATAACGCCAGGGAACACACGGGGAATTTCGTTTATATTAACTACGTAATTATTTTGACGGCAGTACTCCCGCTTGCATGTGGACTCCCCTCGGGGATCGCGTCCTCAACCCCAGCTGGGGAATGAGACGGTGTGGCCCGGAGCGGAGACAGCGAAGCCTAGGCCACAGATGCCCTCATGAGCTAGTCCTTAGCGGTTGCGGGGTTGGTGCCTCTATTCGCACACGGAAAAACAGTGTCATCGGAGGGCACCGGCAATAGCACCTTGTTCGGGTGTTTACACCCGCAGCCCGGCTTGTATGCTTGGGTGCCGAAGAGCCCCTCAACTAGGGTAGGGGTAATCGGCCGGTGATGGGTCTGATTTGGGGTAAGCCTGGGGCCTTCCCCCGCAGTTCCTCAGCGCCACCGTTGTACGGATAACAAGGGCAGGGGCTGGGCTGGAGCCACCGGCATTTGGAGAAGGTGATCTCGGTCCGGCCAGAGCCGAGGGCAATTGCGCGTGCTCCAAACTGACAATCTCTCCCGGTCCTATCAGAAGCTTATGCGCCTGAGCTCGATGCAACCTTGGGCCCGCCAGAAGTGGAGGAAGGAGAGGAAGAGGCATGTGGTGCGGGCGAGACCTTTCCTCCTTCGGGCTTCTACCCGTCTGAAGATAACTTATCTTAGATACCAGAGAGCACGAGGGCCTGCCTCTCCGGCTATCAATGTCGCCTAGAGCGAAGGCATTCCCGAGTCCCTTGTCCTCACTTTTTGCTCCATTGTACATGATCCTTTTCTGACACAAGCAGCCGCCTAATCTTCCAACTTGCGATCTCGCAAGGAACCAAAATGGCACCAGCAAGCGAGCTGCCGGTCACCGTTGACGCCGCGATCGCCGGGCGCGGCGGGTCTTTAGCATGGCTGAAGAACAAGGGCATCGTGAAGCTCAACCTAATCCTGGTCCTCTCTCTCATCTCCTCTTATGCCACTGTACGTATTCCAGGCTCAGAATCGCTTCTTTCGGCTTCGTATTTGTCACGCAAATGGATTCTTGCAGCCGATGGGGCCAGTTTGAATCAGCCATGTGTCAAATCACGTTTAAGGCAGTTCCTGACTTCGGATGTCGATAGGGATATGATGGTTCTATGATGAATGGACTACAGTCGCTGGAAACTTGGAAGGAGTCCTTCAACGAACCCGACGCCAACGAGCTTGCCCTGTAAGCCCATGCATCTCGCAGCCGAGGGTGAGGTAGCCCAGCTGACATCTCGTCTAGATTGAACGCAATACAAAACGTCGGCCAGCTCGTCGCGCTCCCATTCTGCGCCTATTTTTGCGATCGATTCGGCCGTAAGCCGGCTCTTCTCATCAGTGCCGCCATCATGCTCGTCGGCGGCATCTTGCAGGGTGCAGCACAGAATACGGGGATGTTGTATGTGTTTCAGAGTCCAGGTTGCTAGGTCTCGGCCAGGTCAACTGGAATGCTAACCGTAGATGCGCATAGTATTGCCGCGCGCGGTATCCTTGGATTTGGATTGGCCCTAAATATCACTGCCGCGCCTCTCCTAATCATGGAGCTCGCCTACCCTCAGCAGCGCGCGCCGATGGTTAGCATCTACAACAGCCTTTGGGGCCTCGGTGCCCTGGCCGCCGCCTGGATCACCTACGGGACGTTCCGAATTCACAACACCTGGGCGTGGCGCATTCCAAGTCTCTTGCAGGTTCTGAGTAGTGTGGTGCAGCTGGGGCTTTGCTTCTTGATAGAGGAAAGTCCAAGGTGGCTCATATCGAAAGAGAGGGAGGAGGAAGCCGAGCGGCAGATCGTCAAGTACCACGCCAATGGGAACGCCAGTGATCCCATCGTCCCGCTGGAGATGGAAGAAATCCGCACGGCCTTGCGCATGGAAGCAGAGGCTCTACGTACCACCAGTTACCTGTCATTCTTTCAGACTCCAGGGAACCGCCGGCGGTTCTTCATCATCCTTGCCGTCGGCTTCTTCTCGCAATGGAGCGGCAACGGCTTGATCTCGTATTACTTAACCCTGATCCTGGACTCGATTGGTTACACATCCGAGGACACCCAAACCCTCATCAACGCACTTCTGACATTATGGGGTCTTATCTGGGGCATCTTGTTCTCCCTGATCGTCAACAGGTTCGGACGGCGAACCTTGTTCCTGACTTCGACAATCGGCAGCCTAATATGCTACATCATCTGGACTGCGCTGGAGGCAACCTACGAGAATCAAACAGCCCTGACTGGCACTGGCTCCGACGCCGTTGCCAAAGGTGTCCTCGCGATCATATTTCTGTTTAACATGGTCTTCGCTCTCGGCTGGGGCGCTTTGCAAGTCACCTATGTGGTCGAGATACTTCCATTCAACTTGCGTGCTAGAGGCCTGGTACTTTATAACCTGTTTGTCGCCCTGGCGCTGATATTTAACCAGTACGCAAACCCGGTGGGGGTCACCAACAGCGGGTGGAAGTTCTACATCACCTACGACGTTTGGCTGGCATTTGAGGCCCTCATTGTTTGGTGGCTCTTTGTGGAGACCGGAAAGCTGAGCCTGGAGGAAACAGCTGCGATCCTGGATGGAAAAGAAGCGCAGGACAAGCTCACGCTCGAGGTGGCGCGAAACACAGAGAAGCGGATGCTTGGTACAGAGGATAGAGACTTCCAAAGGCCTGAGGAAACTGCCTGAACCCAACATATACTCAGTTGTTTAACAGGAGTATGTTGAAGCATGCAGCATTCTTTGGCGACGGCGAGTAAAGTCTCATTAGTGTTGCTTTTTAGAGCTTCGTTATAATCCTACTAGCGTGCCTATCTTTATAACCTCCACTTTCTCCGTCATTCTCGGCCCTGATTAAGTGCATTCTCTAGCTAAAGATAGATCTTGACCAGATTCAGAGCATTACATGCTCCCACGTCCAACTTCTCGTGGATGCGCCTCGCGTAAAAGCGGCTATGCATTATGCCATAGCCCGCGTATCCTCTAGAACAACAGCCCTTTCACCTGTTGGATTTCCGATACCTTGATATCCTTCAGCAGCAATATCCAGACCAGAGCCAAAGCCATGATAGCCGTGCCGGCGATCAACATTCGCGACTGTGCCTCGGCATACGCCATGATAATGGCGTCTCGAGCAGCGCTACCAATCGGGTAGCTGAGCTGAATATCAAGATCCTGGTAGATGTCTTCCCAGCTGTCAACGACATCGCTGGGGAGGTAGCTCTGGAGGGCAGCCGGCAGCGTCTGCGTCCATATCGCACCGGAAATACTGTTTCCCACAGCACCTCCCATGTAGCCAGCCAGGCCCAGAAGCGCTAGGACAGCGGCCACCTTGTCGTGGGCGACGCTAGCGAGTACTGCAACCTGCTCGCAGATGATGATGGTGCCACCTCCAAATGAAATGAATATTTCGCACATGATGATGTACCCGATCTTAGTACCTGGCTGTCGAAAGTATATCAAGAGTCCGACGGCAAGGATGTATAGAGGCACGGCGATAAACAGCAGCCAGCGGAACCTGCCGGTCCCTTTGATCAAAAAGCCGACCACAAAAAGCCAAACACCATTGACGACATCGAAAATGCTGTTGATATACCCGGCCTCTGATATCGACCGATCATAGACCACCTGCAGGTAGGAAGTAAAGTAGCTGTTCCAACAATAGTAGGCAATCTGGTATGTGGCGCACAACAGACACGTGCTAACAATGGTACGGTCGGTGAGGAGCTCCCAAGGCATGAAGGGCTTAGGAACCACGTACTTCTCGCATACGGCGAAAGCAATCAGGCATAAGATACCAATAACGAGCATCACGATGATGTGTGGCGTCCTCCACTCGTCGCTTGCCGAGCCGGCGATAGAGAAAGGCAGGAGAAAAAGGACAAGGCCTGCTGCAAGGAGGATAATGCCCAAAACTAGGGGCATGATCAGCCATGGCACTTTGGATACGTGTAGAGAGGATAAGGGGAAAGAGCTGCTGACCGTCAAACTCCACCAGGTAAAATATTATGTTCTGCAGCCATGATCTTCCGCTCTTCTGCTTCTTGATCAGACCCTTTTTCATTGCGTTTCTCTGCGCAATCTGCATGGTGATATATAGAGGGGCGGCCACGATTGGTAGCACGATGGCCCAGACACCGAATCCCCAGCGCCAATTGCTCTCGTAGAAGCCCTCGGAGGCCTTGGAGCCTGCAAACGCGGTGATGATGTACGGCGACGAGGTGAAGGCGAAAGCCAAGCCTCGGTCCTTCAATGACGACGAGTCCGACGTCATGACGTCTACGCTGAAGATGATGCCGACGAAGCCGATAGAGTAAAAGACCTGAGCGGCACAATACGTGTAGATGTCGTTGCAGGTGGCCATTAGGATGAGTCCGAGCGTGGAGAGTAGCACCATGGCGGCGAACCCAGTTGGCCGCCCCCAGATGTCGAGCAGCTTTGCCAACGGAAGGTACGTTGCGCCGGACATGACGTTTGAGACGATGGCGATTGTCGGTATTAGCTCGTGTGCCGAGAAGTCACTTGTCACGTACGCCGTCAAGTTTGAAGTGATCGATGACTGAAAAGCGTTTGTGAAGTATAAAAACCAGAAGCTAAGGAATCCGTTAGCAATTCTTGGCTCTCATGGAAGAGCATGCACGGGGGACCCACCAAGCGTAAGAAATGATGAGGCTCGTTTTGCTCCATGCCATCGTCATGGCCTCGGCGGAGGCAATACCTGGCTGGGGAGCCTCGACCGGCTCAGGTTTCTCATCGTCTTCGGCTGCTCCTAATTCTTGTGGGGCAGCCTCGATCTTTTCGTTGTATACGGTGTTGGCCGCCAAACTCGGGGCTGGGACAGAGATGCTACTTTGATCGTTCTCCTCGGTCATAACCGAGTTGACGGCTTCAATGTTCTCCGGTTGCGTCATTACGTCTCTTTTCTCACGGCGAAGGCGCATACCAATGATTCGAAGCCTTGGATAGGCAGGAAATGCTAAGAAAACTGCATGAGAACGGCCCCGAGCACGATGTAGCACCCGGCAAGCATATATGGGCGGCAACCAACGTACCCGCTGCTTCTTGTGAGCTGAAAAGAGAGCAAGCATACTAAACCGATCTTGGCGACATCCGAGTTTAGTGGGAGGAGACCAATGCAAGTAGTGCAGGAGAGTGGTGCTTCAACTCCACTCTGGGTACATCCTATTACGTGTATCGCGATGGGATGATCTTATCAGATGCATCTGATAATAGGAAAAGCGGAAATTACCCGCCACTAGGGAAGGAATTCGCAGTACTTGCAGCGACATCGGCATGTGGAACGCGTGGGCCTAATGAATTCTGCAAGTCCACACACAGCGCGAGGCCAAATGCGAATGCGCCGTGCATAATAGTTTTCGCTTCTTTCACGTATTTGTTCATCGGAGAATGGAATGTAGTACACATAGCACGATGAATACTACATGATGGAGAGACAGCTTCCAAACGCGAGTTATTGTCAAATATTTGCTCCTATGCTTGGTTCCTAGGAAGCGGTGTGGCACGGGTTCGCGTTAGGAGTAAATGAGGTACTTGATTTGATGCTTTCGACAAGCCAAAGTCCTGGCACCTATCACAAGATCCATGCCTTACTCTTGCATCCGTGTTCGCTATGGTTCGTGCTTTCTTTGCTCCCTCGAGCCGACTTCACCGCGCGTACCCGATGACGCACTTCCATCGCGATTATACATACCGCAGCAGAAACACGGATGAGTCAAACCTGTCCCAGTCACTGGGGTTGGCTCTGTCTCCAAAGATTTTCAGTGCAAAGATACTAAGTCGGTACCGACCCGGCGGCGCCCAAGTCCCATCCGCCAAGCTTCCATCCCACACGTCAGTCCAACCAATCGAAAAGTGGTATGTGGCTGGGTATCCCGGAATGTTTCCGAGCGTTTGGACGCCGAGACCATTGTCTGTGGGGTTAGGCTTGGGGCCGGAGCAAGAAGGAGCCAGAGGGACAACTTCGAGCCTCGTCTCAGCGCTGCCCATCACGAGCCAGAAGAACTGCGTCGGCAATGCTCCCAGCGGCAGTACGAGATCTGTGACATTCCAAAGAGGACGAGCCCATTCAGGATGAGCCGGCGGCGCAGCAAGCTGGAAGACGGTCCCGTCCGCGAGGACCGGTCCGAAGGGGTCATCACTACGGGTCAGCCATATGCGCTCGGACGCGAGCACCGTCACATTCCTCATAGCGGCCGCTGCACCGACATACGGGACTGTCAGTGAGGAATCCCCGGCACCGCTTGTAGCATTGGCCTTGATCCAACCAGAGTAAATAGGCAAGACCGTAGGATCAAGGCCCTCGGGCAGTGTGGCGTGTACGCCAATTTCAACAGTCCCATTCGGCTCGACGGTGATCGTTGAGGGAACGAACTCTAGCGTAGCGTATGCCTCGTGAAGAACCGGCTCGCTGTCGCGGTATATCAGGTACAAAGTGTCCGCCGCAGGTGCCGGAAGATGGTAAAAGTCATACGTCGTGGCTGTGTCAGCCAGGTTGGTCACTGTGAAAGAGGTCTCCGAAACGAAATGTTCTGTGTCGTTCAAAGAGAGGCTAGAGATGCTGAAGAGAGAGGTCGCGTGGGCGGCATTGTACGCCTGCACTAGGCCGGCACCTTGCTGAGGTACAGGGGCTAGACTGCCGCTCGATGACGGGCCTGGACGAGCAGTAGAAGACAGAAGCTTCCCGATCAGCAGAGGATCCCGTGTGCCCCGAGCCTGCGAAACCCATGTTAGTGGTCCGACGAAATTTCAACAATAAGCTTAACTGCCTTCGCAGAAAACCTACCTGAGCGATCAGTGCCACGATAGCTGCCATCAACGGCGTGGCCATCGAAGTGCCCGACTCAACACCATAGCTCCCCATGGTGACTGGCAGTGTCGAGAGGATGTCGCCACCTGGTGCGCCAAATTGGGGCTTAACCTCAAGGTCGAAGGTTGGTCCCCAGCTGCTGAAGTCGTTTACGTATCCTCCTCCGAGTGGGTTCGTCTCGCTGTTCTCAAACGAGGCTACTGATATTACGCCAGAGCCCGTGGAAGGCGAGCTGACGCCAAAGAGCCCCTCGGTCCCTCCAACCTCATTCCCCGCAGCGAATGTACAAGGCACGCCAGCCGCAACAATCTGAGAGACCGCCAGGGACACGGGATCTTCCTTCCACCCGCTCGCGACACCGAGAGAGCCAGTAATGATGTCGCTGCCATCCTCATACGCTTGGATGATTCCGGCCAAAATGATATCCCCTGCTGATCCCCCATTGCACCCGAACACGCGGTACATACCGATCTTAACGTCGGGAGCCGCTCCCGTGAAGTTGAGCGGGTTCTCTTGAGCAGCGATGATGCCTGTCACATGCGTTCCGTGGCCCATGCATTGATCCAATGGGTCATCATCCGGCGTCGGGGCGTTGGTACCATCGTAGGTATCCCCCACAAAATCAGTGCCGTACTCGACGAGGCAACCTGGGCCGAAGCAACCTCCGAGCGCCGGGTGTGTGTAGTCTACGCCCGAGTCGACCACACCGATGCGCAGGCCCTGCCCTGTGTAGCCTTCGGCCCTCATCTTGTCCACCTGAGTCATGACATGCGGCGAAAAAGTGTCCTGCACCGCCCTCCGCTGCAGCTCAGAGGTGGTCATGTCTTTGGCCGTCCACGAGAGGCTTAGCTTGGGGGCGGGATACAGGTTTACCGGCCATATCTGCTTGACCTGAGGCAGAGTCGCGATCTTGTCCGCGGTCAGATCGCTGTTATTGTCGGAACCGAGCCGGAAGGACATGCCATTGAAGACCGAGGACTTCAACCGTAGTCTCTTTTCGACGCCGGATACTCCAACCTCGGTCTCCAGCTGGGAGATGAACCCGTCCTCATCTTGATGTTCCTGCTGGTATTTTAGCTTCGGTCTGGACGGAGGGTCAATGCCCCGCGAGGGCGATACGAACGTGGTCATCGTGAAACTGGACCATGAATGCTCCGGGAACCCGGAGGTTCCCAGGCACGGGCGGAATGCTCGCATCCGGTGCTACCGAAGCCGCTAGAACGACGGAGCTAAAGAGCAGCCCGGCGGCTGAGGCGATTGAGCGGATCATCGGGGCTATCGGCGGAGGGGTCCCGATCTATGCACTATGGGGCCTTCCGAGACGGCCCACGATCGGGCTCGTCCCGGGCAAGCGAAGGCTTTATACCACTCATCTCGACACAGCTCCAGGGACCATGTGTCCATCGTGGCATGCAAGCATCTACTTCTCGTCGGCGCTAGACTACCGAGGGCCGGTGGGAGGGGTAGCGACCGGGTTTATGTTACCCTGGCCGTGGGGCGCCCAGGCTGGACCACGAGATAGAGCCATCCACATAGGTCGCTAATCGGCGACCGTGAGCACGATATGCGCACTTTTGAGCTTGACCAGCCTCCAAGAATTCAGCAGCCACAACGACGGACTGAGCAGGTCGCTCTCAGTCGAGGCAAAAATGGCACGCCAATACGATATCTTGCCTTTTCCTGAGCGCGGGGCCGAGCCCTAATCCCAAAGCGCATTGCTCCGGATGCACCCCTATTGGTGAAATAGGAAGGTAGCTGCCCTTTACAGGTACCACCGTATCATTTTCTTCCTTGCCTGGATGCATACGCCCGCTGTTAATCAACACGCTTATCTAGGATATTCCACCAAGAAGGTGCCCGGAGGCTAAATGCATACTGGATCTTGTATTCTTAGGGAAGTGTCTGGGCGTCCTGCGTGGCTGTGCTCCATCGAACCACAGGCGCGCCGGGTTGCCATAAATAAAGTTAAGGTTTATAATTGGCCGAAAAACATCTATCTTCAACAAAACAATAGCATACGGACATGTGGTCTTTGGGAACGCTAGCATTCTGCAGATGGCATCCGAGAAGAAAAAGTTCACAAGCGTGCGCGCTCTTGTCGTAGCTTGTCGTTAGTCATCCGGGCAGGCTCAATCCTCAGGCCTATGAGAGAACCTTCGTCCTTCCACCGCTGTAGATAATCAAGAAAAGACAGGGTTCCTTCCGACCACCTGCCACCTCTCGTCCGCTTCAGCTTCTCGGTGGGATCCGAGATGTACGCCGCCTCTCCGTGCGAGTTAAAGTAGCCCGGGGTGCAGCCAGCAAGGGACGCGTAGAAAGGCGCCCGCTTAGAATCTCCGCCGTATGTGCCTCCTCACCCTCGCGCGTGACCTCAACGACCGCCCGCCTTCCGGCGCCCACGCGACGCTCCGCCTCGGCAATCTGGTAGACGACGTGCTCCGCGATGAGCCCAAGCATCATGACATTGTTGCCTGTCGTGGTTGCTTGGCTATTAGCCGAGAACCAGAGATTTGGGAAGCCGTTTGTCGAGTAGCCGTGGAGTGTGGCCGCCCCGTTTGCTTGCCATTTCTCGTCCAGTGACTGGCCTCCCCGCCCAATCACCTCAATGCCAGTCCGCGAAGCAGGACTTGCTAGCCCGAACCCAGGTGCTCTGTACCCGGTCCCAAAGATGATGACGTCGAGCTCGTACTCTCTATCGCCCACGATAAGCCCTTTTTCGGTCGCTCGGGTGGGACCTTTTCCGTCTGTATCGACCAGGTGGACATGTGGCTCGTTGAACGCCTGGAGGTATGTGTCACTAAAAGTCGGTCTCTTGCACCAGGAAGGATACCATGGCTTTAGCTTATCGGCAGTTTCCGGGTCTTTCACAAGACTCTCAACCCTCGCACGAACAGCTTCCATATGCAGCAGATCTAATGCGTGAAAGTCGGTGACGTGTTTGCTCAGGTTCTCGGGTGCTGGGTCGAGGATGCCGTGGCGCGGCGACCCAAGCACGGCCGAATAGGCAGGCATATCAGTCCAGGCGTCATCCACCAAATTGATCTGTCCAGGCTTCGCAGCGTTGGTTTGGTGAAGGTTGAAATTACGTTGCCGCTCCCACTGCCATCCCTTCCCTGTGGCGACTCGCGCCCGGAACTCAGCAATGTCTGTCGGTCGCTGATCGCGCTGCTTCACATAGGCCGGTGTTCTCTGGATAACGTAAAGCTCCCCTGCATACTTGGCAACTTCAGGGACGACTCCAATAGCCGTGGCGGCGGTGCCGACCACGGCAACTTTCTTGCCCCTGAGTCCGATGAGATTCCAGTCTGCAGGCGAACCGCCGGAGACGCCGTAGTTCCACCGCGCGGTGTGGAAAATCGAACCAGAAAAGGACAACAGCCCGGGAATCTTGGGTATTTGGGGTCGAGTCAGAACGCCGGCTGCAAGGTAAACATAGTGGGCGTGGAATCTTAGGTCTATCGGCTTGGCTGACGGCCCGCGTCGCTGAGTGAGCTTGATATTCCATAGCTGTCTGGCGTCATCCCATTCGACGCTCTTAACATCCGAGCGACTTAACATCCGAGCGAAAGAGCGTCTTGTTGCCCAGCTTCCACTGGCTTGCGATGCGCTCGGCATGCTGTCGAACCTCTTCGCCAGTGGAATACCTCTGCTTGGGTATGTAGCCTGTTTCCTCCAGCAGCGGCAGGTAGATGTAGCTCTCCAGGTCACAATGCAGGCCCGGGTATCGATTCCAATACCAAGTGCCGCCGAAGCCCCCGGCAGCGTCAGCAAGGCGGATGTCGTCGGCGGAAGCCAGCCCTTGTTCGAGGAGCCGCACTGTGTACTGGAGGCCCCCAAAGCCGGCACCAAGTACAAAAAACTTGTACGTCCCGTCTTGCGTGATAGGTGACTTCTGGGAATTTAGAGCATCGTGATCTACCCACGGATCCTCAATCAAGGAACGGATTCGTTCCTCGTCCGTCTCCGTCAGCTGCACAAATTGCTCGTGGCCATCGCTTCTGAGTCGCTTATCCGCCTCTGCCTTGTAACGCCGTCGGGTAGCCTCTAGTTTCCGCAGGTCCACTTCCGTGGGCCGGAATTGACTTTGTGCCATTCGGAGGGCTCGGGTGGGAGAGAAGCAGTTCCCCCAAGGCGATAACGCTGCGGCGCCGAGATATCTTGCAGCAGCTTAAACTAGTACAGTCGCACCCAGCACACCCCAACAATTAGACCAACGCAGAAGCCCCGGATTGAGGTTCAGTTAAGCCTCACGGGATAGTGCTTCGCCCCATCACGTCGGGTTTTTATATCTACTCTTTAGCGCGTGGTGGATTGCTTTGCAATGGCGCTAATAATGACACAAGAAGCTGCACCCAAGATGCCATAGTAGACTCCACAGATACGTAGGACCAACCGATGTTTGCGACGTTGGCATGGAACTACAAGTCGCGAAATCGCGTCATCACTAGCGGCACCGTTATCAGTCGATGGCGCGAGTGTTTCTCCTCCCTGGAGAAGACATTATATGCCAGGGAGATAGCCGATGAGGGTAGCCCAGATCCAATTCACCGTTCCACTTTTTCTCGTACAGGCATTTAAATGTGTCGCCAATTTGTACACGCTCGACCGCACCAATGCCCAAGCTGGGACGTCTTGCTAGAAGAGCTACCGCATGCTGGACATGCTCCATCTATGGAAGGGGGAAAACACATGGCGGGAAAAATGACTAAATGTGGCATGCTCACCTAGAATACAAGTGCGTATAGATAGGCGATCAAATTGCCGAGGCTCCGGCCTGTGTTTTGTATTATGTCGCGATTTCGTTTTCTTTCGCTAATTAGACTCTGCTGATGGCTGACTCGATGCTAAGCGGACGTGGCTCCGCATCGGATTTAAGGAAACACCGGTACCAGACGGTCTGACCTGCCTATACACCACCCAACTGGTGCAGCGAGAGCCTGACCTAACATTTCGAGACTATACTCTTCTACCTTGGTCGTACTCTTTCGTATAATCGGTCTCGAGGGGCTCTAATGAGAGAATACGATATCACTATATGCCACAGGAACCGAGTTTCTTTGGCCAGCCCCTAGTTGTAAAGCTCAAGCAAGCCCCTGGTCTTGGCAGCTAGCTAGCAGTTACAGAATAGGTGTGCAAGGTAGCTCCTGCAGAAGATGGCGGCTGACGGGCTGGCCTTACATCACCTACACCTCCATGCGGCCGCGATTTGCGCAGACGCCATCTACCCAGGCGTTTTACCGGAATTAATGGAAACATCGGTGCTAGGAAGATTGACATCCATCATAACAGAATAACTTGGAAGCTGAAGGGATCTTGTAGCACGGTTTCCCTACGTCATGCCAAGCGAGTCCACGAATTACCGTATACGGTAAGGCTCGACGCCGTGGCGTCCCTTCGGGATGCCGTGGCGCCCCGTGGATGTTGCGACTAGCGGACACGCGAGATGCCAGTGCTCGTCTCATTGGCCGTTGTCCAAAAGAGGGTATTCGTGCCGTTCATGCTCCAAGAAGTAAATGATTATGAATTTTTCGGAGTTAGGAGTAAACATGGCTTAGATGCTATACCTATCTACCAAGCTATGGCTCCGCCTTGACTAGAGCAAAGGTATTTATAACCTCACCCCCCGTCCTCGAAACTTCCCTCGAGGCAAGGCGTGATCAAGCCATCTGCCTAGGCCCATTTTGCTTTTCTCCGACTACAATTCACCGTAGCCGTTTTCACCATGCCTCCGCCGCAGGGAACCCCAAATCCGCTTGAAGGACCAGGTGAGAATGTCTTAACACACCCAGGTTATCTCTACGCAGAGCTAACGCTCAAGGCCAGGAGACTATACAGTCACAAAGACGGTCCACGATCACACATACCCCGCCATAAATCCGTCCAAAATCGACCACAGCGGGCATGCAGTTTTGATCTCGGGCTCATCGCGGGGCATAGGCAAAGCCGCCGCCCACTCGTTCGCCAGAGCCGGAGCTTCGTTCATCGCCGTCACTGGCAGATCACCACCAACATCTCTGGTGGCAGAGCTCGAAGCGGCCGCTGAAACTTATGGCCGCGCCAAGCCTAAGGTGCTAGCCCTTAGCATGGAAGTTACCAACGAGTCCTCGATTCAACAGGCTCTCGCACGCATCGAGGAAGAGTTCGGCCGGCTCGATGTTGTGGTGAGCAACGCGGGTGCGCTAGGCGAGTCGGCCCGAGTCTTGGACAGCTCGCCGGACGTCTGGTGGAATACCATGAATGTCAACCTGCGAGGGCCATATCTGATCTACAAGTACTTCATCCCTCTGCTACTGAAGACCGGCGGCTTGGCTACGATCATCAACGTCGCCAGCGTGGGAGCCCATCTGACCACCCCCGGTCTGAGTGCCTATCAGGGTTCCAAGCTGGCTCTGCTGCGGCTTTCTGAACACGTTTCGGAGGAATACTCGGGGCAGGGGCTGTTGACGTACTCCGTGCACCCAGGAAACATCCCAACCGATATGTTGACTAGCGCAGGCGAGGTACCGGCTGCCCTGATGGTTGGTAAGTTGAACTAAGCTGAACTTTTGAAGAATAGGATGTGCGAACTAATGCATGATCCTAGCTTTTACCGAAACGGAGGATCTACCCGCGGACACCGTTGCCTATCTCTCAGCTGAGAAAAGGACCTGGCTAGCTGGGCGCTATGTCAACTGCACGTGGGACATTCCTGAACTTGATGCTCAAAAGGATAATATTGTCGAAGAGGACAAGTTAAAGGTTAAGTTGGCTATATGAGACAGTTAGATGCCAATAGATAGCTAGATTTGCCGGCCATCACCTAATCGACGTTTCCTAATCGACGTTTACACCCTTGCTTCAATAGTGATGCAAGTGCCTGTGTGTGACACTCATTACTACTGTCCAATTGTCGGATTCACTAGAACTACAATCTGCCCATCGTTAATTGGTTCTGTTTGTCTATGAAAATAGTAGGCGCGTAGGTATAGCAGGAACAGACATTGTTCGTAGATACGAGCCAGAGGCCAGCTAGATTCGAGGATCAGAAACCCAATAAATAGCCCTTTTATTATCCTTAAAGTCTATAATACTAAGTGCAAGACAACGGCTTTTAGTTCGTACGCTAACAAACAAACGGGGTGGCCTTGTTTGCCCCTCCCATCCTTTGCAGTTGTCTTTGCTCACCGCCAACGGCAGCGCAAACCAGTAACACTCGGGTTAGACGCCCACTTGCCGTCCGCCATCACGCTGCTTCCTTTTTAACTCATGATCAGTGTTTGCATACTACCCCAGTCAGGTAGTCGCCATTTGCCATGTCTGCGACCCGAGACTTTCGAATCTTCCAGTCTGATGATGCAATTCCGTGCAATGCAGTCTTCAGCCTCTTCCCTTGCTTCCGGCTGAGCTCCGGCTCCGGATTTGGGAGCTGGCATTGCAGCGGCGGCGCTATATTAGGTTGAATGTCATAGATTGGAGCTCTCCATGGGGTGGGTTAGCCGTTAATGAGGGTAACACCGTTTCCGTAGACTGGCACGGACTGCTGAGCAAGCTGTTGCCTGTGAACAGTGAGTCGAGGCAGGCCGCCCTGGGGTTCTATCGGGTCCACCTTCCTTGCAGATTCGGTACACGGTCGCTACCGCCAAACCAGACAAGTCGTCCTAGAACACTGTAATTACCTAAACCCCGAGGTCGACTATCTCGAGATCGAAACGGGTCCTCCCTATCATGCTATTTTCGTGACCTTCCTCCACGACCTCAAGGTTGTCTACGACCCTCGTCACGTGGGCCTGCTGAACTTAGCTGTAGCCCATCGCACAATGCATAACTGGAACCTCAGTCGCCACGAGCCCGCAGACGTGGATAGCAAATCTATGCGGGGCTTCACAGGAACTCTGGTGCAACTGCGCGAGGTATTCATCGTTTTCACGCCCTCAGTGGGACGCCTGAACACTAGATTTCAGCACGGGCTAGGCCAGAGTATCTGGTAGTTCTACAACCGCTCGGATCCTATTATGGCACGGACTGCAGCCTTCGAGCGCCGCCAAGATCCACGCCCCATCGCTGAGGATTTAAAGAGGGTTTATGTGGGTAAGCTCGGCCAGCACCATGTGGTGGAATTGTGGCAACAGCTTCTGGGGAAATGGGAGGTTGCCGCACCCCAGATCCGGTATCGTTATATGTTTGCTTTCGAGCCTTTGAGACGTATCGGGCAAGTCCGCGGCCTGGAGAATGTGAAGTCGGTGCTGGACGAAGAAGAAGAGCGGTGGAAGCTGGAGGGCAACCCCAGCTATATCCCAGCGGCCGTAGACTCAACTGTCTGTTTCTGGCTTTTCCCCTTGGAGGCGGTGACTCTTGTTATGAAAGAGTGTGGGGGCTTGGAAGCACCCGGCCCTATCCTGGACGCGACGGGATATTGGCCAGAGCTCGCTTTGATGAACATAACCTAGTCCCAGGATCCGCTAAAGCTTGTAGAAACTCCAAAATTAATGGGATATTCGGGCTTGAGGAGCCCGTGAGAAACTAATTAGCACAGTCTTGGGAAAATGGAATGTTGCTCGATTCGCCTTGCAATAAACGCCATCTCGCAAGACCTATGCAGAAGCGATGCCTCTGGAGCTCTGCCTTTGGGCTAGTGAGGGCAATGTTTACGAATGGGTATGAATGTTGGTCTTCTAATAATAATGCACATCTGCCAGTACGATAGACTGACGGCAAGATAAGGCCAATCTCGCGCACAGACTTGTGCTGTGCCGTCTTTCAAGGTGGATAGCTGGTAGTGCTTGGCATGCTATCCACTGACTAGCTGGTCCGAATGTTACGTGCCATCAACCTCGGGCACAGGGATGGGGGGGACGGCCGCTCCCGATGAGTGCCATACGTGATCACGCGTTGTTGTGCTTTTGTAGGAGTTGTTCCAGGCAACTTTGGATAGTTATATCCTCACCAACAAGCACGGCACTTTCCCGGCAACCATCGGCTGGCTTCAACACAGTAGCCATCCATCCCAACCGGTGAGCGGAGAGCACGAGGTCTACACAGTGAGCTCACTCGCTGGACTGGTCTAAGCATCGTAGATCATACATCTCGTCTCAGACCGCTTACAGCCGAAGAGCAGGAAAACAGCCCAGCCTCTTAGAGAGGACTGCCCATCGATCCACGCCCTAAAGCAGTCCCTAGTTACAATCTGCCAAGACGGGTAGTGGGGTGCAAACTGCACATGTCGTGCAGGTGCCAAGCGCAGTCGCGCTGTTCAGAGCACCTCTACTCCATAACTTTAAATACCAGAAAAGGGACGAGAAAAAGAAGATTATTGCATCGTGAACTCCTCGTATACCTAACTGCGCTATGCGCGTCTGACGTCGTGAGAGGAGGTCGCCTTTAGCCAGCGTCGTCAGCGTCAGCGGCGGGAGATTGCGAGCCCGCTCATTCGATGGTACGGAGCCAGTTTTGCAAATAGTGCCCTCGCTCGGGCTAATTGCGCATTGTCAGGAGTCACTCGTCCTGGGACGGCTCACGAGAAAACTCCTTTATGCGCCGATGACCGGACTAGTACGAAATAGCGACCAGAATCGGCACAGGGGGTAACAGCTCGAGGCTCGAGGATCTCCACCTTGCAGCATGAGCGCCCCGCCGTCGTCAAGACTGTTTGTCTTAGCTCGGAAGCCCACTGGCGGCTCAAGAGTCTAGGCACGCCTCGGGGCCTTGCCATAGGGCTAGCCTTGTTGTTTTGCTCACTTTTTCTTTCTTTCTCTCTCTTTGCTACGAGTCTCGCCGCTCTCTCCTTCTTTCCGCGTCACCTTTTTTTTTCGAACTTTTTGCTGGACTAGTTGACGTCGGCGCCGTCAGGAACTTGGCGCTGCCATGTCGGTGCCTCTGGCCTGCATCAGCTTTCGGTAGCGGAGCTCGAAAATTGGCTGAGTGGGGCGGGAGCGACCTTGGTCCCATGGGCTTGGGTCTGGGTCGTGATGGAAGTCTACTCCGTACTCCGTAGCTGTCATGTCTGCAAGTCGAGAAGCAAGAGAAGCGGAGGAGGCGGAGGGTTTCCACCTTGGCACAGCGGATGGCAAGGGGGCCCAAGTTCCGCTCTTGTGCTGCGCTGTGCTACGGTACGGTCGCATCCCGCCTTCGGCCATCCCGGGCGCCTGCTGTCGATCCCCAACGAGTGATCCGCCGCGTGGCACCAACATTTGACGTAAAGCATTTTGTGCTGGCCGGGAGAGTACGGAGGCCAAAACACGCCATCGGTGGGGTTCTCTCCCGCGCCGGGTCTGTATCTGGACGCCAGTCTTTTCGCATCCCCTGCTCGAAAATCAAGAGCACACACGCTCGACGTGCGTTTGGGAGAGCAAAAGGTACTCGGTAGGCGCCAGGCAAGCCAGGGTAACCGGAGCTTAACCAAGCTCGCACCTGGCTCCGAAGGCAGTCCCACTTTTCCAGCTTCTCGGTCACTTATCTGATCTAAAAGCCCCGCTTTCCCCCCACTAGTGTGGGGCCACAATCCTGGTCCAAAAATTTTATCTGATCGTTCTTTCCCTATCGCAGCATAGCGGCGGCCACACTCAGTCTCGGCGTCGGCCAATCGAGGGAATAGCAGCAGAAGCAAAAGACCACACTATAGTACGTAGCTAGCATTCGCGTGTTCCTTCGATGCAGGCGAGAGTGACCGATGTCGCATCCCCCCAGGCTGTCCTTTGGCTCGCATTTTGGGTGGATACAGCGCGCCGCCCTGGCTCCCCGCGACGGACCCTGAGCGTGATTTTCTTCTTACATTTCAGCTGCTGCTTCCGGCGCTGCTTCTGCGAGCAGCTTTATTTAACCCCCCCGCCCCCCCTCCAGGGCCAAGCCTCGCACCGATTGCCCACCACTTCGAGAAGACCGTCGCCGACTCTTCGCAAGAATAGCCATCATGGGTGTGATCAGCCAGATCCGCGGTCGCGACACCTCGCGCATCGCGAACGACGTCCCTGACGATGGCGCAGCCCCCCACGCCGACCCGGAGAAGGACGCGACTGGCGAGATCACCGACACAAACTCGTCCAGGCTCAGTCTGGATGAGCGCAACGAGAAGGAGATCGTGGAGCACGGGAACCAGGTCACCTCCGACGCCCAACTTGGTGTGCAGAAGGCCGAGGCTGCCGCCCTCGTCTGGTCCAAGACTGCCGTCCGCCTGACCTACGCCTGGTGAGCCCCCCCTCCCCCCCTCGGCCACTGCCCCGCGCGCTCGCACCTCGGAGCTAATTGGTACCACCAGGGTCTGGGTCGGCTTCTTCATGCTTGCTCTGCAGCAGTCAATCCTCTATAACGCCGGTTACCTCGCATACAATGACTTCTCGGCCGCCCCTCAGATCGCCCAGGCCGGCATCCTCGCGAATATCATCGGCGGCGTGCTGAGGCTGCCCATTGCCAAGGTTCTCAACCTCTGGGGCCGTGCCGAGGGCTTCCTCGTCTTTATCGTGGTCTACATCCTTGGCATGGTCATCATCGCCTCCTCCACAGGCCCCGACAGCTACGCTGCCGGCTACACTATCTACTGGATCGGCTACGACGCCATATACTTCATCATGGACGTCTTCATCGCCGATACGTCAGGCTTGCGGAACCGGGCCTTCGCCTGGGCCTTCGCGTCGACCCCTTTCATATGCACCGCCTTCACCGGCCCTTTGGCTGCCCAATCTTTTCTCCTCACGAGCGGCTGGCGCTGGGCCATTGGCGCCTTCTGCATCATCCAGCTCTTCGTCTACGTCCCTCTGGTCGTCATCTTCAAGTTCTACCAGATCAAGGCCGCCAAGCAGGGCCTCTTTGTCCGTGAGCCGAGCGGCCGCACGACCACGCAGTCCATCATGCACTACTTCCACGAGTTCGATGTAATCGGTGCTTTCCTCCTTATGGGGGCCTTCGTTCTATTCCTCCTGCCGTTCAGCATGAACTCGTACGGCCTGGCCGGGTACAACACGCCAACCTTCATCGTCATGGTTGTCTTCGGCGTCCTCCTGTTCCCTGCTTTTGCCGTCTGGGAGGGTTATTTTGCGCCCGTCCAGTTCATCCGCTGGGAGCTGTTCAAGAAGCGTACCGTTCTCGGTGCCTGCTCGCTAGCGGCAATCCTCTACTTCAGCTTCTACTCGTGGGATCTGTACTACTACAACTTCGTCATGGTCGTGTACAACCTCGACATCTCGAAGACAGGTTACATGACTCAGATCTACAATGTCGGCTCGTGCTTCTGGGGCGTCGTATTTGGCGTCTTCATCCGCTACACCAAGCACTTCAAGTGGGCCTGCTTCTGCTTCGGCCTGCCGCTCATGTTTCTCGGCGCCGGTCTCATGATCCACTTCCGCGGTGACGACCAGCCCATTGGCTACATCGTCATGGCCCAGATCTTCATCGCCTTCGCGGGCGGTACCTTGGTCATTGGAGAGAACATGGCCGTCATGGCCGCGGCTGACCGCGACGGCGTGCCGATGATGCTCGCCATCCTCGGTATGTTTGCCAACCTGGGTGGTGCCATTGGGTACGCCGTCTCCGGTGCCATCTATACCAGCACCTTCCCGCAGGCTCTCGAGGCGGCGCTACCTGCCGAGACCAAGTCTCAGGCGGCAACGATCTACCTCTCCGGCTATAGCAGCCAGTTGCTGTACCCGCCTGGAAACGCCACGCGCACTGCCATCAACTACGCCTGGGGTTACAGCCAGAAGCAGGGTTGTATTTCGGCCACGTCTATCCTGGTCCTGGCAATCCCTGCTATTCTCATCTGGAAGAACTACAATGTTGACAAGCGCCAAAACAAGGGTGTTCTCATCTAATTTATAGGACGCCTAAGGGGTCATGACATAGTTGCGTATAGTTTGGAACCTGGATACCATTTAGCTCTTTTAATACCCGGTACTATGTGCCTCCATTCTGGGATACTGGGGTATGTCAATACACATTCGTATGCCACACTGCAGCCCAAATTTTTTGACATCCGTGCTTGCCGGTGCTTCAGTCTAGTTGTATCAGTAGAGCATATATGAGGGCTTGAATTACGCTTGCCGAGCATCGTATCGCAAGGGATTGTGGAAAGTGCCAGATCTTAGCACGATTCATTCGAAAATACAGGGCCAAATCATTGGATACTAAGCAAGCTGAGAATACTAGACCGATGATTACCGAGTCTTGAGAGTTTGGCAGGACCACGCGGCAGGCTCGGGTATCTGGGTGTGCCGCTTCACCTTGGAAGGTATCTTTACCGAGTGAAGCGACGCCCGGACTCGAAAGGCAAGGTACAGGGGGGTTATGAAGTGGCTTTAAAGGCGCATTCACTAGGAGTACGGCGACCACTGATAATTCTACGATACTTGCCGCTCTTCAGCCACATTACCTAGGTTTGAGCTGTTTCCCCGCATCGCGCGTGACAGGCTCGCACTCTATACAGCTTCCGACAACGACATCGATGGATTGGACTTTCTCAGATGCCAGGCGTGTTATTACCAAACTACAGTCAAAGTTGTCTCAAGCGTTCTTCAGATCTCGCTTAAAGCAGCTCCCGCCCCGTTGCAGCATGCACTCCTGGCTGAGCCTGGCTCACTAGAACCGAGATTGCCCTCTTGCGTCCGAATGCCCGGCAGTTAAGGGTATGGCTATTCCCGCTCTTTGGTCATTCATCTTACCAATAAGATGTCGGACCGCGCGCTGGAGCAAATCTCCCACCCTTCCCTCCCACATCCCTCAACCGCGGCCATTCCTCAATCGAGAATGTTTGGTCACATCTCCCCACGCTAGAGTGTGAGGCTTACAAACATGTGAAGGGGAGCTCGTGCACGAGACGTGCCAAGGGACAGGGTATTGCGTAATATTTGCTTACCTGCATGCCCGGGGCCGGGAGACCGTTGTGAGCGGAGCCCAGACACACGCCGCTAAAATCAAGCCATAGCTTGCCAAACCCGCCCGTTCCGCAGCTGACACCCCCGCGTCGGGCGCTGTTTACAATGGCTGTCACAAACCGCTGCGCTGCTCGGCGCACTAGCCAAACTGGCAGCCTCGCGTGGGGTCTAGTGTCTCACCTATGTTGGCCACCTCGGAGAGATGGGTGACCCGGTGGTTAGACAGGCTTTCAGTATGCTTGCGGCGCGCAGACCGAGACCATTAGTTTCCTGTCCATGCATGCTCAAATTACTAGGAACCTCGCCAGCACAGCACCGCAATTGGATTCCTGGGAGAGCGAATGGGTTGCATCGTAGGCTATGGGAGCTTGTATGTACCCTCCCTCCCCCCCGCCCCTGTAGCGTATTCTATTGCCAGCCTATTGTATTATTACTCTTATGCCTGCATCTCCCGGGAACATGGCCATTTCCAAACGACTCCGACATCGGGACTCTGTTTGCAATACAGGACAGGCTATCTTGAGGCAAGAACAGTTCCCGGGCTCTGTCAGATCACCGGGCTTTCTAATGTTCCCGTATATCCTCTATCAATAGAAACACCCTCAAATCTCTGCATACTCCCTGGAGCTCCCGCTTTGCGGTCAGCTCCCCAGGGAAAGCTTTCCAAGGAGAACTGAAGTCTTAGCCTTCTCGCTTCTTGGATATGGCACGTAGAAGACTCCGCACCTCCCGGTACGTGTACAGGAGCTCTGGGCTGTACTAAGAAGTGCTGCGCGAACTCGAGGACGTTAGCAGCGATGGCAGCCGCTATGGGGGGGCGAACGACGACCCAGACGTGACCACCCCCTCCCCTGCCCACCTTGAGTCGATTGCGATGCCGACGTTCGTAACGTTGTCGCCATGAGGGTCCGGGCTGGGGTTGAAGTTGGCTGGATTTCCGAAGCCGTCGGACGCGTGAACGCGAATGACGTCGACGTGGGATGCAGGATACGGCGGGGGTGGAGGGCCTCATCGTTCTCAGCAGCAGCAAATAGGCAACAGCTTTTTATGTTCGACAGCCATGGCTACTGCCTCCCAAACATCTTTGACCAGGTTCCCCAAATGACATGGTAATGATGTGTGTGTCGGCAGTCTTAACCGCCCAGGTATTTTCCTGTATTACGCAGCGTTAGTCCGTCCTCGAACATGGGACTAGGGCACAGACTTACGTCAACAATATCTTGGGTCTTGGACTCGTCAAGCGTTTTCATTTCGGGTATCTTAGCCACATATATATCCACTTTTGGCGTGACTCGGAGGATCGAGCGGGCGAAAGACGTATTTGAGAATGACAAGGGCACCAAGGCTGATTCGACGTATATCTAAGAATGAGCCTCCAGAATATGCAAAGACATGGAATGGAAGGATGATCAGCAGAGATCTTCTGTACAATAACTTATAGCAAGCTTCTCCAACGGCATACGCGTGCGCCGCCCGCCTTGGCCAACCCATTCTTATACATGGACATTAGCACGCCTACCGCCACCCCCGACGAACGTGATGTTGACCGCAAATGCGGAGTGAATCTCGGTGCCTATATTCGTCTGGGGGGCAGTCAGGTCGCTCTCTTTCATCGGGCCTGGTTTGAGATAACAATTCCCAGTCGCTCCGCCTACCATGGCTTTGGTTTGGTTGGTCCATAGGGGCACGAAGGTGACGCCACCGCACGTCTTGTTGACTCCTGCATCGGCACTAATGAAATTTTTGGGTGTGTAAGCCGAATAGCTAGCACAGGCAGCCATGCAATCGGCAAAGTCTGCCACGAATAGCGACTGCAGCGGGGAGTACGGCGTGTCGATGTTGCATGCGATCTGGAAGTTTTGCTTCCAGACTGAAGACCGGTAAGTACGTCGGCAGGGGTGATCGTAATAGTGTGCTCGGATACGTACCAATCGTCTGAAAAATGGTACCACTAACGACCGACGGGCTCTGGGTGCAGTTGAGGTCTAAACTGTTGAAGGTCTCGCTCGGGTTTGTTGTCGGCGTGCTCCCGGCCGCCATGAGCTGAGCCTCGGCCCGATTCGCCCTGTTTGCCTCAACACCGACTCCGGCCGCCAGCGCAATCACGCCAATAACCAGGCCAGTGATGATGGAAGAAAGTACGAATGTTAATGCACCGCATCCGCAGATCTGACGCTGACGCCTGCTCGCGGCTAGCATGCCCGCCGGCTGCGTTACTCCCTGCGGGCTCGATGCTTCGGGCGCGACCCCGGGCACGACTTCTTTGTCCGACGGGTGATATACTTCAGGCGCGTCATCATGCTCCATTTCTGCCGTGCATTGGGCCGGTCAATGTGCAAAACTGAAAGATCTCTTTCCCCTCGTTCTCAGCTCCTGGACAGGAGCGTGGCTGCTTATTCGCCGACTTAGGTACCAATCCCCTCCTCTCGCTTACGTGGAGTAGTATTCAGCCTTGGATCTGCGCTTACCATAAATGTGCACCGAGAAGGCTTGAGCCCAGTTTTTCCTCCGATCTCCTATTCGCAGATCACGAAACTGGACGGATTGACTGGCCCAGAGCTGTTGGATCAAGCTAGGCAGGCGGTCTCCACGGGCGCAATTTCGTGACTTAGACCCTTGAGCTGTGCCTCACAAACCTCAGCCTTGAGCTGTATCGACCTGCATTTGTCATCGCGCTGTCTATTCGTACTCTCCTGAATTTCTTGCGCCCCGT
Source organism: Thozetella sp. PMI_491 (assembly GCA_021432635.1). NCBI lineage: Eukaryota > Fungi > Ascomycota > Sordariomycetes > Chaetosphaeriales > Chaetosphaeriaceae > Thozetella > Thozetella sp. PMI_491. The sequence goes on from MU270072.1 coordinate 93,797, forward strand.
TAGCACCCGCTTGGAGAGTAGGGAGGGTAGTTGACGGACTTCCAGAAGAGATGTCTCTTAAGGAAACTGTACTTCGCTAAAACCATTGATATCAGGGAAGACCTAGCAGACGGGAACAGTGTGTTCCGAATCTGGTTGGTGCTGCCCCGTACGAAACATTGAGTTATCGAATTCGTAGTGAGCTTGTTCGAGGATGGAAGGATCCCCTGCTTGGTATGCTGTGAAATTCGCTTAGTACTCGTCATTGCTTCTGTTAGATAAGAAGGAATGCTGCAGAGGCGAAGTGCTGGGCCCCAATGTTTCACGCGCTGCCTAGGCATCGCTATATCTTACTTGCACCGCTACTCTTGGAAGGCAGTTCCTGCTACATGCTAAGGATGGCGCATGAGGCACTGATGCTAGGTTAAGTTGATCTAGGTATAATCCAATCCTACAGTCGTTACTATAATGTAGCAGTAATTGCTCTGATGTTGCTTTAGACAATTTCCTTGTTCGCCCCATTCTTGCCAACGATATGATTCCTCCAAACGGCCTGCCAGTTGAAATGTCCGACGGGGACTGTGAAGCGGCTACTCTCATTAGTATTGTGCTTTAAAGAACATGAGATGTGTGACAAACCTATTGCTGTGCTCCACGATACCGGCTAGAGCATTATACCAAGCTGCAAAGGCACTTAAGATGCCGAATACACCACCGGCGTAAGTCAATCCGGCATGCGGCTCCCAGGAGGTGGGCTGGCTCCCATCAACAGCGTGTGGAAACCGCCTACCCAGGGCTAGAGTTAGAAAGGCGAGGTCGAGTGTGAAAAATATGGTAAAAAAGGCTACGGATGACGACAAGGTACAGAATAGAAGGATTGTAGTGAATATAAACCAGCCCTATGACGTTGTTCGTCCATGTCAGCTATAAATACTAGACAAATAATAGAAAACAGATGGAACAGACTCAAGGCTCTTACTCACAAATAGAAATAAAGCAAAGGCATGTTGGAATTCCTCAGAGTTGCTGTACGAGTCGACTATATTGAAGCTGCCCGGTGTCAAAATAATGGCGATGCTAATCCAAAAGCCGCCGTAGGATGACAGAGCTGTCGCACCAAAAGTATTACCGATTGCCATTTCCCTTTAGAGTGTCAATTAGATCCCCTGTTCGGTATTTTCTTATCGAGAAGTGAAGCGCAAGACAAACCGTCGCTAGACGTGCCTGGGCGATTACGCGATGCAAGTCTGTTTGCACTACATCGCCTCGGACATTGTGTAGAGGGGGGCAGGGGATTTGATATCAAGAGACTCACCACATGCCCGCGAGTAACTGCACCAAGCCGCCATAAGCTGCCGCAGAGCTAATGACGATAGCCGGAGTGGTGACACCCAGAACGCCCATATTAATTGAGCTCAGAAGAAAGGTTGTAAGGGCAAAGCCGCAAAGGCCCAGCGGTGAGGGGTTGCCGATATTCCGCTTACTACTTAGCACGCGGTGATAGTCGGAGTGCGCATTTCCAGGCTGGCCGACAGGAATACGATGACGAAGCCGGTTGGTGCTCCGGCGAGTGTGCCGGCGGCGTAGTAGGTTCACATTGGATTCGCGGTGAACGGTGGCTGGAAGGGTCTCGGATAGCCGCGGCTCCGTATCTGTTCCGGAAGCTTCCATGGGATCTCTTGAGGGAATCAAGTGGTGTAGGACGACTGTCCAACAAAGATATGAAAGAGTAACTGGATCGCCAACGCGAATTGGTCCCTTATTAAACCTATGGCTCTGTGCCTGGCGAAGAGGGAAACTGCAACGGCGGATGTTCCAATATTTATTCTATTTTAATATAGTGGTAGTTATAACATTCCTTTGCTCAACTGTAGCTGACCTACCGCATTTTTTTTCTTAGGCGTCAGACTTGGTAATGCTACCATCATACCACTTAAATTGTCTCCTGGAATCACCGTCACATCAGATGCAATTAGCGGATCATGGCTAGTGTAGTCTGCTGTTGCATGGGTACATCGTACGATTTTTTGCGCTTGGAGCGGCAGCTGCCGATCACTGCATAAGTAAGCGGATCTAACCGTACCTTACCGGTGACCACTTACTCCGAATTGACCCACCGTTTTATATAGAAGGCGATAGGAGCTGCAGCACCAAGCAGAAGGAGATGTTCGAAAGATACCTTCGGGTAGTCCAAGAAGAGATGCGCGAAGCGATCGATCGCAGTATGTTGCGACAATACCACAAATGGGGTTCGAGATGCAACTTGTGAGAAATGATGCCTCTTTCTGTGAGTCCGGTCAAATTGGTACTCGTATGGAAGCCAACTCATGAAAAGTTTCGTATTCAAGTAGGTATTTTCTAGTCATTCCCAGGAAATAAATTCATCCTCCGGTAAGCTTTGGCGCGGAGCGGGCTCGTCCTCAACGGTTACAGCTATCCCACCAGAAGGATCGTGCGATCTCAGCATTTCTGCAACATCGTAATGCCTGTTCGCGTCAGCCAATTCGATAGCTCGGGAGTACTACCGGTAATTAGACCGTTCTAGGACACCTGAATCCAACAGAACTTTAACGGTGTCCAGTCGTCCCTTCTCTGCTGCTCCCTCTAGTGCTGTATTCCCCCCCACCGTTTCTAATGCAGCGTCTATCTTCAGCCCTTCCTTGAAGAAGAGGCTTGCTATTCCCGCATACCCATGGACGCATGCAAGGTACAGAGCGTTAGCTCCCCTGGCCCCTACTGCTGGGGTTCCAATGATAGCTCCGGACCCTATGAGAAATTCGGCGATCTCGAAACTTCCGACCTCGGCCGCTTTCTGGATAGGAGTTCTGATGATCCCTCGCACTGCCGGCAGGTTGACATTCGATCCTCGTTGGACTAACAATTGGACGATCTCTATCTGGTGGTGTTGAATAGCAACGAGCATGGCAGTGCATAGCCCATCCTTGGTGTCCGATATGACTGCATCAATGTCTGTGATATGGTCTAGCATCATTCGAACCATGCTGATCCCAAATTGACTATAGTCGCTTTCCCCGCCGGAGAGCTCAATCGCATCCAGAAGCGGTGTTCCCGTAGGCGGGTAACCTGATTCTTCAGGCTTACCAAATAATAACGGCCTCGGGTCGTCCAGGTTCACCCAAGACAGAGACGGGAAGCGAATATTCCTTGACATAAGCTTCTGGACGAAATCCACTTCTCCGCACCTAACTGCATCTCTCATTACAGTAAAGCCATAGCCCCATTTCCCGCGGGGATATCTGCTACCGAATGAATCGATGAGAAGTTCGACCAGATGGGCGTTCTTCGAAACCATAGCCTCGGTGAGAGCACCATCATCTCCCGGATCGGCGCCATTAGACAGAAGCAACGCGGCCATATTACGGTCACCATTCTTGGATGCTGTTTCCAATGGCGAGGCGCCCTCTGCGACTCCAAAATTAGGGTCAGCGCCATAATTTAAGAGCAAGTTGACGAGCTCTCGGTCTCCGCGTTTGACAGCTGTTATGAGGGGGGTGGGCGTCTCCCAGGAAGGGCGTACAACATTCACCCGGGCGCCCGCTTGGATTAACTGCTGAATCACTTCGTGATCTCCATACTCGACTGCTGCTGGAAGCTCTATTGTACTGATAGAGATATCAGCAGCATCGAGGAGCTTTCGAATCAAAGCCTTATTTCGCATCTTTAGTGCCATAGGGAGTGGTTTTCGATATCTCGGCTGAGTAAACAAATTCGTTTGATCGGAATAATTTACATCAGCACCGAGCTGGATCAATTCCAAAGCAAGCTCTTCCTCGTTCGACTCGATCGCCGATACTAGGCCGTGCCCGAGCATCCGTGAGCTAGGTGGTCCTCCCATGTGAAGAAGACGACGGGCAAGGGCGAAGTTCTTGACCTCGAATGCTGTCTTTAGGGCTAGCCGATACTTTTGGAGCGCCCCTATGTTTTTCAAAGCGCCGCTTTCCTCCATGAAGCGTATGAGCTCGGGGTTCTTACTCCGGATAGCCTCCGCAAATGGGGTTGAATCAAACGATGAAACGGAGTCTACAGCTGCTCCTCTGGCGACAAGAATGCGAACCAGCTCTACGCTGCCACTCTGGGCCGCCCAAGTCAAGGTATCCGGGGACATTTCAAACTGTTTCGTTGCGAGAAGCATCTGGACCAACTTTGCATTTCCCCGCTGCGCCGATGAGTCAAGGAAACTCCTGTTCCTCTTTTCGTAAGTTCCGGGTCGACAAACACTGTCATGGTCGGTTCAAGATCCTGCTTGATGTATAAATGAGACAGAGGGTTAGATAGAACCGTTTCCCACGTTCTTGCGTACGCTTCGTTATCAACCATTTCCAAGGCTTTATGAAATATTCCGTCCTTGAAGATCTGCGCGTGCACCTCTGGACCACTTGATTGCACTAGGAGCTCGAAAAGCTCAGGCGTGTCGAACGATTCGTCATACTTGACGTGGCCCGGGCCTAAGTTCGCACCGGCGTGGATAAGCACCCTGGTCATCTCCAACCGAACTGCGGCCGGCTTCTCTTCTATCCCCTCGTGCCAATCTCCGGAGAAAATGGCACAGCTGATAGATCCACACGGCGGGAAGGCGAAGTGATATGCTCGTGTGAAAGTCTTGTTTACGTCAGCGCCATGCCGAATGAGCATTTGTAGCGTACCCAGGTGTCCTCGGAGGGCGGAAAGTTCAACCGCAGTATACTTGATCAGGTCATGGAAGTCCTTGGGAGCAAAAATAACTGCAGTATTAGGGTCGATACAGATATCCCCCGATAGGAAAATATCAAGGCCGCCAGTGTCGCCGGCATCGATTACGCACTGAAAGAGTTGCTGGAGGAGTGTCTCAGCCGTGCGGCCGGTGAACAGGCGGACAAAGCGGGAGATATCAGCAGATACCTTTCCTTTCAAGAAGTCCCATATTTGCCGATAGGAGATGGTATGCATGCCGGCGAAATTATTGGCCACTCCGAATAGCAGAAGCCTGGCGTATGCCGAGTTGAAATCGTCGGATTTCTGGATAGTCGTCGCTGAACTTTGCTTAGAAGATCCAGGCGCCCGTCCTGTGAACAAGGCTGATGGCAACAAAGCCTGGAATAGACTGGATGGAAGTAACAGGGTAGTAGAGTCCTGGGTCTGAGCAGAGATGTCGACTGAGACGGTTATATCTCCAAGGAAAGTATGCGGAGCTAGACCGGGCCGGTCGCTGATGCTCAATAGGTGAGGGTTGATGTACGGTATGTGAATGGGAGACGGTCTTCTTGGCACGACTTTGTTGAGTTAACTTGAGTTACGATGACGAATATATGCAAACGCACCACTTTTTTTGAGAGCATCGATTAAGCGTGCTGTGGGTAGGTCGGGACTTGCGACTCGTCCAATTTCGCTGGCTGGGGGGGTCCGAAGACGAAATCCGGGAGGGAGGGATCGATCTTGCCATGTGCCTGACAAATCAGTATACAAGCGAAAGACGTGATAACTGAACATAAAGTTGCATCAGATTTCTTACTTTGCTGAGAGTTTCCTGGAGCAGAGACGGCGCCATATCGGGATATTGCACGTTGAACAGCCGCTTCAGGAACCAGCTGCCCTTTGAAGTATACTGCGGTGTTTTTCCCCGACTCACTACGATAGTGTAAGTGTGTCGACAGCGCCCTCCATTGGCTTCTACTGTGGTACTTTTTCATGTTCCACTTCTTGAACCTTGTTTCGTATTGAGATTTGCTGCGGTGGCGTTGAGAATAAACAGCAGGGTGGGTCTTCTTTATTATAGACGTACCTAGCGCGAAAACCATGGTCTCTTGACATGATGTCCATCACCTCCCCGAGGGGTTTATCTTCGACGACATATAGTTGCTTAATTTTACCCTCGTAGAGGCTCCAGTCCGTGTCTCTCAGGCGCCGCTTAGGTACGGAGCTAGACATGACTACTCTAGAGCGCCTTGACCTAAGGCACAAGATTGTAATCGGGTTTGAGCCGCTGGCGATAGATTGTTTTCTGTTCAAAATAGTTGTGTGCCGATCGTATGTTAAAGTTACCTTCCTTCTCCGCACAAGTTCCCGATGACTTGGGTTGTTGTGAGGCGAGGCAAATTTCTTGCACCGCCACGTCAGCCCAAACTGCACTTTCTAAGGACCCCCAGGGTATGCATAGTGAAATTCGATAGCCTCCATTCTAGAAGTTGCACACTTGTAAGAGTTGAGATTACTTCTGGCTATAACTATATTAGGTACACTGCACTGGATAGGTGGTCTACGCTCTGCGTAGCTCAACGCCCCCAAGCATGGCACTCTGTCAGTAGGATCGGCTAGCCTGTAGCGCGTATTTTTGGACCCCTCAAGTGATAGGGCAAGCTACTATCCCTAAAGAGCGAATGAAGGCATGGTAAGCCTCATGTAGAATCTACACCATCCCATAAGATAAACTCGTCAATGAAGCCTTCATTTAGATATGACATGCTGGGTGCATGACTCAATTGACCGCCGACTGCGCCTGTTGATGCGTTGTCGGTGTCATAGGACTTAAGCAGATCAACGACAGCAAAGTGCCCATTGTCACTAGCTCGGCGGAGAGCCTGCTCGTATTGTGAGCGATACGGCCCATCGATGCGGGCGCCAAAGTTTCGCAGCAGCTGCACCATGTCAAGGCGACCATGTTCGGCAGCTCCCTCCAGCGCAGTTCTCCCGTCAAGCAGGGCCGCTGGTGCGTTTGGATCCGCGCCTTCCCGTAGTAGTCGGTCAGCTATCCCAACGAACCCGTGTACAGCGGCAAACTGCAGGGCAGTTGCGCCTCCCGTTCCCGCGGCTGGCGCGTTTATGTCAGCACCAAGGTTGATCAGGTATTCGAGGATCTTGTAGGCGCCAACCTCCGCTGCCTTTTGGAGGGCGGTTCTTTTGACGCCCCTGGTTGGCCGGGCATTAATGTCGGCCCCCCTGTCGATCAGGAGTCGGACTTTGTCGAGCTGCCTGGCCCCGATGGCGACTAGTAGGGCAGTCTCGGACACATATATCCTAGCTCGGCCTTTCTCGACTAGAATTCTTATCCTCTTGATGACGGCGCTCAGATCTAGACCTGCATCGAGCATCATGCGCACCATATTGAGACTATCGACACTTTCTTCCTCGATGGCATCAGCCAGAGGCGTCTGCAGGCACCCATTCAGGAACGCTTGCGCGGGGTCATCCTCCATTACGTGGGCGTTCCATGACAGACTTTTAAATATGATATTGCTAGCGAGCAGTCGTTTGACCAAGCCAGCGTTCCCGTCCTTAACCGCTTTTTTCATCACCTCAAGACCGAACGTCCCTTTGCCGCGGGGGTACTTTCGGGCAAAGTCATCTAAGATTAGCCCGATAAGGCTCTCGTCTCCAGAAGACACTGCTGTGGTTAACGCTTTGGTGTCTGCGGGGTCTGCTCCGATGGAAAGGAGGAAAGAAATGGTTTGTGGATCTCCGCGTGAAACTGCGATGCTGAGAGGCGTCCTGCCCCCTGGTTGGGAGGAGTCAACAGAAACCCCATACTGCAGCAGGAGATTGACCATCCCCATGTCACCGCGCATAAGGGCTGTATCGATGGCTCTTGTGGGATAGTATTCACCTGCTGTCGGGGTGCCGGCCAATATCAGATCCTTCACAAGGGACTGATCTCCGCACTCAATCGCCATTTCCAGAAGGCCGGGAGCCTCGAGCGATACATCCACTAAAATATCAGGAGATTCCAGAAGAATCCGGACCATGTCTGCATTCTTGCTCTTCAGCGCAAGCACCAAAGGTTGCTCTATGAGTCCGTCCACGTAGTGAAATCGTCGTTCCCTCTGCGCCGGGTGATAGTTGACATTGGCTCCAGCATTGATGAGTCTTAGAGCCAAAGAGACGTCATTGTAACGGATTGCGGCCATCAATCCCTGGCTCTGCAATAGAGGTTCCTGGGGCAGCTCGTCTCCTACGAGCCTCGCAGCCATGGTAAAATTGCCAACATCGTAGCATGCCTCTAAGGCTGCGTCTCGATGTCGCTCTGTCATCTCGCTCCACGCGCCAACCTCCTCGAGAAGCTCGAGAATCGTTTCGTTTCGGTGCCAAATAGCTTCTGCAAATAGCGTCGTTCCTCGCGTCGTGAAGCCATGAGGATCTGCTCCCTGCTCCAGAAGAAAGCGCATCATTTCGACATTCTGGCTGCTGATGGCGAGGGATAGGGAATTGAGCGTGAGAGAAAAACTGTCAGTGCTTAGCAGCAATTGGAGTAGTTGCACGTGTCCTTGGGCGATAGCACTCCCGCATAATCCGTCAGGATTCCGGGGGTTAAATTCTTCCCGGAGGGTGCTGCCAAGCCCGGACCGGGAAACGATGTCCTGGAATATGAGCAACGCCGTGTCATCATCCACAACCCTGATGCAATGATCTAACACTCCTTCTTTTAGGCAAATAGCATGCTGCTCCGAGCTTGCGGCGCTAAGAAGTAGTCGAAGGGTATCCTGACATTTCGCGGATTGATAATCAATCACTCGCGGGTCCACACTCGCCCCAGCGCTAACCAGCATTTTGGCGATGATATAAAGCAAATCAGGGTCTCCTTGCAATCCGTTTGGAAGTTTAATGTTCTGCTGTGAGATAGCAGAAGCCAGGGCACCTCGCTTTCGAGACCGCGCAACAGCAGGATCTAGTAGGCTGGGATCCGAAAAGGACAGGTTGACATCCGCATGGTAGCGCAGAAGCATCTTGACTACTTCCACTTGCCTTAACCCCGAAGCCAACTCAATAGCGGTTACATTTGCGTCAATCCCGTCCCTGCAGACAACTTTGTTTGGATCAATAAGAACCTCTGGAGTGCGCAGAAATAGTTCGACTCCGTCCGCATCTCCAGCCTCGAGTGCGCACTGAAAAAGCTTCTCGGCTAGTGCTTTGGTTATGGGACCGGGGAATAGTTGAATAAAGGGCACGAGGTAAATACCCGCTTCCACTTTTACAAATTCCCAGACATTTGAGTAGGAAATCCCATGCATCCCGGGGAAATTGTTTGCTATGCCGAATATGAGCAATCTAGCATATGGTGTGTGAAAGACTTGACTCCGTCGCAGTGTCCCGGACGAGCTGGGGACACTGTGCCGCGCACCGACGTCGGCCAGGAGACGTGGGGGCAGCACAGCTTCAAGGATGAGAAACGGAACTCCGATGGCTGGACGAAGTACTGGGTGTATGTCAACCGCGGGATACTCCTGCATTTCGACTTCGCTACATAGCGTTTCCGAGGCGTCGAAAACCTCCCGTTCGCCGCTAAGTAGGCGCCGGGGGTTGATGTATAATGAGCTGGGCATTGAAGAAGACTTAGGAGACACCGGAATAGCAAATACTTTCTCTGTGGGAAGAGATAGGTGCTGCATAGTCCTTTTTGGAGGCGGCGAGCGAAGGCGAAACCCAGGAGGTAGTCTAAGACGGGAGCCTAAGTGAATCAGGATCACGGCTGATCAGCGGTTATCCAGCCGTCACACATTGATGCCGCGTACCTTGCTGGTGTCGTTGGAGGAACAAAATCCTCCTATGCCTAGCGGTCTCCCTTTGAACGGTGACAGAAGGTATCAATCGGCCTTCGAAGAAGACCTCAGTCTCTTTTCCAGCTTCCTGACGTTGCTGCAAATGCTGAGCTATGGCATCCCAGTCCATTCTTTTGTGATTCTTGAGGAGTTTCCATTTCTTGAAGCGCCGCTCATATTGCGACTTGCTGCGTCGTCACCGTTAGTTTCGAGGTGGAGAGCGGACGGCCTGGGAAGTAGCGGGGAGCAAGATTTGGTACAACCTTGGGCAGAACTCGTTTTCCCTTGCCATGATCTCCATCACTTCGGTAAGGGTTTTGTCCTCTTCTATGTAAAGCCTCGTGATTTTTGCTTCTTGTTGACCCCAGTCGGTCTCACTTGGGCGGCTTCTGGGAGACTGTGAAGCCATGATAGTATATAAATCGTGCTAACAGAGATCGTTGTCAGGTTGCTAAATGGGGTTATTCGGCGCGCAGGCTCGGGCAGCGGCGGGGGAGAAGTCCACGCGCAGTGTCCTGAAAGCATCTCCACGAGGGGATAAAAAAACTGAAAGTGCAGATTTCTGGGCCAACCCGAGCTACGTACATGCTGCCTACCAAACCGTCTACGTAGTACAGCCCAAAGCTGATGTCACGTGTAACAATGCCCGTGGAACAAACCCAATTCTTTCGCGCTTGCCTACTGGAACTTATCATTAAAAGGTGAGAGGATACTAGAAATATGCAGTTTCCAATTCAAGAGTGCAATATCACGAAGAACTGATCGCAGCCTCATGGCACATGGTCCCCGTTGAGCCTCCACAACCTAGGCGCCGACGTCAGCGTTCCACCTGTCGGCTACCGCGGTGCTACGGCTATATAGAGTGTGTTTAAGTAGAAATAGCCAATTTGCTGCTGTGGAGCGGTGCCAATCCGAATGGGGCGCCATCACATTTTGACGATAAGACGGCGCTGGAGGATGCAGCTGAAAATGGCCGTCTTGGCGCCATGGCCTTTTGTGAAGTAACGGGGTGAGCATTGGCGGCTAGTATGATGCGCATTAGCTCTCTAGACTAAAGCTAGAGACATTACTTCTATACTACTGAGAAGCTGAGAAGCCGAAGCAGCTTCTTCTGGTGTGAACGAGGTGTGCTATCCGTCTCCCCTCCTTTCATAAAGCCGCGCAATTCAGAGATTGCCGAGCTGCTTGACAGTTCCCCAGTGAGTGGGCTGAAGGCAGCAAGGCAAATGCGACAAGATTAGCTACCGGGTCATGTTGCTAGTCCGCGCTGCGACCTCCATCCTCAGTACACACGCTCTGTAGCTGTGTGGACCTACATGCATCTGATTGGCCAACACAGAATCTCGTTTGTTGTGGGGCCGAAGTGGGCCATATCGGATTTTGATCGTAGCCATGGCATCGGGACTCATGATCTGGCATCGCCACAAAATTTTAATTCAATTGGTGGAGAGATTCGGTGTGTTTCCTAGCCATGCGCGGCACGGAGCAGTTTTATGTGAGGGATACTGCAAGTGCCCGAACGAAAGCCCGGGCTCTCTGAATGCCTAGCCACAGAATGTATGCGACAAGAATTCTATATAAGAGGACTAATACTCGCGAGAGAGAACCTCGTCTTGCACCTTTGCATGTCATTCAACTGCCTCAAACTCTTACCTCCTCCATTACCCGTCCAAAATCACTTTTCCTGCTGCAGGTTATCACTGCACTGGGCTCTACTCTCCATACCATGGGAAACCTTCTAACACGTGTAGGACGGGTGCCATCGGCCCCGGTAGACCTTACGGAACCCGAGGGTCGAGCTCGAGGTTCCGCATTGTTCAGGCCAACAATGGCTGTTATCAAATCTTCTAAGCTCTCGGCAATATTCGGGCTTGACATCAAGAAACAAGTCAAGACAGACGGCCCTGGCGCCTTGGCCGACGTGATCGGCTCTTGGGACGAGGAAGTCGCCAATGGTTCCGAGCTTCAGCTCGCTATACCACCCGTCCAAGGGTTCCTGGCCTCCGCTCGTCGCGTCATTGTCCGCCATGAATCGTACAACATGGCTCTTGAGCCCGACAATCTGCCTGTATCCGTCCTGGGGGGTGGGGCCCAGGACCATACCATGGTACGCAAGACAAAACGGTGTTCAGTTACTATCAAGAGTCTGTTCTAATATTGAATCCAGGACTTCAACAGAGACATCAAGATTCTGGCAGCCGACGGCAGTTGGGCCCTTGCCACGGCCCTTCTTGACACGCAATGTCAAGTAGGAAACTGGATTTCTTGGCGGTTGGTGCAGCGTCTCGGGAAGCTATCTCAAATTTCCACCAATTTCACCCCCCCGCAGCTTGTCGAAGCAAGTGGACGGCCCATCCGTGCGTGCGGTGTGATTAAGCTCAACTGGAAATGGCAGCCCCGAGGAACGCGCACTCACGAATGCCAATTCTATGTCTTCCCGGGCTCCATGCATCTAGATGTCCTATTCGGGGTTGACTTTATTTTGTCTGAAAACCTCCTTCGGGTGGACGAGTCGGTTATTGTCCCACTCGTAGAGCACAAAAAGCCAAACAAGGGTACGCCATCTTGACTTGTTCACACCAAGTACCACCATTTAAGTGTGTCCTTCCTCTAACTTGCACTAGCCGAGAAGGCTGCTGTTGCTAGAGCAAAACAGCGGCAGCGGGAGGAGAAAGCGGCTCTGAAGGAGCGAAAAAGACAGGCTAAGGAAAATGCATCTGAGCAAGGAGAGTCGTTCCAGGGGGGCGAGCAGCAGGGCAGCTGAGGCTGCTTTGGGACACTATGCGAGACTAGGACACTGTGGCCGAACCTGTGCTGCCGACGAACACGACCTGGACCGCAGCCATTCTAGTGTGGTTAGACAAGGAGGGTAGCGTGGAGGATTATTTTGTGACGTACGCAGCCGTAGCCGAGAAGATTTCAACCATTCTACCGTTGGTGAATACCCCTAGCCCAAACGAGAAGCTCACTGTAAATACGCCAATGACGACCAGCCGGGTTGTCATGCTTTCGATGAAGTATAGAACCACGATAGAACCTACAGGCACAAGTGAGGCAAGGGCAGTGCCCATCACTGCACTGAGCCGTGTTATGCTCTCCTGGGAGTATTCCACGGTGTTCTTGTGTATCTCTGATGGTTCCGGCTTCTACCGTCGGATCAGCAATTCGAGCCTATGGAAAGAAACCTTACACAAGGAAGATCCTTACCCTGAAGAATCGTCCAATCAGATGGTGGAACCTTCGGATCAGCTTGTTCGTGATAACCCGTGCAACCCATGTGTCGGGCTTAGTTGGCCGGAAGCACAGCAGCTCAGCTGCATCAAATTCTTCCCAGATGTCGCTGTCGGCACCAAGAAGGTATACATTGCCCATCGATGGGGACTTCATCCAAGTTCGTAGGAACTCAAAGTCTCGTTTATTAGGCGGCTCCATCTTTGCGATTAGGTGTTGACAACAAAGAGCTTGGTCTACACCCAGGCGGGGTCAGAACTGTTGGATTGAGGTCCTAGGATACTTACTGTACTTGTCGAGCGTCTCTCTAATTTTAAGCATGGTATCCCACTGTGGACAATGTTGATTCTCTCCTGCTATCGGATCACTTAGAGTTTGCCAGTCCCTTGCATAGATGGATCGTTCGAAGTGTCCTGATTCCGCGTCGGCCTTTGCTTGTTGTTGCAAGGTGTTTTCCAAGTTCGTTAGTTCTGCTTGTAGGTAAAGCAAGTTTAGTGCATTCAAAGCCCCAAATCGTCGGAATACTGTCGTTTCGGTATGGGCGCCCATTAAGGACGCGAGCCGAGAATAGCCCTCAGGCATACCTAATGATTACTTTGCCGTTGTTGTACTATGTTTCTAGTAGTGATGGTGATGACCGGGAATACGGCGGTCATGTGGTCCTAAGATATATTGTCCGAATAGATGGATAAGCCGCGAACGCCAAATTTTATCTGCGGTAATTATTATTATAGTGAGCTTGTTCCATTTTCAGTCGCAGCCTGATCTGCATCTGGACTCCTACTCCTCTCTCGGGCGCAGGCTGACTTGCACCTCATGCAGGCAGATTTGTGCCCAGCACAGCCCTCACAGAAAAGTGAAATTGATCTTATACCTGATGCTTAATTGGACCATCTTCCATACCATCGGCCAACCAAATTACTAGGTCTTTGGCCGACCGGGCATTTACACGGCCGCGACTTGCCGCGCCTCACAATCCTCCGCCTTGAACTATATCGATCTGCATTTGTAGTCACGCTGTCTACTCGTCCTATCTCGAATCTGTTACGCTTCGTTGGCACCCGGCTGGAGATTAGGGAGCGTAGCTGATGGACTTCCGGAAAAGCGGCTCCGATCCATATGTGATGCTTTACGTTTCCATGCCGCCGTAATACCCACACGAAGGCGCGGACTTGTAACGGGTCTAAGGTGCTCAGAAGCCGAGATCGCGGTGTCAATGGTCGAGGGAAGACGCATCGAGGGCGGCGTCGCGCCGTGGGCTACGAACTGATTAGCCCTCCCCCCTCCTTTTTCGTCTTGTGAGGTGAGGAAAATTCGTTGATGCCTGAGGCTCTGTAAGTCCTGACCATGGCCAGTCTTCACTGTTGGCCGCCTGATGGGCCATAGTCCCAATCCTTTTTCTCTTGCGAGAGTCGTTTACTTGCCTCCATCATGTGGTCTGGAGCAGTAGAGTCGCTGGAATTCGTCAGGGCAAGTCTGTGGGAAGCAATGTCTTGACGTAGCCTACCGCTACCGGTGTCCGGATCGGGGTATTTGGTCGAAATAGTTGGAGGTTTGACAGCCGGAGAAATTTTGAGAGAGATGATAACCTCGCCGCCCTTGTGTACTGGTTGTTCAGAATTGAGAGATCTGTTGCGAGGATCCAGTTCCTGCCCAAGTGATAAATGGAATGGAAATGGGCAAGTGAAGGTAAAGTGAGTCGGCGGCTAAGCAAACAGCCAGCAGAAATGCCCCGTAGGTGTTCCTCATTCTAAGGAGACACCCAGCCTTTACAAACCCAAAGAGTTCAGTCATCTCAAAATACGCGACACGGTCCGGTCAGAGCGACCACAGCACCCACTCTATAGCATATATTTCTTCTCGTACTTCCATTCTGTCGTCTAGATGACTCTCGGCGATTTCCTATTCATAAGTATCGCTCGCGCTGGTTCACACATATGTGACCCATCTGTGCGGCCAGATGCTAGACAATGGCGATATCGAATGATGTCCAATGTGAGTACACTTATGTAACCTCAACACCCACCTAGGAAAGTTCCAACAACGAGGGCGCGTTGACGAACTTCTGTGACATTTCTAGTACTATTGCCATGATCAACAACTCTACAAACGGAAGTCGGGTATCACTCTGGCGCTCATATACAGCGAGTAGTGTTGGCAACTTTCCAGATCTTGGACCCGTAAGTCTTTGTGATGCTATCAAGGGGATCTCTGGTGCATCCGTAATTCATGGAGCCTTGACCGATCCTTCCGAGCGAGTACAACGGCGCCGTAATGGGTTACGATAACTCTGGCCTAGTTACTCTGGAAGAAGCGATAGCTGAATTTAGAGGCCAGTAGCTCAGCTGCCTTCTAACTCTAGGTTCCGGTGTACGGTACTTTATCCTCAACGAAAATTTGCCCCCGTGTGGGGAATGGAGGCTTCAGACGGGAGCATCTGAGGTAGACGAGGTGTTATACGTACAGCTTTTAGAGACGCCCGATCCTTATTTTCGTTGAAGTCCTCAACAGCAGCTCCAGAGACCAAATATGCTCCCCGAGGGGGGCGTTGAAAGATTATATTGTAGCCAATACCAAGCACTACCTGTCGACCGATATAATTTACGACAGGTTAGTGACTCTGGAGGAAATATTGCATCACCACAGTACCAATTGGTATAGTGAAGAGCATATATCACGCAGACAGTCACCGGAAATCTATGTATGTCATGGAATCTGATTCATTCATTGATTCGATATAGCTCTCGTAGCAGCCGGGAAGCCTGCCACATGTTTGTTTCAATTGCGTCCCTTCGAACCTTAGTTAAATATCGACGGGATAGCGAAAGTTACGAGATACTTTCTTGAGGGCTGGCGTATTAAGCTGTGTGCAGGGCATCAGAGAATGCTCAGCTTAGTGTTTTAATTCCGTAGTGCTATTTCGCTTCACTTGTTGAATAAATACGCACAGCATATGAGCGTGTAGGCCTTGTATGACCGTCTTTCATCAGATCCATTCAATATAATTCTATCTTGATCCGAGTGATCGATAGCACATTGGCTATGATGGAAAGATTGAGCGAATCGCAAGGCAAAGTTCCGTGACTAATCATCTGTCCAAGAATCAGGCCGCCTGTGCCGCGCTCTAGCGGCCTAGCTACCCCCAGCCGCGGGTGCCTTCCGCGACATCACGACAGGGCGCGAACCAAGCTGCTTCTATTCGGGACCCCACGGAGACAATGTATCGAGAATTTACACGTAATGCATATACCTCTAAGAAAGGATTATCAGGAATCGTAAGAGACCCTGTTTGTGCTTAATTACCTATATCGTCGTACATACCTGGCCTCGGCCTTCTTGCTACCTGAAGGGGATAGTCGGTCGATGTTCATATGGCCGTACGGAGCCACGTAAGAGCCTTTGGGTCTCCGGATTTGGATTTAATGCCGCCTATAAATGACGCAACAAGGAGATCTTGTGGCAGGGCGCGGGGATGTGCCACTCAACGAGTTATTCGAAGGCCAAGGAGGCCCCTGCGGCGTTAAGCTGCCTGCCTCGCGAGGCAACTTGCCTAGCCACGTCGCCGAGATGCGAACATCCAATAGCGACTGCAGGAGAGGCACTAAACGAGGCCCGCTTGCTTGGACGATTATCTCGGCATTTTAGATTACCTGACCCCTCATTTTTCGATAAAAGCCCTCTCGGAGAGGGCGATGTGAGAGGACCGAGCAGCTTCGCGAGTCAAGCCGGTTGCCTCTTTTCACATAAACTACGAGTGGGACAGAAGACACACGATCATAAGTACCCATAATCCTCGACATCCGCGACGATTAGCTTTTCAGTCGGCTAGACAGTTGCAGTAGCCACGAGGTTGTGTCTTTGGGAAAGTTCGTCGATACCCACCTCAAAGAACGCCAGCGGCGCATCCAAGCAAGACCAAACATGGCCTCCCGTGGTTACTCGACAGAAGGGCTGCCCGTCCTGGCTCTCTCTTCCACAAACGGGACATTTGAAAGGAAGGAGATTCCAGTGCCATTCTTCCCGAATGTGACCGTATTGCGCCGCCAAACCACCGAAGAAAACACTCCGATGTCCATCAACGGGATATTCGATAGCAAAGTCATGTCTCGGCTGCACGCCGAAATATGGGCAGATCAGAATGGAAAAGTCTGGATACGCGATACCAAATCCTCTAACGGGACCTTTGTCAACGGAAGTCGCCTTTCACAGGAAAACCAAGAGTCGGAGCCGCATCCTCTTGAGCTCTATGATCACCTCGAGCTTGGCATAGACATTGTCCCTGATGATCAGCCGATGATTGTCCTCCACAAGAAGGTCTCGGCTAGAGTCGAGGGCATCGGGTCCGATCGGGGACATCGGCTTTAATCAAAGCCAGACAGTCTGCTACTGAATCTTCATCGGGTTCAAGATTTGCCAAGATGCATGGACCAATTCCAGGCCTCCAAAGACAGCCTCGGTGAAAAACAGGACAAGAGGGCAGGGAGAAGCGGGCTGCGTGCTATTGACAAGATCGGCAACACGCGATACCAGGCTATTCAGATGCGCAAAGTTCTAAGGAGACTGGGCTTGAGAGAATAAACTAGTTGGATACGAACAAATGCTTAGGAAGTGATGAATATATGCATGGGAATCTGTACGAGACTTTACTCTACACAATGCAAACTCTAGTAGCATGTTGTCAAGTCAGGGCAGGGATTTGACCGGAGATGTTGCATTGTGCTCCAGCAGGCTAGGAAGGGGTAGATTGCTGTCTCATTGCAGTGTCAACTACAACATCACGAGCAAATATCTTAGTATCCTAACTGACGAACTTAGGAAACCTTTTCAAGAGGGAGGTCTATAGCTGGTCACGCCGAAGTAGGCAGTAATGCAACAAAGAACGTCAATATCGGTAGGTTATTGCCGGTCTAGTACTATAATGTCAACTATAGATTACATATAAGCGTGTAACGCGCTACTAAGCTGTGTTTTAGGTGGGAAGTATATTCTGGGGTGGAGGATGAATAGCCTGGTGGTATACCTTGAGACGATCGTTCTAGGTTGGGGAGTTGGGGTACCATAAAGCTGCTCTGGTATACTAGAGACGGAGAGAGTTAACGGTAGAAGAGTATGAGGCGTGTGTGCGACGGATTGGCCTCTATATACCGTGCTTGTAACATCTCCCAAGTTCGAGGCTACTTGCAACGGCTACGCGAGAACCTTCGCCCCCACGCCGATCGTGCTAGTTAATAGGGGGTTCACCTCGATATCAGGCGTCGACCAACACACTTTTCACATCGGAGGTCTGAAGGCTGGGAAGTCCGCAGCCGACTTCAGCGACTCGACAGCCATAACCATCCGTGGTCGAGTGAATGGTTACATTGGACATCAGGCTCGGCCAACTACTATATTTGGCGCCCCCCAAGAAGCCGCCACAACCACTCAGAGCACAACTGTTAGCAGCTGAGAACGTATGGACCGTTGTATCCTCGCGTTAGTGTGGTCGTTACCACCAGCTAGTTGTAGACACATAACAACCTGTATCAGATGCGGCGTGTAGCATCCCAGAGATGGGCAAAAGGTTGAAGCACGGCGCTCTAGTTAATGCATCTCCTGGCAGGGTACTTGGGATCCAGTGATGCCCTTTTACTTACCGCGTTTATGGTACAGGTAGTTTAGAAGTTTGCGACATTGATATCTAGATATCGAATGTGTCTTGGGCGCCTAGTATTTTGGAGGTAATCAGCCGGCGTCTCGAGAGTGAGATGTTAGACCGGCAAAACATCGAGAAAAATAGAGCTGAGTCATCTAGATGCATGCGACTAGATTCATTTGGCTTAGCACGGGGCAGTGAGGAGGAGGTGGGCTGTGCGCCGGGACGGTCCAACCTCCGCGTGTCACCTTCTTGTGCCCCTTTTCAGCTGATGCTCGCAGCAGGTCACTTGACTGTGTTGCTTGCTTATGCTTACGCGACGGAATGGGCTAGAACAGCCCTACACGTGCGCGCTACTAGACTCCTGCAGCCCGATTTTCCGCGGCTGGACCGGGGCTTTTGCTCGCGTCCTTGGCAATGACTTCCATGCCAACCTCTACTACCCAATCGTGAGCCGCTTCTCGGTCGGAAACGCTCTAGTTTTGTGCGCAGGTAGGCCACATAGCTCAAGTCACTATGGAGCACGCGAGTCGTCTTGCAGACGATTTCCGAGGCATGCATCTTCACGATGACCGGAGGAGGCATGAGGGACATTCGCGTCAGCACGGGCCCTTCCAGAGTCATGTTGAGCGTACGGCTAACCTCCAACCCCAGCACGACGTCGACAAGACTACTCACCAGAGCCAAGGAGATCTTATGAAAGAGATCGCTCTCGGTCGGATCTTCGGAAGTCGTTGGAACGAGATCGCTCCCGGCCAGATTCTCGAAGGTCTCACGAGCGAGATCGCTACGGGCTAGACTCTCGGGAGTCTTATTCGCGGGAGCGATCTCGGCCGGATTCTCAGAGGTCCTACGAAAAAGAGC
Source organism: Thozetella sp. PMI_491 (assembly GCA_021432635.1). NCBI lineage: Eukaryota > Fungi > Ascomycota > Sordariomycetes > Chaetosphaeriales > Chaetosphaeriaceae > Thozetella > Thozetella sp. PMI_491. The sequence goes on from MU270072.1 coordinate 113,030, forward strand.
TGCGTCGGCCGGACTTTCATCGCGGCCCCGCCTCTTACCGTTCGGAACGAAGTTCTCCTCTGCCGGCGGACCGGGCCTACCGATCGCAGCAACCGCGGCCAGTGCCAGTGTACTCACCGCCAGCAGATAAGCCGCCCATACCCGCCGGGTGGACTCCAGAATGGGACGATCGATATCAACGCTGGTATTACGTCCATGAGGCTTCCGGACGATCCCAGTGGGTGGCTCCCGGTTACACCCCTTCTCCCCGGCTCATAGCGGACTCCGGGGTAGCATATCCCAGCCATACCCGGCCGCCACGGGGGAAGAACAGGTCGTCACGGGAGAAGAAGCATGGTCTCGGGGGTGTTCTGCTCGGGGTCGTGGGAGGCCTGGCCGCGGTGGCTGTTGGTGGTGCCCTCCTCCACGAGCTAGGTGTGTACTTGTTATACGGGCGTCGCCTGAACCGCATAGCACGAAGCAGATTGAGTTCTGTAGAATCGCGGAGACTGATCTGGATATTATACTAACCCAAGTTTATAGACAACCGCGGTCGCCGATCTGCTCCGCCGCGGTCTCCTGGCCGCAGCCGCGGACATGATCGGTACTACTCCGATCGCGAACCGGTCTCGAATAGCGATCGCGAATCGGTAGAAGATGTTCGCGAGGAGCGTGTGAGAAGGAGGAGGCATCGTGACGAGTCTTTATCGAGCGGCGAGGACTCAAGGGCGGATAGGAGGAGAAGGTAGGACCATGATGATAAACAGGATTAGCAAGTGAAAGCCAGCTCAAGTGGGCTAGATCTAGGTGGTATGGAGTAAAGCGCTTACGAGCCAGCAGCCGTATGCTGTAGCGTGAGGGTGCTTTTTAAGCCAATTACGAGAAGATATAGCATAGCGAATCGTTTTATTTTTTAATTTCTAATTAATCAAGCGCATAGTTTAAATGTAGAAAACTGCTTGCGAGCCTTTTGCCGCTCAGAACAAATATCGCTCTGAATTTTGTTAGTCGTTATATCTTGGCATTCCCCCCCCCCCAGCGGTAATGTCAAAACTCTAACCCCTGGGGAGAGGCGACTTCCCCAAATCTCTTCCCACTAAATACCCCACTAAAATGTGAGCCAGATGCGGGGTTGGAGCTACTGTTTGCCGCTAGCTGCTTCTCATAAGCTAGACAACCCCGACCCCTCGTAGGCGTCCAGGGACTTTGGGTTCCTCTCCTGGAACACCTTCGAGGGGTGAAAATCGTTGCTTCAGTCGCAACCTTATATAAGCACGAAGAGGGAGGGGAAATGGACAGTGCCAAGCGGTCTCGTCGTGGTGAGTATGCAGCCTTTTGAGAACATGATTCCCAAGGTCGCCTCCCTGACACGATTTGCAGGATGTGTGATTTGCAAGGCTAGAAAGGTCAAGTGCGATGAAACTCCTTCGGGCTGTGTGAAGTGCCAGAAGCTGGGTCTACAGTGCCCAGGACTCAACCTACAGCAGACCTTAACCCAGAGTGAGATTGATCGCATCGTTCATCGGGCTTACCAAGAAGCTGGCCGCGCAAAACGTCCTACGCATGGGTCATGCCACCACTGTCGTGCAGCGAAAGCGCGCTGCTCCCAGACCAAGCCATCGTGTGCGAGATGTCAACAGAAGAACCTCCACTGTGCCTACCGTGGAGAGTCGCCCTTGCGGCCCTCGGGCTCGGCTGCTCTCCGTCAGATGTCGCCAGTTTCTGACTCACCTGCCCAGAGCCCAATATCTTCCCGATCCGTTGCCACGTTCAGTCCACTTTCTCCTACCGGCCTGTTGGAACCCTCTCGTACCAATCCAGACGATGGACTATGGTTGTTCAGCAATAGTATTCCGACAGAGTCGGGCAGGTTGCGAGAAGTAGCGCGGTGTTACTTTGAGAGGGTGCATGCCGTCCACTGCTTCAACTTCCTGCATCGCCCGTCCTTTACAAAGGCATTGGACACAGGGAATGTGCGGAGGACCTATGGCGCAGCTCTTCTCCACATAATATGTGCCTTTGGTGCAATGTTCGTATTATCTATGGTTCTGCTAATAAACGGGATATTTGGAAGCTGATGGCTGCGTAGATTTCTTGCTGAGGAGAGGGGTCTCGAGATTCCTCCGAGGGGCCTCCCTGGCAGAGCGTGGGCCTCCAAGACCCAGACCATCCTGTTCCAGGACCCCGGTCACATCAGCATCCATAGTCTGATGGCTACTGTACTCCTATGGGAGTATCAATGCAGATACGGGTCGAGCACTGCGGCCATGATGATCTCCTCGTGCTGTGCAAGGGCCGCACAGCTCCTTCGATTGGATGTAGATCAAACTCCGGATTCTCTCTCGAATGACTCACCCCAGTGCATTACCATAATAGAGTCTCGGAGACGTCTTTTCTGGGCATGTTGGCGCATGGACAGCATTATAGCCGCCGGTGTAGACCGCTACATGGCACTTTCTCGCAGTATCCCAGATGTCCCTCTTCCTTGCCGAGAGAGCGATTTCATATATCAGCTTGGAAGCCCAACAGAAAAACTTGTCCCTGATGGGTCTTGGTCTGCGTCTTCAACCGGCGCCGTAACTAACGTCTTTTACCAACCAGACCTAGAAGCGTCATACATCCGCATCCTTTACTTGCGCAGTCTCACCCTTCGGTGCATACGGGACGCGAGTCCGTCTCCTTTGCCATGGGAGCCAGGCTCTGCTTTTCGTCGATTGACCGAGCAGTTCAAACAATGGGAAAACGACCTCCCTCGTCACTTGCAGCCTACAGAGCAGAATGCTTATATCCATCGCGATCAGCGTAGACTAGCCATGTGGCTTGCTCTTCACGTCATCTATCACGTCTGCCACAGTGACTTATTCCGAGTCATGCTCCCTGGCTACCACTTCCCGATTAATCAGGTGCTGGGCAGCCACGCACCCGCGGAGTTTGTTGCCTTTTCCCACAACGAATGTCGCGTACACGCCGGGCGCATCAGCGATCTCCTAGCATTGGGTCACCGTCTCGGCGGACCAGCAGCTTTTGACGACAGCATGTGCGTGGCCGCCGCGTATGAATCCACACGTATTCAGACGGCCATGAACAAACTACTACAGCCGGGAGACGAGGACCGCAACCTAAGTCTACTAGCCAAGAATATTTACACCAACCTCACAGTTTTGGATATCACACTTGTTAATCCTCATCGGCGAGAGAAGTGTTTCCGGCCATTGATTGCGGAAATGCGATCCTGCGGGCTGGAAGACGAAGCTTCGCTCTGGGAAGAGAGGTGCTTTGGGAAATACCGTACCAGAGTTGCACTACGCGGTTCGCTACAGGTAGACAGCGACGAAGTATTTGAACCAGAAGAGGGAGCCGACCTCCAGGAAGGACAACACCCATTTGCCTATGCATTCCCACTAGCATCTTTCCGTGTTGCATGGAATGATGTCTCCGCCGCCCGTCGTAAGCGAAAGAGACCCAACGCACGACCAGGCGGAGAGGTGGAAAGGCGAGAGGGCGAGTCTACTCAGAACAACGGAAGTGAGGACGCCGAGGAGGAGGACGATGATGAAGGCGCGGAGCTTCTTCACGAATTTGCAGTGACAAATCAATCTAAAGGGGACACGGATGAACTTCAGGAGGTCGAAGCGGAGGATTATGCTGCTTTTGGCGAAGCTGAGGCTCCTCCTGGGGCTAACCTTGAGGTCTGGGACCCGTTTGCTCCTTGGGCATTTGACGAATTCCGTCTCTTATAAATATTAATGCTTTAAAATTTTCATATGAAAGAGCTGCCAGCCGATAGCCAAATCTACTGCCTAGCTGTAAAGGCGTTTGCCCCGGCGGTCAGGAGAGTGAGATTAACGATCGCCTCTCTAATGTTAGAGAGTATTTAGAGGTTTACCTTAAAACTATCTAGAAGTCAAAAATAAATAATAATAAAAGAGCACAGTACAGTTGGATTGCTGGATAGGGGGGACGGCGCGGAGCAAGTAATGCTATACCTCTTCTTCTTTAGTGACGAGATTTACTAGGCATTTAAAGCTGTGGGATGTCATTACTGCAACTTAATTGTCCATTTCGCCACCTGGAACTCAGATCGGCCTATTCGGAAAGTAGAAAGTACGTCAAGTCCACAGAGCCCATTCCGGATCTCCACCATCTGCGCGTGTTTCGAGCCGGCTACCCGCCCAGTCGCCATACTGGGGCCCTTCCTCTGAAACAATATACCCAGCCTGGCAGCTGGTGAAGGAAACGCGAGGCACCGAGCCGAAGAATGTGTCATACTTTTGTACTAGGGCGTCATGGAGCGACTTGACGTTCTGCCCTGGCATCAACGTCTCCCATGGATGGCGGCACGACTCGCCCTTGCATGACTTGAGCAAGAAGAGCAGAGCATCTAGACGCGAGGCAAGTTGGTATACGGAGACGCCGAAGGAGGTCAATGACTCCCTGGAAGAGCACGATTGATTGTTGAACCCATCGACGAAAAGGTTACGCATTTGGAAAGTATCAGTCTAGATAGGGGTCAATGTTGAGACCTGGCACAGTAGTGGCGATTTGAGAAGACTCACGGTCATGTCGTACAGTTCGTGCTCATTTGTGCACCAGACGGAATAGTAAAGATTGTAATCCTTGCCTATTAGACGAATAGACTTGTATGTGTTGTTGATTGCGCCGGTTGCTTTGTACGCGTTAGATAGGTATGAAGCTTCAAATTCCCTTTGTCAGGTTCTTAGAAACTCACAGGCGCCTTGCTCCGCTGGAGCTTTCAGTCTCCACATCTCGATGCTAGCATGCTCGATCTTGCTCTGCTGATCTTGTTCCTGCAGAGGAATTGCTTGGCCGTCGAAATCCTCCCGCATGGATATACCGGCCAAACTTAAGAAGGTCGGAGCAAAGTCGACATGGGCGCTCACGGCGTTGGAAACTTTGCCCTTCGCAATGCCAGGTCCTCGCACAAGAAGTGGAACGTTGACGTCCTCCTCATAGCCGCATGTCTTTCCCGGAGCGAGTCGGTGCTGGCTGAGGTGGAACCCGTTATCGGAGCTAAAAAAGATGTAGGTGTTCTCTAGCACAGACTTGGGGTAGCTGTTTTCCAGTCGATCGAATAGTGCACCGATATTTTCGTCGACAGCTTGCAGACATCGGAGTCTGTTGCGATACCACAGATCGTTGAATGCGATGCCCGTGTCATTGAGCTTTGCGAGTGCTTTTACCCAGCTCGCACCGGAAGGCTGTCAAAAGTTTAGCAAGTCACATTTTGTTCTGCTCACCAAGCATTCATACCACGTCGGGATTGAAGTTTGCATTTCGGGGCACAACCGAGTTGTTGAAGAGGCCAAGGTGCCTGGGAGCTGGAATTGGCATTGTTCCTTCCGGTCCGCCATTTGCATGAGGCGCGATGGGGGCGATGGTGAGAAAGAAGGGAGATCCTGCTGAGACTGCATCGTCTAGAAACGCGAAGGATTTCTCAAATACAAGGTCGGTTGAATAGCTTCCGTTATAGATGACAGGCGTGCCCCGGTTGCGCACAAAGCCAGGAGACCAGTACTGATAAGTATAAGGATCCAGGAGGAATTCGGAGCCGGTCCATCCATTTGCGTAAGGGGCATTATAGTTGTCCGTTGTATGAGAGTTGAACAGTTTCCCGATATAATATGTATTGTATCCAGCTGACTGAAGCCAGAGCGGCAAGTAGTCATCATTGAATCCCTGGTCAACAAACTTGGGATACCCGCCGTAAGGAGGGGCTAAATCTGTCACGTTGGTGTTATGAGCCTGTCTTCCGGTCCAGATGACAGCTCTAGCTGGACAGCACAAAGACACGGTGCAGTAATGGCGTGGATAGCTAGTTCCCTCGTCTGCAATAGTTCGTTTCAGGATTGGCATGTGGTCAAGGCTGTCCATTCTCATATCCTGGTCGTCAGTCAGGATAAAGATAATGTTGGGCTTAACTTGGTCCCTTATCTCTGGACCTGCATTCTCAAAAGAAGAGGCCCTGGAGCCCAAAACTGAGCCATAGAGGCAAACCCAAAAGATTTCTAAACGCATTGTGGATCGACGAGCCTTTAGATGCAGAATTTCCGCTGACTCGTTGCTCTGCTAAGATTTCCATCCAAACTAGCATTGAGGAGAATAGCCGTCTCTTTAAATATATGCTAGACTCTGCTTCGATCGCGATTGTATCTACCAAGAGGTGTATCTTCTTGCCCCGGACGTCGCTTCAGAGGTGGATTTCTGTCATGGATTCCCCGCTGCCTGCACAAAAAGCTAGGAATTGTTCGTCCCAGGGAAAGGTAATCGGAAATGGCGTTCGCACCTATTGGTAGAGATCCTCCAAAGTCGGGTGCTATTGGCTTGGATCATCGTCATCCCCCGTGCCGCCAGCCGATCCTAGCTACAATCTCCGCAAAGTAGAAGTCCCGGATTTCGTTAAGCCTGGCCTGGGTGGAGAAGAGGGGCCGTGGCCTGCGCTAGTTAGCAATTACTACCCCACAAGACGCCCCGTCAGGGGTTTCGTGCCATTGAAGTCCGGAGTTCGGCAACCTGCATCGCGTCTCGGGTAACCCCCGCATTCCCCCATGGGTCTAAGAAATCACGAAAGAACAGAAAGAGAGAGAACTAGGTTAAGAGGTGAAAAAATGGGGAGGAAAGGAAATTAGAGGCCGCAGTAGAATCGGGAAATATAGGATAAGATGTTAGGTGTATGCCGATAGAGGCTCACAGGTCGACGTCTACTCGCTACATATCTAGTTCGAGAATACACTAGTAGGGTACATTTACGGCCAGGTTCTTCCTGCCCATAAACCTGATCCATTTTCCAACATCTTCAAACTCGTCTTTAGGGACGCCGTCTAGCGAGAACTCTCCGGCCAGCCCAACAACCCCAACATCCTTCTTGTACTGTTCCCACAGAAGTAACATTTCGCGTAAAATCTCCGGTTCCTGCCCTCCAATGTCTCTCGTTTCACCAGGATCTGCAGCGATGTCGAAGAGTTCCCAACGCTGTGGGCCTTTGGGCGCTGGTACAAAAGTGATTTTGTATCGCCCCTTGCGAATAGCACCGCTGCCCGCCACTTCCCAGCCAGTTACCTGGTCCGGGCGGTGAAATTCTAGATCATTAATGCGCCCCCCACGCGCCACACTATCCAGAAACTTTGTCCAGCTGAGGCCACGAAGTTGCTCAACGGGTTTGCCACGGAATTCTGTCCCTGGGTGGGGGATACCAGCTAGTTCGAGGATAGTTGGGACGATGTCCATAACTGTGCAGAAGGCATCTGTAATACTTCCAGCGGCGGAGAAGGATTGTGTGGCGGTGGCAGGCTTGAGCACGAGCGGTACACGGCATCCTCCCTGTGTGGAAAACATCTTGTAGAGCCTGCTTGGTGCCGTCGCCGCTTGCGCCCATCGAGCACCGTACCACACGAAGGAATCGTGTCGGCCTATGTTTTCGAGGCTGTTATCGTAGTATTTTTCGATGTGGGACATTATGTCAGTGCCAACGAGGGGAATGGCCTCGTAACTTGCACCCTCTGCACCATTGTCGCTCATAAATATGATGAGAGTATTATCGTACTCCCCTATGTTCTTGAGATGGTCGATAACGCGCCCGATATTCAAGTCCATCTGCTCTACCATACCGGCAAAGACTTCCATTGACCGCGCCGACTTTTCACGTTCTAGAGGTGTCAGTACTGGCCAATCGTCTGGCTCGCCTGCCGAGACAACCATCTCGTGAGGGTTGACATCTTGACCAATCAGTCCCATCTTTTTAAGCGCTTCGAGGCGTTGAAGTCGCAAGGCTGAGGGGCCATCGGAATACACGCCCTTGTATTTGTCCACCGCCTCCTTCGGCGCTTGTAATGGCCAATGTGGAGCTGAAAAGGGTAGATACGCAAAGAAAGGCTTTTCTTTATTCGAGCCTGAGCGCTCGTCGAGATACTCGATAAGTTTAGAAGCGTAAAAGTCGGAAGAGTAGAAATTTGCAGGCAACTCGGAGACGTATTGCCCATTTTCAGAATGAAGTGCCGTCACAGCTGTCTCAAAGAATGGGTGAGGTTCGTGGATAGGGTCTTCGTATTGTGGCTCGTATCCTATGTCTAGTCAGCTATACATAGAGTTTCTTCTGCCAGAAAGGGCACTTTACCGTAGTGGTTGGCACATCCAGGGAGGAGTGCAAAGGACCTGTCGAAGCCTCTAGCAGCAGGACCATGCTGCTTTTTCAAGCCAAGGTGCCACTTTCCAGCCATCATGGTGTGATATCCTCCGTCCTGTAGAAGCTCTGGCAGCGCTGCCACAGAATCTACAAGGTAGCCTTCGTGGCCGGGAGCCCCCTGGTGGGCGGGCGACATACGCACAAACTCAGAGAGCTGGCCGAGCCCAGTGAGATGATGATCAGTACCCGACATCAACATGGCTCTAGTGGGAGAACATGCCGCGGCGACATGGAAAGACGTGAACCGCAACCCATCTTTTGCAAGATTATCGATATGTGGAGTTGAGATCTCTGACCCAAAACAGCCGCAGTCACTGAAGCCCAGATCATCGGCTACTATGATCAGAAAATTTTGCTTCTTCGAGGAAGCTGCACAATCTGCTGCTTCTAGAGACCCCATGATTTCGTATGTTGAATATTCGATAACAATGGCAAATGAGCCAGGACACTGCTGTTATTCGACAAGAAACACGAGAGAATATTTCGGGAGGTGCGGCGTCGTCACAAAATGGCTGAACTAGATGGGCAATGCTTATCCGGTCTTTGGTATGTTTGAGATCGGCGCACATACGGGCATCGGGAAAAGCTCAGTTCCACGATTGGGGTTCACTTGCGGCGGGCCAGACCCAAGCTAAGCAGAGTCCCGATCCCCGCGCTCCGCTCAGCGGAGCTCGGGTCGGATCTCGGCAGAGCTGAGGGTATCATGAAAAGGGGCTAATCCGATCCCCACATGACCAGGTTCTTCAATCCGGGAGTAAGTCACAAGACTTTGAGATATTCACCACGCCCCTTCTTTTCGACCGATTGTTGCTAGCATGGAAGATCCCGGTAATTGGGGCCCGATATCCCCTCGTATCGATGACACTCATTTGAGAATGGGGGCTATACATGAGAATACTTCGCTTCCCTATATATGATATAAGGCAGGGAATAAGATATATCAATATCTCCAGATCGGTGACACCCTAGCCTCCAGGTGGCAGCTTGTCGTGCTGGCTTTAACAAAGCTACGAGGGAAAGGTGCAGTCTAGAAGAGGCAAAACTATTCACTCTAATTCAGTATTTGCCAATATAGTGAATCAAGCGAAGTCTATGAAGCAGTTAGAAGTATCAAGCCTTTGCCACACCAAATTGGAACGGGATTTCGAACATGCCCGTCTCGGCGTAGTACGTCTCCCAGTGCCCAATCATCTCCTTCATAATATCAGGCTCGGCTTTTGCCAAGTCTACCAGCTCACCAGGATCTTTCTTCACATTGTAAAGCTCCCATTCTCCCCGTCCGCGCGGTTCATGCATCCATACAGCTTTCCAGTTACCCCTCCGGATGGCTCTCAGGTTCACGAGCTCCCAGCCGTGCACGTGATACTCTTCATCGTGCACTTCGGTAGCCTCATAGTCTCCCGACGTGAGATGGGCTACCCAAGATTTACCCCGTACAGGTACAATTTCCCGACCGTGGAACGTGCCCTCGGGTGCCTTGATCCCGGCAAGCTCCAGCATGGTGGGATATATGTCCATCACAGTGGTAAACTTGTGCGTGATGGCGTTTGCTGGTGCTTTTGCAAATCCAGGATATCTTACGATGCACGGGCAACGTATACCGCCCTCCGTCGGCCACACTTTCCAGCCACGACTAGGTGCTGTGGCCGCGCTAGCCCATCGGGGGCCGTACCACACGAAACTGTCGCGTTCGCCGATGTTTTGAAGGCTGTTATCGTAGTACGTCTGGATAATATCGTTCATTGTCGTGCCGTCTCCCATGACTTGAAGGGCCTCCATCATCAACCCTTCGGCGCCATTGTCCGAAATGAATGTGATGAACGTGTTATCGAGCTCTCCGGTTGAAGATAAGTAGTCAACGACCTGGCCGACGCCCTCGTCGATCATCTCCACCATGGCAGCGTACACCTCCATCTTGCGCGAAGATTCAGCACGATCTTGCTCCGAGAGCTCGTCCCATTCCTTACCGACAAGGCCCTCGGGCTTTGCTGGCACGACGTCGGCAGGGACAAGGCCAAGTTCGATCAGCCGTTTAACGCGCTTTTCGCTTAACGCAGTTGGGCCTTCATTATAGAAGCCCTTGTACTTGTCTGAACGCTCTCGTGGTGCCTGCAGCGGCCAATGTGGGGCCAAATATGCCAGGTAAGCGAAGAAAGGTTGATTCTTCTCTATTTCTGTGCGTCCTTTAAGGAAGCCGAGAAGTCTCTCGGTTGCGTAAGTAGTTGAGTAAAAGTCGGACGGGATCTCTGTCTTGCGGTCGATATATTTGTCGCCGTCCATCCACAGCTGGCCGCGCCAGGGGAGCTTATATTTTGGGTCGTCAAACTGCGGCTCGTAGTTGAAGTGGTTACCCGAGCCGGCCAAGAAAGAGAAAGCCTTATGGAAGCCTCGCCCAAACGGCGACTGCTCTTGTTTCATACCAAGGTGCCACTTCCCAGACATTATGTTCAGATAGCCGGCATCGCGAAGGACCTCTGGCAACGCAGCCACACGAAAGTTCAGGTACCCTTCGTAACCGGGCCGGCCCTCAAACACTTTGGGATCCTGCCGCATGTGCTCTGCCATCTGACCTGATTCATACTTGTCAGTGCCATGCATGTTAGGATTTCTTCGTCCACGGTTAGCCTACCTAGTCCAGCGATGTGGTGGTCGGTCCCCGACATTAGCATTGACCTTGTCGGCGAGCATGCCGGGGCCGTATGGAAGTTGGTCATTCGAATGCCACCATCAGAGAGTTTCTGAAGATTTGGTGTGTAAATTTCGCCCCCATAAGGAGAAGTGTCGCTAAATCCCAGGTCATCCGCGACGACAACTAGAAAATTGGGACGCTTTGGTGCAGCCATACTGTCTTGCTACGAAAGTTCACGTTTTCTGGACTTAGGATGTTGAATTACGAGCATTAGCGCACATGAATGGTTCTTCTTCTTCTTCTTCAAAGCTTTTGTAAAAAGGGACAAGCCCCGTTCTTTTCCCCTCGAAGAGTTACTGGCAACTACATCATAATGATTGCCTAGTACGCATCCGGGCTTCGGCAACCTTCTTGTCGGAGCTCGGGTAACTAAGAGGAGTTCGGGAGCGCTAGTGCCCCGCGTTCCCTGCGGAGCATCCTAATTAGTGCCAAAGTTCCATAATTGTGGGCGTTTTGCTTCTCGGTTAGACTCATGTCCTGAAAGAAAAACCGGCTCAGTACTGGATGAAGAGCTGGGGTACCCGCGGGGTCACCGGGTAGAAGTCAGAAAGAATCTGGGGTACAGAGTGAATGCTCATAGTCTTAGGTTCTCTCCGCTGCGCCTTGCCCACTAACATTGCCCTATAAATGGTTCCCACCCGGGCCAAAATTGAGATGGATCCAAACTATACCCAATAACTAAACTAGCTCGACCCTAAGATATGGCTCCATCAACAGATAACGATCCACAGGTTTCGACCGGGAAGACGAAAAGCCTCCCTGATCGCCTTCGTGAACTTACCCCCATGCTTGCATTTATGACCCTGTGAGTTTCTTTCCCGTATAGAGCTATGAAGAGAACGAGCATGCTCATCGTGAACTGCGCAGATACCTGTCCTCAGCGGCCTTTAATTTCGGCTACGACCAAGGTATAGTGAAAGAAACGAAGCTGAGTCACGGACGGGAGCTAACTGCAAACAGGAAACTTTTCGGGCCTACAAGCTCTACCGTGTGAGTTGCGAAGGAGTCTTCCCCTGAACTACCGCTAATAGCAATGATAAGACTTCGACCAGCAGTTTGGAGAATGGGATCCGAAGAGCAGGTCATATGTCATACCATCGTATCTTCAATCGATCATGACTTCAACACCCTATCTTGGCAAGCTGTTGGTATGTTCGTTGGTGGCCTTCATATAGGCGTTGCTAATGGTCGAAAAGGGGTGTTGGATAGCCACCCCGATTACAGAGCGGATAGGCCGAAAAAAGATGATGCTTATCATCGCTATATTATCCTACATGTCAGTACTTGGTTTACAGGAATATTTTCCGGCCTGAATGGGAGCTAACAGCCGTCATAGCGGTGTATCCCTACAGATCTCTGCCACGACGGCTGCTCAGTTCACCGTTGGCCGCATCGTGTGCTTCTTCATGGCGGGTTTCACTGTCAGCATTGTGCCTGTGTACCTAGGAGAGTGCTCGCCACCGGCGCTCCGCGGCCTCGTCGGAACTCAGCTTCAGCTACAGATCACACTCTCTGTCATGATTGCCGCATTTATTAACTACGGTGTCTCCAACTATGACTCACCGGTTCAGTGGAAGATAACTCTCGGTATGATAGTTGATCGCTGGGCGGAAGGAGTGCTGCTAACCCTCTAAGCTATTGCCTATCTGATGCCGACTATCATCTGCGGACTGTGGTATAGAGTACAAGAGTCTCCGAGATGGTGAGTGATCGGTGAATCACTAACATCAATTATGCGAAGGCTAACGAGATACAGGTTGGTATCTCAGAGCCGGCGCAGCGAAGCAGTTGCTAGCCTGCGCTACTTCCGCAAAGGCAACGTCCCCACTGAAGCCATCGAAGCAGAGATTGATTTAATTGCCGAGCTCGGAAACGAAGGTAAAGGCACATGGAAGGAGGTCTTCAGTAAAGAAAACAGGGCAAGTAGCCTCATTATTTTGCAATATCTTCACTGAGGGCCAACTCCTAACCACCCGAGCTCAGTTACGCACTGGCATTGCCTGCTTTGTCATGCTTGGTCAGCAAATAACAGGCCAAGTATTCAGCTCTCAATACGGCACATTTTTCTATAAGCAACAAGGGATCCCAAACCCATTCCTCATCCAGAGCCTGTCTACTATTGTCGGCTTGCTGACACTCTGTGTGACCTCCCTCATCATCGACGGGTTTGGTAGACGCGCTGTGCTGCTCATCGGGGGTTTCTTACAAGCCATCTTCATGTTCTGTCTCGGCGGTGTTGGTCTCATACCGAACCTGTCGACCAGTCTGAAGTACCTCATGGTGGTCTTCATCATTCTCGACGGAGCGGCGTACAACATGTCATGGGCGCCGCTGTCGTATCTTACCATCGGCGAAGTATCAAACTCCCGGGTGCGTGAAAAGACTGCCATGCTGGCCGTATCAGTGTCGATCGTGACAGCCTTCATCGTGTCGTTCACCCTGCCATATCTCATGAATGCCCCTTATGCAAACCTCGGCCCCAAGGTAGGGTTTATTTACGGCTCCTGCGCGCTAATCATGGCTGTTGTGGCATTTTTCCTGGTGCCAGAGCTGAAGGGTCGTACTCTGGAGGAAGTCGACGAGCTCTTCGCATCTGGCATCAGCATGCGCCAATTTAAGCATGCGGTAGTGCAGGCGACCGAAACGAGCAACGCCAATAGTGCGAAACTGATAGTACCCACAGCTAGTCGGAAGGCAGACGAAGGTGGTGTAGCTACAGTGGAACATGTATAAACCGATCTATATAAGTTAACCCGAAAGAACTGTAGTAGGGTCCTTTAAAGAAAATATTAAATCAGAGGCCTATCCATTGTGTCGTTTTGAAATGCATAATAAGCTATATAAGGGAACGTTAAAATGTCCAAGAACGAATAGTGTTTTAATATTCAATCGATTATACAAGACTGTATAACATATGCAAGGTAATTTATCTTTGGCAGGCCTCAAAAGTTGAGCTGCGCACACAGAAGAAATAAAAAAACCGTCAAAACACACAGTAGATACCATCCCCGGTATCTCTAAGCACAGCGCTGTATAACATATAAATTGTTAAGTTTATCTAAAACGTTTAAATGTTGATTTCATTCTTTTCTATGTCTTGTTTATATGTTAAATATTTGGATGACGACTGCCGCCACACCGTAGCTTTCACAAATCTTGGAAAAGTCCAGGTTGATTCATAGCTCTGCAGATCTCACTGCAACTCGAACATTTCAGACCAGCTAAGATACACTCGATCGAGCCCTAGTGGCTATGGAAAGCAGTATAGGTGGTGTGGCTAGTCTGGAGTCAATTGGTCAACGTATCTCATACGCTTTCAAGTGACCAGCATGCCTCTCATGGATTCATTGGCCAATTCCTGAGCATACAAGCAATACTGGTGATATGACTACGCTGGCCGGCTGAGGGTATCAGAACCGCACTGGCCATACTGACCACGCCGGCCCGCTGAGTAGCTAGTTTGCTGACCATACTGTGTGCTAGATAGCGAAGATCCTCATGTGATTCATCTCGCTGTTCATCTAGTTTACATACATGTTAGCAGCGCAACACACTGATGCCGCACGCACAGTTAAGGTATATCATACGTATTAATCCGTAGCTTACGGCTGCCGTTTTACGGAGCACCCTATGCGCCATAACCATCCTAGGCTAGTCTATCAAACGTCGGCTGATAGTCGGTGGGGCAACCCGCTAGTGGGCAGAAGTGGCGGCCGCGGTATTGCTCAAAAGCTTCTAGGAAACGCAGAGGATTAGTACCAAATAGGACGTCTGCCCGTCCACTGGAGCCTCTAGGGGATAGACACTTGGTAGTTAGTTCCTCGGCCGGGGTAGTTCAGGCACAGCGAAACCGAGCGCCAAGGGATTGCGCTACCTGCTCTCCATATGCCGTGATCGCATGCCTAGGTGCCAGGGTCTAGTCAAGACTAGTTAAGACCCCTGTTAGGCCTCACGTAGCCGACCAATGGTATCCGCACAGACTCAGCAGTCCCCCCTCGTACCGCAAATGAGACGCTGCGTGTCTATCTCGGATACAGACCGTCGGCAGCCCGCTCCCTATCTGCGTGCCGGCGATGCTGCCCTGCTCCGCATCCACGCAGGACTATAAAGCCATGGCACCTCCAGCTCTGCGGTACGGGCAGCTTGCAACACGAGCAGCCGGTCCAGGGAACTTTCTCCGCCATCATGTCCGACTCTGAGACGAAAGAGGCGTCGTATTCGACCGCGCACGCCGTACCGTCCGGCCACAATCATGGCACTTCGGGCGGCTTCTTGTCCCGCCTCCGTGGCAAAGTCGTGCTCGAGGTCGAGGAGAGCACGTATGCGCCTTCGGGCTCGCGATGGAGCAACCGAGACCTCGACCCCGTCCCTCCTGAGCGCCAGACATGGCATACGGTCAGTTGACTTGGTGTTATCTCCATGCATGGTACACGCAGCTAACACGATTCCGGTACTTGCAGTATGATTTCGTCACTTACTGGATTTCAGACGCCTTCTCCGTCAGCAACTGGCGTCTCGGCTCTGTGATGGTCGCTGTCGGTCTTTCGTGGAAGCTAGCCCTCGTCGCTATCGGCCTCGGCAATTTCATCATGGCGCTTGTTGTGACGTACAATGGTCTCATCGGTGATGAATACCCCAGTGCTTACCTCGCCAGTGGTCGAATTGCTAATCGTCTCTAGGTGCGCGTCTTCACATCCCCTTCTCCGTCCAGGCACGCGCCTCCTTCGGGTTCTACTTTTCGTACGTCATGGTCATCTTCCGCGTCGTTGTCAGCCTCTTCTGGTACGGCATCGGTATGTGGATTGGCGCCGAGTGCGTGCAGGCCATCATCTTCTCCTGGGCGCCCAGCTTCCGCGACATTCCCAACCTACTCCCGGAGTCGGCCGGCATCGAGACGGGCTTCATGATTTCCTACTTCATCTACTTTCTTATCATGCTGCCTTTCCACTCAGTGCCCGTTCACAAGGTGCGCTGGATTTTTGCGTTCAAGGCCGTTGTCACGCCCATAGCCTGCCTTGCGCTGGTGGGCTGGATCGTCCAGAGCACCGGCGGCGGCGAGGAGATCTTCTCCTTCGGGAACAGGTACTCCGGCTCCCAGCTCGGCTGGGCTTTCATGTCGGGCTTGAATGCCATGATCGGAAATTTCGCCACTCTGGGAGTCAACATGAACGATTTTGCGCGGTACTCCCGGAAGCCGTCGAGCCCCTATGTGCAGCTGATCGCCATGCCCGTCGTATTTATCCTGATAGGGCTGTTCGGCATCATTGGCGCGAACGGCTCGCGGATCCTGTATGGCTCACTGCTCTGGGATCCCATTCTCATTATCAACAACTGGACTTCGCCTGGCGGCCGCGCGGCTGCCTTCTTCATTGCATTTGCCTTCCTGATTTCCAACATTGCCATTCTGCTTTCCGCACACACCGTTGCTGTAGCCGTCGACCTTTCCACCTTGTGGCCCAAATACATCAATTTGAGGCGCGGCCAGTATATCTGCTGTATCCTCGGTACCTGGGCAGTGGTCCCTTGGAAGATTCTGTCCTCGGTCGAGAACCTTCTGGACTTTCTAGATGCCTATACTATTTGGCTCGCTCCGATTTCCGGCATCCTCATCGCCGACTACTGGATTGTGCATAGGCAGCGCGCCTACATCCAAGACCTGTACCAGCCGGATGGCATGTACGCCTACGAGAGGTGGGGGACCAACTGGCGTGCCGTGGTAGCTTTCACCATCGGCTGGGTGCCGCTAGTTCCCGGACTAGCCAACGCGACGGATGGAAGCGCTCAATCGGAGGGGGCAATCCACTTGTATGATGTTGGGTATTTCTACGGCTTCTTGGCCACTGCCACCGTTTATATTGGCCTCAGTTGGGCGTTTCCAGCGACCAGTCGCGCGACGGGCAAGACGATAACCCAGAGCCTCGACGAGAAGGAGCGCGAAGATTGCCTCGCGTAGAAGGCATAAGGTGTTGAGATAGAACAAGATTTATAGTTAGCCATGGTCAATTCTGTCGGATGAAGAGCATGATTTAGCAAGCTAGCACGCGGTTTGATCTAAATCTGCCGCCTGGATCCAGTCCATTAGACTGGCGCATACACTAATACCACTTGCGTATACTTGGTTTTCTCTGAAATTCCACGAAGTACGAGATTTCTTCACCAAGGATATGCATGTTCCCCACTGCCAGCCAGAAATATTTGGCACAGCTCACCGCTGCGGTGGGCACATTCGGTTTTACCACTTCGGATTCAGGACCGTGTGAAATTTACGCCTTGCTTTGTCTTGTCAATTTCAGCGAATGACCCTTAATTAGTACGTGCATTGGTCTGAGCTCCCCATAGTATCGAGGCATTCTGATTGAAGGAGCCTGACGACACCGGTGAGACGACTCATTCGGCATGTGTGCGCCACATCGATCGGAAGGCTGCGATAGCGCGTGTGAGTGGTGAGGGAACACTTGTGTGGCGCACGCTAAGCAGCGGCCGCAACCTATCGTGTCCTCCGGACCGTGTAGCTGAAGCTCTACTTTTTGTTCAAGGAGCCGACGCTAGCTCCTCAGCCCTACATGGCCGGCGAGAAAGGGATGAAATGACGGTATAGAATTAATACCCTTCCCACCGCCCATGCTTGAGACGTGTATAGTTTATTGCGGGCCAATCTTTGCATGCGACAGAGGTGGACCGTGAGTAGGTCCACGACATGCCAGCATGGGCTTCAGCGGCGACAGGCAGTCGAACGATGCAGAGAGCTGGGAGAGCACTCCTCCCCCAAGGTATAGATCAGAAGTCAGGTGGCCAGATTCAATTCCGAGGGATTGGCCATTCCCTTCCCCATCAGCGACGAGCACACATCTTGAGATCCCATATCGGCAGGGTTTGTCCTCCGATACTCATCGACATCTATTGCTTCCAGATGAACCCGAAACTCGAGACGTGTATCACACCAGCCTGCTCCAATGGACCCCCGAGACCATGTCGTTAACCGTTGGTATCGGCTCAGTCATTGGTACGCGCACCGTTACCGACCCCCTCGCACTAGTTGAGGTTATAACCACGAGAGTGATAGTTCATCGAGGTTCTCAGCTAACATCCGGATTCTACTGTTGATAGTAATTGTCCTAGTCCTCCTCCACTTGGACGGGAACCCACCTCCCAACTGGCCATTGGGCATCACACTCAACACCTTCGTCGCCTTCTTCACCTCGTTAGCCCGGGTTACTTTCATGTTTCCTATTATAGAGGGATTGCATCAGCTGAAGTGGATATGGTTCACATCGCCCCACCCTCGACCTCTCGCCGACTTTCTAGTGTTCGACAATGCCAGTCGTGGCGCCTATGGGAGCCTGAAGCTCTTGGTGCGATTCAAGAGGTCCGTGGTATTGTGTAGCATCGGGAGAGACAGTCACGGAATACTTATGCTGACTTCTTGGTGCCTTGATGCAGCCTCTTGGCTTGCCTCGCCGCTGTGCTCACCTTGAGTGGCTTCCTAACCTCAACAGTTACCCAGCAGGCAGTCGTATATAATGTCCGCCCGGCCCAGTCGCCCAACGCTACTGCGACTGTGAGCAGAGCAACGACATTCACTCTCTATAACGGCAGCGGAATCTCCATCAGTGAGGGTGTCTCTCCGGTTGTGCAGGCAGGGCAACTACTGACCGCAGACGATAGCTCCTTTTGAGACAACGCGAGAGAAGCTAGCGCTCGTGCAGGGCGCATTCTCGGTTCCCAACGAGACAGTTCCGTATGTCACGCCGGTGTGCCCATCAGGCGAATGTGAGTGGCCGCAATATGGCTCGCTTGCGATGTGCAGCGGCGTTGCCAACCTGACAGCGGCGGGCAACGCAACGCTGCTCTCAATATTGAGGAAGGAAGCATCCATCCGCTTGCAGGCCCTCTTTAACTCGACCCTTTCCATGGTCGTGGCTCTTGACTATCCCATCCCCGGTGTGCCCGCCTCATTTCCCATCATCATGGGCCCTACCCCTGGTCCTACCGGAACTTTCAACACATCCGTAGCGGAGCTTTTGATAATGGACAATTATCTGGCATACACGGATAGCGTATTGACCAACACGTCGGAAGCATCTATGGATCAGCTCAAGTTTCTCGAGATCGGGTTCTACTGGTGCACCAAGACAATATCGACGGTGGTGCACAACGGCATCCCGCACACCGAAGAGGTCGCCTCGGCCGCGCGAGCCCTCCGCTCCAGCCCACAGTCGCTCAACTTCGGTTGGAATCCGATCATATACCCATGCTATGCGTCGGGAACGTGTAACGCAACTTTCGGCGGACTCGAGGTCGAGCTCGAACCGCCGCTTGGTGCCCCGCCCGAGACTTACACCGTCGACGTGTGGTCCTCGCTCATGGCCTCGGCACTCTTTTTCGCCTCAATGTACGATTCGCTTCTGATTGACAGTCTCCGTGGGATGGTGGCCTCGAGCGGAGGTGGACTCGCCCAGGCCTTTGCCGCGTCGCTGTTTGGTGATTTCATGGCCAGCGAATCGCCCTCGCCAGACGCACAGCTGAGCAGCGTCACCAGCGTCGCCATAAATACGGCGCAGAGTCTGACAAACCTGTGGGCAACGATTCTCTCATATTCAACCCCCGTCCATCATCCCACGCCTCGTTTATCTGGAATGCTAACTTTGCGCGAAGGATCCGTGACGGCGACACCCGCCTTAGACGCAGCCCAGAGACTGCCCAGGTACTGGGCGTGGTCTACACTCCGCAAACATTCATAACCGTTTCTTGGAGCTACGTATCGTTGCTCGTAGCGCAGCTCTCTCTAGCATTGCTTTTCTTCGTGATCACTGTCGCGCAGACGCGCATATCCCGAATGCATGTACTCAAGGGCTCGGCACTTGCTACCATGGTGGCCGTCGACCACGACACCCGGGCCGCCCTAGGCACCGTCAATGAGCTGGGTGCTCTTGATCGCCGGGCGCGCAAGATGATGGTTCGGCTTGAGCGCCGCGACGCCGCCGATGGAGGCGGGCTATGGTTGAGAGAGGTGAAAGGCGTGCAGTAGAGCAGTTTTGCGAACTCATTGTCTGCCCAAAAGCGAGGGAAGAGCTGGAGTTAAGGATTATTGTAGCTGGGCAGGTACAGAAGTGGATATAAGCTGGGTTGGCCCTGGTGGTCCTCCAAGTTCACTTCGTAATACACTCCTGCAAACTCTGCCCTTCAATGACGCCCGTCTTCCCGTAATGGGTTGTTCAGGGCATATGACAAAAAAAAAGCCAAGCCTTTCGCTCCAACTCTGGCCAGCGGCTCACAGGGTTGAACTAGATTCCGCTGCCACGCTTCTATATGCAGGAAGAAGCCGCTTCGTACCAATACACTTTTGATGCAACTCCCTTATTTTCCGTAGCCAAAAGCCAGGTTGCCCTAGCTTGCCAGAGGCTTGCGGCCCCAGACGATCTTCTGCCAGTAGTATCCATGGATGTGCTTCGAGCGCCACTCCTTGCGCAAGTGTGCAACATAGACCGAGACTTCCTCCGGGCTCCAGCCCTGCATGGCGGCGATGTAAAGCATGGATCCTTCCATGTCCCGAGCGGTAGCCAGGTGCTGGAATTGACCGATCTCGTTCAGCCTCGGGTCCTTCGGCCAGCCGCCAATAGGGGTCTGCAATTGCACAGTTAGTGCACGTGTCCAGAATAGGAGGCTTGTCTCGCCCTTGCCTTGAAGTTGTCCTCCTCGATGTCGACGAAGCCCGCTTCTTCTATGGCCTTACGCTGGATGCCGTCCTCGAGGACGGTCATCGACCGGCCCATCTTGCGCCCGCCCTCGGTGAAGATGATTCCGAACTGGCCCATAGCGGTGCCCGGGTGGACGGTTCCATCGTCGCTGGAGAAAGACACCGACGGCTCGTGGGTCTCGAGATAGCCACCCGGCTTGAGGCATTTGTACGCCTGCTGGAACAGCGCGGTCCAGTCCTTGATGCTTCCGAACATCCAGCGAATGTGCACGTAGTCGAACGAGTTCTCGGCGTAGGTCCACTCCTGCGTGCAGTCGTCGATGTGGCTGCGCAAGACCGGGGTCCTTGGTCAGCAGGGGTCGCGACAGGGGCGCAAACCTAGGATCTCGGCACCTACAACTGAAGATTGGGAGGAACCCAGCTGGGTTGGATGGGGGAGATTTCTGTGCCAATTACTGAGCAGTTGGGATGCTCATCCGCAAAGTCGCTGGTCGCTACTTAGCACTCGATGCCACACTCTGCGCGCAAAGGGGAGCGGAAGTGGCCACGTACATTGCCCATATGCCTAGCCCAATTGCCCATGTTAGCATGGCGAGGTGGTATGGGGGTCTCGAAAGCAAACGCACCTGTGCCGGTACCCACGTCAAGAACTTTCTACATGCGAGTGTCAGTTCGCCAGACCGCGAGGATGGAGAGGAGGAGGCGCGCATGCCTGGACATCATCTCCCAGGGGTGCGCGATGGAGTTTGCCCTCAAGGCAGAGGGTTAGGACGTGGTGACTGTCGACGCAAGTTAGAGCCCCTCCAAGTGGCGGAACATTCAAGTCCGAAGCTTACATGATGTCCAACGATTCATTCTGCACTTCATCGTTTGACGCCCTTTGGTCTCACGTCAGACCCTGTTCGCCATCTGTGCGAGGGAAGATATCGCGTTTTCCTACCAGTACTCGGCATTTCCACGCTCGCTGTGGTATTGCCTGCCGTTGATGGTCCGGTATCGCAATACCGACGACGACAAGGATGCCGTGCTGCTAGCACTATCGCCCTGGGCGGAATCCGTGTCGTCGTCCTCCGGGGCCTGCAGTCCACCTCAATTAGCCCCCGTTGCCCAGCACCATCTCAATCGCCGCAAGCTAGTTCGGCCTGCCACCACTAACCGCTGGCAAATCCCTCCAGTAGTCGGCCGGGAGCACGGCGGTGGCTTCCTCGGCGGCGGCGGCCGGTGCGGGAGCTGCCGGGGTTTCCGCTGGCGCTGCCGGAGCAACCGGAGCTTCGGCGGGCGCGGCGCTGGCCTCAGCGCTCGCCTCGGGTATGGGATCGGTCGGCCTCTGTTCGTCTGACATGTTCAATGCGTAGCACGACAGTCATGCGCAAGGATACGGGGGTAGAGGAAAGGTGGAGAGAGGAAGGAGGGGAAGCGAAGGGTAGACGAAGAAAATAATGAGACGAATTAGAGCGCGGTGACGCAAATGCTCGCCCAAGCGACGTTGATTTTGTGGGCTCTAACGAGATACGTGCAGAAGAGAGCGGGGTCGCTGCAGGACGACACGGCCCGTCAAAGGCCACTCACTGGGCGGCTCGCCAGTCCGAATTGCGCCAAGGATAGGGTCGGATAGGGTCGGAATTGGTCTAGATGGACTAGACGTACGTCAGTGGGAGGATCTGTCGTGAGCTATGTGACGGTGTGGGCTGGTTCCAATCCCACAAGACTCCCGGCTGAGACCCTGACAGTACCCTGACAGTCCAGGGTACCACCGACATCCGGCCGGGAAGTGGTGTCGAATCCGTCGCGAGTGCCGCGGATCAGCGGTCGGGGCTGGTGTGGCGGCAACTGGGGGCGACCGTTCGTCGAGGGGAAGAGAGGCTAGCCACATGGGTGCTGTCTATTGGAGCTCCTCCGAGCGCGTGCTGCGTGCAAGTGTTGCCTGTTCCTGTCCTGGCGCAATTTTAAGCCCTCGCCAAGCCGTGGTCGTTCCGCCCGCCCGCCCGCCCGCGTCGGAGGCTGCCCGCAACTGCGCGCCTGCTTATGCTTCCCCTTCGGCGCGAGAGCCCAATGCGCCGGGCCGGGCGGCAGCCTTGCTCGAGTGTGTGCCTTGTGAATCCTATCAGCTCTCAGCTGCACCTTTTTTTATCTACTCGAAAGCCTGTACTCGTACGGCGCGGCGAAGCTGGAGAACGTTTCCATGGGGTCCGGAAGGGGGACCAACGGCGCGGGGGAGCGCAGAGCCAAGACTCCACCTAACGCAGGGCTCCAACGTACCAGCGGGTCATTGGCCCCGGCGAGAGGTGAGAGCATCTGATGGCGCCCCATCTGATTCGCCACCGCAGCACTGTGCCGCCGGCCCGCCCACGGAAGGGAGAAATCTTGCATCTTTGCAGCAGTTATCGGCGGCGCAGCGATCCTTATCCCCCATCTGCGCATCACGTGGCCAGGGCGTTTTGACGCCCGGGATATGTATGGGAGCGATGCGTCGTTGATACGAGCGAGTTAAAGAGCCTTGTCGTGATTCTACTAGTTATCTAGTATCGAGGCTTGTCTAACCCGGTGCAAGGTAGTACTTCAGGATGCTCTTTGGGCATATTTTGAAACTGGGGTAGCGAGCTAAGGCACCACGACAGCGCACTAACGGTAGTTAGTAGTTAGGTCAACGCTAATCATGTAGGAAACCCTACTGAAAGTCTTTGCTTGACCACCGCATTTAATTTGCAGACCGGCCTAGATTCTGCCAGCAGATTGAGTCCGCTGACATCCTCAAGGGGCTAAACCTCTAATGGCGCTGAGGAAATCGTGCTTCAATCCTATTGCCGTCCACATATCCAAGGTACCTGGTATTTACTCTAACCAAAGCTCCAAAGCACATGACTCTAGCGTAGGGTTAGGGTTAGCCTGACACAAGGTGGGGAGCAATGGCTTTAGGCATCAATGACCTGCACCATTAAGTGCACAATTCGAGGCTGAAGAGGACAGAAGTAGCTCTTGCATGCATATTGAAGGTTACCTCCCTACGGAGGGAGCCGATGGCGTCGAGCTAAGGTGTGAAATCTCACCCTCTCTTCATTTTCTTGAGAGGTGCCCAAATTTCCCAACAAGATGGACCCGCTTGTTGGGCTCGGGCTTGCAAGCAATGTCCTTCAGTTTATGACATTTGCATCGGATTTGATATCAAAACAAAGGAAATACATGGTTCCGCCTCGGGCTGCTTGTCCAATATTTTGACCGCGGAACAAGTTCACGCCCAACTCGATGAACTAAGCTCGACCCTTGCCACTACGCAGAACGGTCTCGTTGGCTCCGAAAAGGAAATCGCTGGGTTGAGGAATCTTGCTAAAATTTGCCAAAAAGACTGCGCAGAGCTCCTGGATATCACCCAGAAACTCACGATCGGAAATGGTGGCCCAAAACACGCCTGGAAAAGCTTCCGCGTTGCGCTGCAATGCTTTTGGAAAGAAGAGAAGATAAAGGAGCTAGAGGAGCGGCTGCACAATGCGCAGGCAGCAATGACGCTTCTTATTTGCACGATGATGAGGTAGCTAACACTTAACATCTCGTGAATCTCAAGCATTGCGGTTAACCAGTCTTGTAGCTCGTGGCATTCGAGGCACGATAAGCAGTTGGTAGAATTACGCCAGGAGACATTCCGCCTCAATGCACAACAGTCCATGAAGCTAGCCGAGCTTGCTCAAGTTTTGAACCAAGTCAGCGGGAGAGTTGCAGCTGCGAGGTTCCACTACCAACAGCAGCCCTTCTTGGCATCCGACGTGGACTTCTTGGAGAAGAAGATGGCTGAGCTAGAAGTTTCCAAAACCAGCATTGCTAAAGAACAAGTGATTCTCAGGAGCTTAAGCTTTGAAAGCATAGCAGCCAGACACAACCAGATCCCCGAGGCGCACAAGGCAACCTTCCGCTGGGCGCTCCAGAAGGTACAGGGAGAGGGAGAAGCACCAACTTTGGCTACTTGGCTCGAGAAAGGAGACGGCATCTTCTGGGTCTCTGGGAAACCAGGATCGGGAAAGTCGACCTTGATGAAATTTGTTGCGGATGACGATGCCACCAAATCGATACTCTCGAACTGGTCTCATCCAAAGCCAGTTTTCGTTGCGAGTCACTACTTTTGGAGTGCGGGCAGTACAATTCAGAAGTCCCAAGAAGGTCTGCTTCTTACCTTGCTATTCGAAATCTTCCGGCAGTGCCCCGACCTTCTCCAATCATCCTGCCCCAAGCAGTGGTTAGCGGCTCCAGAGGATCTCAAAGGCTGGTCTTTCAACGAGCTGAAAATGATCCTAAGCAAGCTTGGCGAGAGATCCGACTTAAAGTGCAAGTTCTGTTTCTTCATCGACGGTCTTGACGAGTACCAGGGCGACCATCTGGAGATTTGTCAGGCCCTGGCAGACATGTCAAAGTCCGCGCAGATCAAGCTGTGCGTCTCAAGCCGGCCGTGGAATGTCTTTCGCGATTCCTTCGGCCGGGTTGCTTCAAACCTTTCCCTCCACGAGGTTACAAAAGCGGACATTCGAATATATGCAGAAAGCCGCCTCCGAGGTCATCTCCGGTGGGTTGACTTTGAAGCGGCAGAGCCTGCAAATTGCCAACAGATGATCGAGGAAATAGTGGACAGGGCGAGCGGGGTCTTCCTTTGGGTTTTCCTCGTTACCTCAAGGCTTCGCGTTGGGCTCACCGAGTACGACAGTTTCTTCGACCTCTCTCGGAGACTTGAGAGCTGCCCAACTGAACTAGAGGACTTTTTCAAGGACATCCTGGACAAGGTAGAGACATTCTACCATGACAAGATGGCTTCAACGCTACGTATTGCCATCGCCGCTGATAAGCCTTTGGATACGAAGGTGTATGCCTTCCATGATATGGAATATGAAGACGAGAACTATGCGCTGCGCATTTCCACCGACCGTCCTGGCCAAGAACAGCTAACGAGAATGCACGAAAACACCGAAAGAAGGTTAAATGCGAGGTGCCGCGGACTTTTTGGAAGTCAACAAGCGTTCAGGGAAAGTTGAATTCTTGCATCGCACGGTACTAGATTTCCTCAAAACGGGAGCCATGACTGATTATCTTGCTGAAAAATCTCCTCGTCTATACAACCCAAACTTATCACTACTGCGGACATATGTTGCGTGTGTCAAAACTCGTCCATTCAGCCCGCATTTTTTGGCGCCACTCAGATCCGACCTAATAGATACTATATCGTACGCCTCCCTAGCTGAAGAAGACAGCTCGTCCGAGTGCATCTCCCACAATCTAATTGACACGTTGGAGAACTATCTGCTGGAACTAGAGAATTCTGGAGTCATCAGACGTTTGGAATCTCTCCGGCCATTCTTTCGAAGGAGAATTCTGGATGGTCAAATGGTCAAGTATGCTCGCAGAAAGTTGCGTCAAAACATGCACCATTTTGATTTCTTCGAATACCAAGTGCCGGAAACAACTCTGGTAATGTTTCCGCCGTTTCCCCAAGGCGAGTTCAACTCGGCGATGCTATCCGAACCCCAGCGCCAGTTTCCATACAAATGTGTGGAAATGATGCAATGCCTATTCGAGAATGGGAAGGATCCAAACTTGCCAGATGGCTACGAATATGGAATTAGTGTTTGGGAAACGTTAGTCGGCAACCTTAGCGGCACCATGTTTGTGAGCGCATTGGAAACCGGGCTTCTGTCCTTGTTTCTAGACTTCGGTGCCGATCCAAATGCTGCTTGGCACAGATATTTATTTTGGTCTCTAGACATAGAAGCCAACGCTCCTTACGAATCGACCTATCTGCTGGTCTTAGACCACTTCCTCCGCTCAGGTGCCGATATAACAACCAGTGCTTCCCACATTTCCTGGCGGGAATCCCTTGGCGAAGAATACCCTGTTTTCACTCCTAATGAGAGTTTTTTCAGACGTCTACGGGGGCTACTTTCTAAAAAGTCTGGATCTTACACCTTGAATATTCATCTGCTGGCCAGCGTTGCCCAGCGTCTGATCGCGAAACTACAAGAGTCGCGACATCTAACGGATTTTCTTTGGCAGGAGGTTTACGATCTTTTCCCTCGATTTCTGTACAATAAAATGCGTTCCGAGACTTATGATGTCGCAGTCAGGCATATATCTAGTAAGAGGTTGCCTGAGTGGGAGGCTGATGGAAGCAGGCGCCAGGCTAAGATAGCCAGGCACTAGCTGAGGAATTGGCATGGTGATGGAACTGGCCAGGGCATTACATGATGTGGCATAGAGTTTGAGGGATGAACAGGACTGTAATTATGAATACATACGGCATGATACCCACTTTCGCCATGTTGTAGTCTTGAGATGCTGTTATGCCTATCACTGGAAAATACTCTACTCCAATCTGTGACACGCCAAACTCTAGACAGATAAAAAAAGCGTAATATCTATGAGACCTTCTTTCTAGTGAGTAAGATTAAGGGAGAGGGATTCGAGAAGTGAACGGCAAATGATTAGGGGGTGAAGGAGAAAAAAAAAGTAGAGGTAACGGAATCGAACTGGCAAAACTGTGATCATGGCCCCTTCGCCTCTCCCACCATCCTCCCGAGCGAACGGACTCCTACAGAACACCGGTGTTTTCGATACCACCCAGAGGCGAGCTCGAACCAAAGGTTCGCACCCGCCTAGATCGGAGCGGGAAGCTTAGGCAGGTTAGAGTTCTTGACGTATGCACCTGGCTTTCGCCTGTACAACTACGCCAAGTAACCTACGCCTCTTATCACTAGAAATAGTCCACGAAGCAATATTTATCACTAAATTTAGCAGCCATGAGACAAGTCTCTTGCAACGGGCGATGTGAAAACTTGTGCTGCAATGTTTGTTTATAATAAGCGCGACTTATCTCTTATCAACGCGTGTGTACAGGCGGTTGGTGCCTTCAATCTAACAGTGAATGGTGATCTGGGCGCGAACAGTTGCAGGAACATATCTGGTTTTTCTTTGGGACCTTTCCTCCCATTCCCTCTACGATCGATCTATTGATTTATAAAGGTCTCGGACTACAAATATAAAACCGAGTCTATACTCTATATTGAGATGTTGATAATTGGTTGGGATATAGCCGCGTGACCAATGAGCACTGAGCTAACTCTCGTTCTTCACATCCACTGGCAGTCAGATGAGCTCGGCAATTGATGGAGCCCTTCATCCGGGCCTTTAAAGACCTCTCCCCTCTCTCGTCCATTTTCTAGAACTTGACCTACCGTGTTTTCCTACCAAAATCCACGATGAAGGCTTCACAGTTGCTCGCATTTGCATACTCCCTGACGGGCGTCGTTGCCCACTGTGAGTTACACACAGTTCTCAGGCCCTGAGAACTCATTACGGTGCCCTACAACATACTAACCTATGTCCAAAGACAACTGGAGGGCTCTCATTGTTAACGGCACCACAACCCCGGACTTCACGTACGTCCGCCGCAACACGAATATTAACGACTTTGTCTCCCTGAGTAGTCTGGATTTCCGGTGCGATGTTGGCGCCCAGGCCTCAGCAAAGTCGACCCGCGTCGCGACGATCGAGGCTGGGAGCAAGGTCGGCATGACAAACCTTGTTGGCGCTGCCCACATCGGCCCCGTTATGTTCTACATGTCCAAAGCGCCTAACGGAGATGTCACGAGCTACGACGGTAGTGGCGACTGGTTCAAGGTGTACGAGGTTGGACCGACGGTCGCAGGCGGCCGACTGACCTGGACAACGAATAACATGGCCTCTTTCACCTTCACGCTGCCAAAGGACATCCCCGACGGACAATACCTCCTACGTGGTGAACGTCTAGCGCTCCATATTGCAAACCAACCCCAGTGGTATGTCGGGGTAAGTGAAGTCTCGTCTCTTTATATGACAGAGGAAATTTTAGACTAAAACTAGTTCCTCGTAGTGTGCTCAACTGAATGTGGTCGGAGGTGGAAACGGCACGCCTGGCCCAACCATCAAAGTCCCCGGTGGTTACAAAGTGAGTCTATCTCGCCTAGTTATCCTGAGGCGATAATCTACGTATGCGGCAAAGTGGTATCTGACCAAATGAACCCAACAGAGCGGCGACCCGAGCATATTCCTGAACCCATATGGCGGAGGCATAACGAGTTACAAGATGCCAGGTCCCGAGGTCTGGGTAGGCTAATGAGCCACTCATTGCAGGGAACCGAAAGGGCGAAAAGGCTCATGTATGATATTTTGTGCGATTTTAAGCTGCGGTTAAATGCGACGCTGCATTATTCAACCATGTACGAGCACGAGCAGTAGGATATTACGCGCGCCAAGGTCCGGAAACGTCTCGATCTAGTTCAAATTTTCCTAACCATGCTGCGACTATGTCGTTCTTCATAGCATCGTGTACCGGTCGTCAGAGTGCATCCACATCTCGTCGAGTCACCGTCACATTAGAACAAGTAGATCCACCTCTTGCGGCACTCGGCACACGGAAGCATCCATTAGGGCATGGCGCAGTGCCGTTGTACTGCCATGAGAACAGTGGATCGGTCTCGTTGGTCAGGATCTGGCCCAGCATCACGGTCTGGTATCCGGGCAACTGGCGCGACTGCTGGAATACGTCATACTAAAGCCGTCATCAGGTATCCGTTCCGTAGATTCTTCTCAAACTCCTGCTGGGTCTGCAAGGAGAACACGGGGGCTGCCTTACACTGCTAAGCGTCATGACGCCCCAACCCACGTTGTAGTTGTGCTGGATGGTCGTGCCGTACACATACTCTGGCGGCCAAATTAGTATATAATAGCACCATTCTGAGGGGAGGCTGATAATACCTTTGAACCCAGCCCACCGGATTGCACTCGCACACTTCCGAGATCATTAGCCACGAATTATTAGGGTCACCTTGGGTTGAAGGGTAGTACCATAGGACACGACTCAGCATTCGTGTATAACGACAGCTGTCCCCATGCTGCATATATCTCGCTGTAACTCATTAGTATCTCCCCTAAAAGAAGGGCAAAGTCGCCTAATCTAGGTGTACGTACGTGGCAGTCATCCCCATCGCTGCGAACTTAGCGGTGCAAGCATTGATCGCAGATATTTCACCGTGGACTTGATGGTGGCTTTCTGTTAGCCGGTGCAGTAGAAACGTTTAGGATGTTTGGTGTCCTTACTCGTAGGGTCTCCTGTTCGGAAGTTGGCACCCTCGCAGACAACTTCGTCGGAAGTGTGGTTCACGATGATAGCTCCAAAAGCCGCGAATGGACATCTAGTGTACCCTGTTTAGTTTGATGCTCTTCTATCTCCAGGAGTCGTATGCTCAAGAACCAACACTACTTACGGTCCGCTCTGCTCGTAAAGCGCCTCGTTTGTCTAGTACCAAATAAGCGCATGCATCAGCGGCTAAGTTTGAACCTTGCTCACCTTTCGCATGTACTCGACCCGTTTTGTCCAGGGGATCTGATTTACGACGAGTCCGGACATGTCCTGGTCATCATTAGGAATAGTGAAATGCGCCAGGCAAGAAGAGAAGACCGCAAAGGCCACGAGATTTCTTGAGAGCATCATGTTTGTATCAGGATTAGGTTTGCCTGACTGGAGCCGTTCCCATCCCTGAGCACTGCCGGCTGCCACTCGGCCTGCTCTTATAGTCGAAGGCGGCCAGGGGTTCGGGCCTTCGGGTGCTCGGAAGGTTGATCCTGGCAGTTACAGTCCCGTTATCACGGGTCTACAGCAAGTTCTAGTCTAGTCCGGCAATAAAGGCTATCTGGGCCCACTTGAGTAAGTGAGGAGAGGGGTCGCAAGAGAGGAGATACCGGTAGCGGGGTTACCGATAAAAACAGGCTGCTATCGCGCGCCATCTAATGCCATCACCTAACGATATTTGTCTGCGCAAACTCTACGCCCCAAGGACGCCTGTCCCTTTGCACTAAACGAGAAGTGAGTAAAGTACAATTTGGCGGGCATAATGCCGTGCGCCTCGGGATGCTCGTAGGGTAGACCTGTAACGTTCAGTGGGCCGCAGACTAAAGAGATTAGAAGCTTATAGGCTGCATAAGACGACCATAGGTGTTAGATATTACATCTACGAGCAAGTGGCTAGTCGAGGCGAAAATCCCGCAGCGATTCGTCCGCCCTTGGATCATTACCACTAGATCATCGCAGAGTATTTCCAATGCTAGCCCGCCGCGCCGAAGAAGGCGATAGACCGCCATTTTACCTAGTGTCTTGGGACAACGACTATAGCCCTTTGTGCCTAGTGCCCAGAGATAACAGAAAAACATCGGGGTGCGTATCCCCACTTTGGTGAGGGGCCATTATGACAACATCCATGGCCCATGCGATATTCGAGGGGGCTGGGGTGCGGCGGGCCCTTAGCTTTAGGATAAGAAGAAGCTAGCTGACTAAGTTATATCGGTTATCTAGAGTCTTGCTAATATCCTTCCCTATTCTAACTATGAGAATTAAAGTATATAGTTAAGAAGCCTTCCATATATGGAGGCTCCCCTATAGAGCTGAGGGAAATATATATAAGGGAGGGTAAAAGTAACTCTACTTTATAAAATAGTGGTGGTATATGATAGACTGGGGAAGTATAGAGATACTGAGGGATATTATAAAGAGACAGTAATAATAAAAAAAACAGATACTAGGGCGGAAGAACCCCGATACGCCCACCGGCATAAATAATCTCTTGGGGGTACTTAAGAGCCAGGGGAAGTACGACGATGCCGAGGCGATGTATCGGGAGGCACTGGCTCTAAGGGAGAAGGTGCTGGGGCGGGAGAACCCCTCCATGCTTACCAGTATGAACAATCTCGCACTCGTGCTCAAGAGCCAGGGGAAGTATGACGAGGCCGAGGTTGTCATGGCCGCTGGCCCTGACCACGGATCAGACTATCCACTGCGAGCGTATAAGACGAACAGTTGGCCATAGCTGCCCAGCAGCTGCCCAGCCACTGGTCTCTGTACGGCTACGTACACCAAGATCGTGGACAGCAGAGGAGCTATGGGCGCCCAGAGGCCCTAGCTCCCTGGATATACCCCTGATCGGAGCTGGAAAGCAGCTGCGCTGCCTCCTTCTCCCTGATCTTTATCTTAGAGTCTTTAGTTACTTATCCAGAGTATGGTCAACCAGCCCCGCTGCTGCCCCGTGAAGCTCGCCGTGGCAGAGGTAGTATATCGGGAGGCACTTCTCTGGCGATCTCGCCAGCTAATAAGCTACTAGATAGATAAGTGAGTGGCCTCCCTGCCACCTCAGCTGCCATTACTTCACACTGCCACCAGTAGATACCCTGCCCTTCCCATATCGTAGGCCCCTTCCCGCCCGTCTAAAGGCAGAACCCTGCCCTTCCCCTAATCTTCAGGGAGGAGCCTATGACATCGTGGCTAACCTTGGGTTCCCACGCCACGTTCGAACGCATGGACGCCTCTTAGCTCTAGGTGATGTCGTTACATCCATTAAACGCCTCTGGGGATAGAGCAAGCACACCGGTTATAGTCCTGGTAGAATCAACAGAACCCTAGGTAAGCAGGATCAGGTTATATGTCTCCTTTATAATCTCTAGTTACAGGCGGTTAAATACCCGCTAGCCCTCTCTATACAGGAGAGGCAAACTCATTAAAAACAGCCTAATAAGATAATATAACTCGTCCTCGAGCCGTGTCGAGCGCTACCCAGCCGCCTATAACATCCTCTATATAATACTATAGCTCCTAACACTACGCTTTATTTATTGCAGCTTAATATTAACACCTATAATATCTACAATCATAGCAGCCAGGCTTTCCTTAGTGCTAATCTACCTCTAGTCCTATACAAAGAGCATAACCTCAGCAGGAACCAACAGTTCCTAAAGGGTCTAGCCATAGGTAAACCACTAGGCCCTTTTAAGCAGCGTCAAGAGATCGGGGCCTACAGCGTTAAAGCCCTTAGAGGGCACGTTAGCTAGGTACGTGTGTTACACCTTAGCGTCTATATACAATTTCTACATACTATTAATAGCCTCGGACAGCTCTGCACTACTAGTCTTATCGATATAGTAGGTGTTAATCTAGATATACTAGTACCCTTTCTTTCAGGCGATACTATATATCCCCACGATCTTAGCCCAGCCGGCTAGTGATAACACATAATCCCAGCCAAGGTCGTGGAAACTAACCTCGTCCGGGCCCCAGATGTGCAAGAGAATTGTATAAGCCGCCTTAGGACCCCCTTTAAAGAGTTCTAGCTGTAATGTGTGGGTATTGAGTAGGCGTATAGCAAGACTGAGCTGGCGTGTCTGCGCAGGGGTATGTGTGGTGTCTAGGCTAGAGTGACGAGCAATGCCGTGCGTGTCGATACTGTTACCAATTTTGCTATATTTATCAGGTTGCTTAAGGGCCGAAATTGTATCGAGAATTAAAAACAACAACTAACATCATATAAGCGATTCCGTTGTCTTTTTCTAGAGCCTCCTCCTTGGCCATGTAGGTTATGGCACTAATCGTCGTCGGGGCTTTCCGGCGCTGACAAAGCGTCGGCGCAGTGCAGTGGCGGCTGCAGCTGAAGGCGGGGGCAGCTACCGCAGCCTCTTGGGACTGACGTCCTTTTGATTAACTGAAGAAGATCGACGAACTTTCACGCCTATCCGCGCCCTTGGGCAGTAACAAGAAGATTTCTGCCTTTCGATATCAATATGGGTAAGTCCCCTTTGTCTAATTTGCAAGCACCATTACATGGCGACTTTTACTGGACTGACATGAGACCGATCGTCAGCCGCAGAGCACGACAATGAGAAAACCCCGCAGCCGACGGCCACTGTCAATATTGCAGGCGAAGCCGACCCGACCAAAGAAACAACTCCGACTGACGCTGATGCTGGAGGAAACCATAATAAAGACTTCGTACCGGAAGAAATAAATCACGCAGAGTCATCAGGAAACGAGACCCCACACCCCGGACAAGATATCGGCGAAGGTCATCTGAAGGCAGATTGGCGGAAAGCAGAAAGCGGAAGAAACTCGCCGGATGAGGTGGATGACTCGACACCGCCCGCCCCAGATCCAGCTGCTGGGAGCGACTCCAAGAATGCAATAGCTACACAATCAACCTCGCTAGATGCTGCTGCCGCGGACAGCCCTTTTCAGGGGGTTCTCGTACTTCCTAACGGCCTCAGTGCAAAGGCAGACTCTGTCGATGGTGGAGAAGGCAGGGCAACCGCGAACACAGAGGTGTTACCGGTCGCTATACAGCCCGAAGAATCCCGCCGAATACCCGAGCCTCGAACTGCACAATCTGGCGGAGAAGCCGAGCTGGCATACAGTGCCGACGAGGAAGAATGGCACCCAACTTCGCCAAGAGCTTCGCCCATGAACCGATGGAAACGCGTACTGAAGAGAAAGGCGTCTTCTGAGTCTAGAGAGTCAGGCAATCCGCCAAACCCGGAAACAATGCATACTACTCGTCGTCGCCGCCGCCTAGCACTGCCAAAAAGGGCACGGCCAAACACTCCGTTTACCATTGCGAATCAGATCCAACGGGTCTTTACTGGAAGGTATGTCACGCTGCGAGCTGATCGGTGCAGTTTATTTCCTGAGATGCGGCTAATTCCCCACCTTGCGCAGCTGGACGAGATGGCTTCTTTTCGTAGTCCCGGCGGCCATTGCTCTCAACGTTATCTCGACGTCAAGGCAGAAATCGGACAGACAAGTACCTCCGATTGCCGTCGTGGTCACCAATGCAGTAGCCCTCATTCCTCTCCGGCACGTCCTTGACTTTGCCCTGGGGGAGTTGAGCTTGCGCATGGGCTCGACCGCGGGCGGCATTCTTCGCCTATTCACACTATTGCCGCAGTCGCTTCTTTGTTCTCTGTTAGCCTTTGATGGCCAGCATGAAACAGCCATTTCAAGCATTGCCGGTGCCGTCATTTCTCTACTCCTCTTCCATATCGGTGGGGGTAAGTGTCTAAGTTTCCAGCTCGCTGCATTGAGCGCACACGGGGCATGCTAACGGGAAAAAATAAAGCAAGCTTTCTTGGCGGTCTCAATAGACAAGAGCAATTCTTCAACACGTCCGTGCTGCAATCTAAAGCCAACATGCTCGTCTTTGCGGTGTTGACAATGCTGGTCCCCATCGGATTCGCGGGGTACAGCAAAGGTTGGTCACAGCCGCCCATATGCCAACTTCGTAACTCTCACCACTCTTAGATGCGTATAACTTGCGGATTACCGCTATCTCAGCTGCCACTAACCAGCTCGTTATGTTTGCAGCCTGCTTATTTTTCGAACTGCGAAAACACGCAAATGTTTTTCATGAGGAGTCTCGGAAGGTACCCACTAAACCGTTCAGGAGACGTTCGGCGTCCGGCATTGCCGCATTTCAAGTTGGAGAGGATGCCAGTGTGTATTCCGACTCCAGTATCAGAAAGCGGCCTCTGGAAACACCCCCTCCCAGGCTGTCCAAGCTTCTTGATAAACACAGCTTAGATCCGGACTCAATTCCTTATCGTAGACAGCTCGCTGTAGGCGAAGATGACGACGAAGCAGAACCTTTGCTACATATCATCGTTGCTATTGTTACCGCGGTCTTGGTTGGAGTGCTCATCGGGTTCTGCTGCAAGGGCGCAGCTGTTAGCGCGGCTAGCGTTATTGCGAGCAGGACAACATCGCCAGTATTTGTAGGTTTGGTCTCTCGTTTTTACTTTCCCTCTCCGGTATGCATTCTTTGCTGACCAGCCGGTGCAGCTCGGCTTCGTTGTGCTGGCGGTAGCGCTCAACGGCAGCGACCTCGAAATGGCCACCAGATACGGAGTCAAAGATAAGCTGGATATAAGTATGAACGCGGCCATTGACTCAGCTCTGAAGGTTATTCTATTTTGCCTACCCGTCGTTGAATTAGTTAGTTTAGCCGCCCATCAAGACGGACCTTCCACGGCAGTCACATACGACCTGAATAGCCAAGTCGTCATTTGGCTTGGTGGTAGTGCCGTGGCTGTCTACTACCTTATTGCGGGTGGCAAATCAGACTGGTAAGTTATTACCCGTAATCTTATGCAAACAGAAACATGCTGACACATCCGGTGCAGGCTACAAGGTTTCTTTCTCTTAGGGATATATGTGGTAATGTGTAGTGCATCATGGGGCCTGTAGCTAGGGAGTAATCTGTAATCAGGATTACCGCGCTATAGAATCTCGATGTCGCCGAAGCTCTGTCAACCTTGCCAAACGTGGCGTTCCAGATGTGGTCTAGCGCTCGCCCGGCACACCTGCTTTTCTCACATGTTCCGTCAGCCCTGCCCAACCCCATGATCAACCCCACTTCTCTTCTTCTCCCTGGGCTGATATTCCCCGATTCATTCCCTCGTCACATCGTGCTTCGGAGCTTGGGCCTTTTTTTCCCTTCGTGGAACAGGACTCCAATTACGATGGAAGAAGCATTCACGGACGCTGTCCAGCTAATAAACGAGCTGCAAAGCTCCGGAGCTCTTTCCCAGGAAGATGCTGATATGATCGCTGGAACTACTGATTTGGAGAGCTTCATGGCTGGACTCAAATCCAAGACAGAGTCGAACTATTCTCCGAAATCCTCAGCCATCATCTCTATATTTAAAGGCTTTGGAGCTCGACTGAAGTATCTTGGCGGTGCTCTAGATATAATTGCCCAGAGCATGCCACAGATATCCGGCTTCAATCCCGTGGGAATCGTCTGGGGTATCCTAAGGGCCGTCTTCCAGGTGAGTTGGCCGGTCAGAAGATATCCTGAGCGGATAATTGAGAATGATGGATTGATTGACTCTAACTGCCTAAGATATCAATGGATATGCTTGAGAGCCAAGATAGGGTGTCAGAAATAGTCGAGTCTTTAACGATGGCGATTCCTTCGTTTAACGCCTATGCGTCTATCTTTAAAGATTCGGAAATACAGCTTCTGAAGAGACCAGTCACAGTTCTGTACCGGGAGATCCTGGTCTTCGGAACGAAGTCGCTTAGGTTTATGAATCGCCGCACGTTGCGTTAGTATCTCCCTTCCCATGTTTACGCCGGAATCTTTTCGTTACGAGTAGCTCATGGCCCGGATAGGCATCGCGATCGATGTAGCCGCGGGCAGATTACGTTTTGAGATAGAGAATTTCGCGAAGAGAACGGCAGATGCCTGCAAACAAGTCGATCGCTACGCAACCGTGGAACATTTCGCTCAAGCAGAGTCTGCAGTCAGGAGTAAGTAGAATTGACGGACTCTCCGAGATCTAAACAAGAAGCTCAGCTCTTATAGGTCAGCGTCTTGAAAATCATATGAACAGGGAGTTCCATACGGGTACATATCCCTGAATTTCAAGGCAGATTTTGTGCATCATCTCTTTAACCAGATTCAGATATCCGATCAGCTCTTGGAGTGGATCAGGCTTCCCGGCCGTTTCAGCTCATGTCCTTCAACGATGCGCCGACGAGCCTCCTCTCGCCGCGGTTTATCGGCCGAGAGCGTGAACTAAGTGATATGGACAGCTTCTTCGCTGCTGACAGCGACAGACAGTTGAGACGGTTATCAATCTACGGAATGTACGGGGTAGGTAAGACGCAGCTGGTATTACAGTTCGCAAGCAAAGTCTTTCTCCAGAAATATCAAATGGTCTTCTGGATCGCATCCAACACAGTCGAGAAGACAAACCAAGGGCTGCCAAAGATTTTAAACCTCATCGGTCATGTCGACAGACACCATCCGGAGCAATTAGCTCGCCTAGTTGCCGCTCGAAGGTGGCTCGAAGACTACCGCAGCCCACCGGACAAGAGAGGCTGGTTGCTGATTGTTGATAACGTGCGCAAAGAGACCGTGCCATTCCTGCGGGAGCACCTCCCTAGATCTTCCACTGGGGGTGATGTCATATTTACGACGAGAGAAGACACCGTGGCAGAAGCTCTTTCGGAGTCTGCAATCTGCGAGCACAAATCCCTTCAGCTTCAGAGCCCTTCGCGGTCCGATTCGGCGATGCTGCTGCTCAAAGGATCTGGTCTTCAGACCGATTCGATTTCTGAAGACACTATGGTTCAAGCTAAAGCGCTGGCCAGTCGTCTAGGTTGTCTACCTCTAGCTATTGACAACGCGTCGGCGTTCATGCGACAACGGCGCATGTCTCTCAACGGGCTGGTAGAGCTATATGATAGCGACCAACGAAGTGAGGTAAATATTTGTCCCGGCTTTCGCTCCCAGCGTTCTCACATTTTCTAGTTCATAAAGTGGCAGAACGAACTTTCCAGCCACGAACAAGCTTCGATCGTGAGAACATTCAACCTACAGCTGGAGGAGCTAAACAAGACCTCTCCAGCGGCGCGAGAATTGCTCAATGTGCTCTCATTCCTGGATATATCCGGCATTCCGCTGACCCTGATATTGACACACGCTCAACAATACCTCTCTACGTTGGACACGAAAGCTAGCCCACCAGCAGCGTCGAAATCCCATAGCAGACTTCGTAGCTTAAGCCAGTCCATACGCCTAAAGAAAAGGGGCCGCGACGGAGCCATGATGTCCATCGACGAACAAGACATAACCACAGCAATACGGTCTCTTATCAATTTGCCGCGTCAGCTCCGCGAGGCGCTCCTAAGATTGCAGACCTCGGCTCTCCTTGAGATTCAAGCCGATGGCACGACTTATACAGCTCACCTGCACGATTTGGTGCAGTACATGGTACATCAAGACCTCACTACACACCATCAAATGGACGAATTCTTCAAATGCGCTGCAGCCGTCTGCTGTTACGGTTTTGAGAAGGTCAGCCAGCATACTTCAACCACCTGGTCTGACTGCGAACCCTTCATTCCCCACATTCAGGCCTTGTCCAAGTTCTGTACCGAGAAAAATAGGAGAGCCACTAGGATCAACTTGGCAAACGTGGCCGTTGCGAAGTACCTTCGGGTACGCGGCCGCTATACAGAGGCCGAGGAGCTATTCCAGAGGGCCTTCGAACACAACAGAGACGAGTTCGGCGACAAGGACGAGCGCACTTTTCAAGCCGTTCACGACATAGCTAGTGTCCAGAAGCGACAGGGTAAGTATCAAGCGGCGGAAGCGCTCCTTAGAAAGCTTCTCCGGCAGCAGAGCTCAACACTGGGCAGAGACGCGGCCGCGACTCTATACACAGCACAGACGCTGTCGGGCATCCTCCTGGAAGCCGGCAAAGGCGAAGAGGCCGTCGAGCTCTCAAATTTGACGTTGGAGCGGGCTCTAAAGGGCCTCGGAAACGGGCACGCCGACACGCTGCGCATCAGACAGAACCTGGCACTGCTCTACGAGCGGCTCGGCGAATTTGACCAGGCCATTGACCACTATAAAATCGTGCAGGCACTGCGGGAGAAGAAATTGGGATCCGACAACATAGACACACAGCGAACGCGCCGGAATCTCGCCGTGGCCTACAGCCGAAAGGGTAACTTCACAGAGGCAGAGGCGCTCTTTCGGCAGGTGTGGGAGTGGTGCAAGTCCAACTTGAGCCCGCTGAGCTACGAGACGCTCCAGGCGCAGCAGAATCTTGCCAACGCCTGCGTTGAGCTCGGCAACCTGACCCAGGCAGAGAAGTACTATATCCAGGCCCTTGGCGGGTGGCAGACGCAGCTGGAGCCGGACCACCACGAGACGCTGCAGACTATGTCGAATCTCGCCGTCTTGTATGAGCAGCAGGGCAAGTTCGACCAGGCGCAACAGCTGTATGACACTGTATTAGAGAGATACGAAACACGGTTCGGCGTCTATGACGTGAGGGTCATGAGAACGGTCCATAACATGGGGGTGCTGGTTGAACGCAGGGGACTTTACGAGGAGGCGGTACAATTATATGAGAGGGCCTTGTTTGGGAGGGAAAAAACACTCGGAAAGGCCCACCCAGACACGAAAAGAACAAGAACGAGACTTGATGACCTAAAGAGGCAGATGCATTGATGGCTAGGCTGTTGGGTTGTACAGTTGGCTCAGGACTATCTGCAAAGTGATACAATATTGTTGACTGTTATTTAATAGTTTTTACACGTAGTTTTACACACTCGAACATCCTGAACTGTAAGGTAAGTGAGGCTGTGAACTTTTATAAGTTTCTTGAGAAATAAACTAATATTTAGTTACGTATTTCACCTATAGTCCAATGTTGGGCCTTCAGAAAATGGAAACCCAGACCCACCATCTTTGGAATCTATATTTAACACATCGATGTGAGGCCTTCCGAAAATGGGAGCCTAGGCACTATAAGTAAGTGTTAGTGATGAGACGGCGTTGACCAGTCTAGTACATTAAGGTTACAACTGAATTCAAGCCAATCCCCTCCCTTGTATCGTCGTAACCCAGGTGGTATTTACGCCCATGTGTCTACGACAATACTCTCAGCGGTGAAGGCTCTTGGTAACCAAGTTAGATGGATACTCCTAGAGCTCTTTCATGGGACATTTCCCGGTAGGGTCATCAGCCTACTCTTTCTAATAAGCTGTACATGGGGGCAACGTAGCTTACCAGGAAAGCAAAGTTCAAATTGGAGTAACATTATCTATGTCATAGACTCATTTTATTAAGTTCATGGAAAGACCTGTAACGGGCTATCTATCTAGTCAATCTCACCAAATTCGAGTGTTATTCAGTGTATCCGAGCGGTGACGTCAGGTTTTGACTGTATAAACTCTTCAAACAAGGTCAAACTCTCGAATGGTTTCTTCCCAGGTTGGTGAGCACCACGTCAGGTTGTGAACAGCGAGGCCAATGCGATGGTGCTTGTTGGGATCATCCTTGCATTCTTTTAACATGAGATACGCACGATCGTAGACTCGAAGAAGATGGAAGGACAGCCAAGTGCCAGGAGCTGAGCGGGCTTTTTCGTAGGGTTGGTCAAGAACGCAGGTGAAACATACGGGAGCTATTTCATCGTCTTCTTCTTCGTATTGAATCTTTTCGTAGAGAAGGGAGCCATCATTCTGTACAGGAAATATGGATTCACGATGTTCCTTGTACATCCCTGAACCTGTAGGACTGTAAGAAACTAGGAACGCTCCGTTCTCGTCATCGGAAAAATCGGTGGGAACGGGAAGGATTAATACGGAATGTTTTCCGCTTCCTTGATACTCTGGGTCGCCCTTGATTCGTACGAATGTCGACAAACCACGAATGCGAAGGCAGGAGCCACGTATTTGCCCAAAAGGGCTTGTTCGTTCTTGGCAGACCGTCCTAGCGTATACAATCTGGGCCCTGTAATGGTCCTCCGGATCTTCGTCTTCGTACGGTCGATAAAACCGAACTTGGTGCGGGACGGATGTCCAGCTCCAGCTAGGCCTGCAGGTTTCGTGACCAGTTGTCTGTTCATAGTTTGTTTCAGAGTCGGGCGTGAGTAATCTCCAGGAAAGGCCTTCGGGCAAGAACTGCTCCCATAAGCCGGCAAGATATCTGCTTCCATTCAAACGAATTTGGAATACTGATGCCAGTGCAGAGATAGCTGGGAGGATGTCTCGTCCTTTGGTCAGCTTTCTAGTCGTGTATTTCTCGACCAAGGCTTCCCAAAACATGTGGTACGTATACTGACTTCCCCGCCGAGTGAGATTGGATTCCAGGGCACTCTGATTATTTGAAGCTAATAATGTTAGATTGAAACAAGGAGTGCCAGGATCCTTGAAACTAACCTGTTGCTTCTCGATTGCCCTCAACCAGCGGTAAAATCAGAGACTTGTTTGTTTCCCAGAAACGATAAAGTCCGACGACGTCCTCCCCACCAGCACTATGTGCTTGAAGTGGAGGAACTGGGCCTGTAGCTTGCCCAAGTCGAGACTCTCGACACTCCCAGTACACCTGATCTTCAGCGAAGTGAATAGTCCGAGGTGATAAGACCTGTTCTTGTAATACCCAGGCACGGGACGCAAGCGGACTGTGATTATAGCTCTCAACAGCGGTATACCAGTCCATCAGACAGGCTTCAATGAAGACGGTAGCTTGGTTCAAGTCCTTCGTTATTGCTTTTACCGGTTTTCCCGTCACGACAGCAGTCGACTTTAAGATACCATGCTTTGGGCCCGAAGAGGAGGTGGCGGCAATTGTCAGCACAGAATAGTTGTAGACTTTTGCCATGACTGCTGATTCTATATTCCAGTCTTGAAGATCATCCTGGATAATACAAAGCGAATCAATCCAAAGGTAAGATATATTTAATTTCCTTGTGATGATGACAGCATCGTAGAACGTTTGTGGAAGTTCCGACAGCGGGATCTTGGCCATCCTGGCCTGGAGATTTGCTTTTAACAACCGACAAGAGTCGTCTCCACCCCATGTGTGGCTAAGGGTGATCCATGGGCCAGGAGCGGATTCGCCGAGACATAAATATGGTTCTTGGTATATACCCTCCGCATCCTGAGCACCAACGTGAATAACTCGAGTAGGCATAAAGGAACTGGTGCTTGTCGGTATCGAGAGGCTAGAACAAGAATCATGGTTCTGCTGGCAAGTCTGAATCCATTGGCTTATGGCGGGTACCAGGGGAGTTGAATCCAGGTTATAGAACACGGGCCGCCCGGATGACAACTGAGTGCTTCCGGGGTCATTTGGCTAATAAGAGCCCAGCATTAGCGCATGGCAGAAACATGGCACATTCAAGGCATCATGGGGTTCATTTTGTAACTAACATCGGCGAAAACCCTTAGCTCTGTAAGTATGTCCAATTCTTGGCCCAGTGTCGGACGTGGCCTCCTCATGAAGACTACTATACCGGTCCAGCACATTTTGTCGTTGCTCTCGCTATAAGCTGCGTTCTCTCCTGGGAGCCTGTCGTGTTCTGGGCGATCAGAAGTCTCGTCACTTCTGATTGAAGGACTATCTCTGCCCTTCCTCAGAGCAAGGAGGATTTCGGCATCTGGTGTATCAGCATCTGGAACGTCGGTGATTGACATGTTATTTTGGGCAAGAATATGGACAAGGCTGTCGTAGATAACTTGGCATATTGTACAGCGTTTGCTCATGTTACATTCGATGAGCTCGTTTACGTTCCGATGGTGTGAGTGTTTGTGAATTGCGCTTCTCTCCAAGTAAGCCGGCGTATCTATGGAGAGGAGGTACTTAAGGTCGTGGGTGTCGCAAATTGGACGCTGCATTAAATAGTCGATATCCACCCCACGACAACAGTCGCACAAGACGGTACCCCCAGATTCCGACAACATGTTTTGCAAGTCCGAAATAAAGGTGGTATAATCTCTCGTTTTGATGGTTGACAAAAAGTATCTGGGAGACACAGGAGAGAAAGCTAGGTTTTTCGTTTGCGCAACCACGACTATTGATTAAGAAAACGAGAGCAAGGTAAGAGATACGTGCATGTCCTTGGAAGTCGGAGCGGGGTAGCAGAAGGCGTAGCAGACTAATAAGTCGCTGCGACCAGTCCCTGTTGGATATTTCGCTATTTCACCGCTGCTGCCTAAAATACACACTAAGAATATTTAGGGTGTGATCCACAAACCGCTGTGCTGTGCGGCCGCTGTGCTGAGTTACCAACGATAAAGAAAAAATAAAATAAAAACCAGGGTCTCAACCAGGGTCTGGCAAGGCTACCAAGCCTATTTTGGCAGCAATTTTAACCCTCTTTGCCCGGCACATCCCATGAGCCTCCTGTGAGAGTTATACAATATACCCTCATCTCGGAGGAGCCCATTCTGGCTCGGAAGGGCTCAATCTAGCCTAGAGGGCCCATTTTAGCAAGCAAAACGCTCAGCACAGTGAGCCATTCCAACCAGCTCCCTGGGGAGCTGGTTGGAACGATAATCCGCTGTGCTGAGCCCCGTAGCTGGTCCCACATGACCTAACAGGGCCTAGAGATGTTTTCACGAGGGAAATCCATATGGAATAGCGCCTACAGAGGCCTAACTGGTATATCTAGCGCCGCTGGCTGTACTTATGCAGCCCCCCAGGTGTATCAGCCAAAGGCTAACAAACGTAGGCAACTTTCGCTAGCTCTCCGCAAGCTCCAAGAACTTCGTACGCCTCATCTAGGCTTTTCTTTAATGAAGCTCTCTCACTGTCCCAAAGGTTTAGCCTAGCTAGGCCATGATATCCACGATGCCCACGATGCCCCTGCAATACCTTTGATACTGTAGATTTTAACGTTATAAAGAGTAATACTTTTAGCAGATACTTTTCTCTATAGATTTCCTAGTCGCTTCATAAGACTTTGAGATGCATGTCGGGTGTAGCTTCAAGCAGTCTCGATCTTCTCATCCTCTTTGTTATTCTTGGTGTTCCTGGCCTCGGCTACTACAGCCGAAAGAGCGGCGTTGTCAATCATCTTGTCCCTCAACTCCGGACCATCGATTATAAGTGCGATCTCCTCCAAAGAAGAGCCCCGAGTCTCAATGAATAAGAAGTACACTACGACTAGCTCGATAAATAGCCACACGTCGTACACGATGTAATCTAGAAGTGCGTTTGGGTTAAATATCAATAATATAGTCGCATACCACAACGATATTAAAAAGAGCGGCGCTAAAGAGAGCAAGAAGACTTACAGGCCCACTTAATATTTGTCAACGCGATGGGGTTGACGTATTGGTTGAAAATAAGGGCGATTGCTACAGCAAAGCTGTACAACACAAGGCCCTGCACCAAGGTCAGTGTTGTATCTAGGAACGGAATGACCACGTGAAGGCTGACCCTAGCTCTGA
Organism: Thozetella sp. PMI_491; assembly: GCA_021432635.1. Lineage (NCBI taxonomy): Eukaryota > Fungi > Ascomycota > Sordariomycetes > Chaetosphaeriales > Chaetosphaeriaceae > Thozetella > Thozetella sp. PMI_491. Next base: position 157,173 of record MU270072.1, read on the forward strand.
GGTTAAAAGGGAGAATTTCAACGACATAAACAACCTGGAGCGGTGTCCATCCCAAGTTAAACGAGGTGTTGTACAGCACGATCATGGCGAGGACACCCTTAGCGAGGGCCGGGTTCGGCGTGCTGCCGTTGGCGCTCTGTTTCTCGTACGTAGCCTCAAGACCCGTCCAGACTATGAAGAAGGTGAGCACTAATGCCCTACCACAACCCTTCAAGAAATTGCTCTTCTGCCCACGTACCAATATATGAGATAAGCATTCCGAGTGTCGAGACGAGGAACAATGTCCGGCGAGGAAAACGGTCGACCATGAAGAAGGCTACAAAGCCAGTGGATATCAAAGACCAGATGGCAAGTACCGCATTGATGAGCGTCTGGGTTTCCTCTGACTTATAGCCGATTGAGTCTAGGATTAATGTGAGGTAGTACTAGATGGTAATAATCAGTTGAAAGTATTCGCATGGCTGAAGTATCTAGCCGGGACAGGGACTCACCGAGATCAGCCCATTACCGCTCCACTGCGAAAAGAATCCTACGGTGAGAATAAGGACCAATCTCTTGCGATTGCCCTTGGTGCGCAAGAAGGATAGGAACGAGGTATTCATAGAGATCTCTCGATCGATGCGAAGGGCTTCCCTGATCTCCTCCATCTCGATCTTGACTAGGGGATCGTCAGCGTCGCCGTTGGCGTGATATTTAGTAAGAATGGCACGAGCTTCGTCGTCGCGGTCTTTAGAGATAAGCCAACGAGGGGATTCGACGACCCAGAAGCATAATAATATCTGCACTACACTGGAGAGAGCCTGGAGCAAGGAGGGGATGCGCCACGCCCACGTATTGCCGATTCGAAAAGTACCAAAGGTTGTCCATGCTGCAACAATCGCCCCGCTGTTCCACTGCGCGTTGAAGAATCCAACGAGCGCAGACTAATGTGGGCTGGAGTTAGTCGCAGGTGCGACTTACGAGAATGGGGCCACGCGTAGAGCAACGAACCTTTTGCGTAGGAAAAGCAAGCTCCATGATGAGCAACGGCGCAGCACTGAAATTGAATCCAATTCCGAACCCGATAAGTCCGCGTGCGGCGATGAACATTCCAGCTAAAGTTGAGAGCGACAAGTCAGCGAAGACTACGCTATGGTGAAGTTGATTTTGAGAGACACACGCATACCGTTCTGAGCGCCGGCTTGCAGGCCGACGGCGAGGAGGAGTACGACTGCTGACCAAACGAGCGTGGTGCGGCGGCCAAAGCGGTCGCATACGTAGGCACAGAACGGCAACGCGATCAGCTGGCCAACATGTTGGATTGCGTTCAGGCTAGAAGAGAAATAGACTTCATGAGTACTGCCTCCTATGTCACCTAAGCAGGCTAGACTGGACCTACAGCGCGAGCGTGCTTGCGTCCGGGTAGTTGAAGAACGCCTTCCACTCGTCTAGGCTCTGGAGCCCATTCATCATGCTGCCGTCATAGCCATTGGCGTAGCCGGAGACGATCGAAAGCACTAGAATCGCGTTAAGTTTGATGATGCCTTTGTTGGCAAACCAAGTTGTCCGACGACCCTTCAGGGCGTCATTGACGGTGACCGGCGCAGACATGGTGTTCCAAGTACCTAGCTAGTGAGGGCACAAACTGGAAGCCGAGATAGTGTTGGCAGGCCAGAGATTAACGTGGCTCGGTGCGTGGTGGGTGTGTTATATGGTGGAGCCCCACAGACGCCCGTGTGTCCCCAGGTCAACTCATCTCCAGTCCGGCCTCCCACCCCGCGCCCCCGCTCGCAACCCCTCCCCGGGATATGGGGTAGATGCAGTGGAGATGCTGGTGTGAGGAGACTCTGTCACCAAGCTGCCGTGCACCGTTCTGCGGGCTCACTTACAACAATAATAGTTGCTCGGATATAACCAAAATGTGTTGATCTTCCGTGCAGCATGCGCAACTTTGTTGGTGCGGTTAATGATTAGTTCCGTACGGGGTCACATCGGCCGGATGACCCTAGCCTGCCGGGCAGGGGGTATCGGATACAGATTCTAGAACTAGTAGGGGTTTTCGGCTCCAGGTTCTAGAACCGGCCGGCACTCGTAGAGATGATACTGCCGCTCTTATATGCCCCTTTGGGCGAACCCCGAGGCTGTACCCACAGGTTTGCTCTCGAAGCCGAGCCCCTTCTACGTAGTAGAGAGTGAGGGATCCCGAGAAGACGATGCACATGCTATAAATTGCACATTGGGAAGTACTCCATCATCACGACGACCCTAGGGGTCAGGTTATCAGAGGGGAACTCAATATTCTATATAGGCTAGTAAAAGGACCCATCAAGCTTCGAGGATCTACACGGTGAGGGGTTCTTTCAAATTGGTGACTGTCTAGTCCAGAATGTTGGATTTTCTGTGCGGGAGGGCCAACCAATTTACCTCGTCCCTGTTCTTACGAAAGTTGACAAGGATATCAGACTATTTGTGGGCTGGTGCTTCGACCGACAGGAAACAAAGATGGAGAGTACACGCGAACGGGTCTCTTCAAATTCAAGAGGAAATGACCGACAAAGTCCAAAACGAACAACACTGTTCAATTTCTTTCATCGCTACTTCCATCTGGAACGAAAGGTGCTCAAGATTACGAGGAAATTCTTACCTTAGAAAGTGCCCGGTGGTATCGAATAACTATTATTTGGTCACAATCTCTTAACGTTCTGTATCGAATTACTATCGATAGCAGCATCGCTTTTAGCGTAAACTGGAAGGATGCTCACCGTACTTCTCGAGCTCGTCAGCATGACTATTTTGCGCCAGGGTTAGTTCAACTATGGCCATTGGACACCGTCACTTTTCAGGAGCAACAAATAGTGAAATATAAGCACGGACGGCCGGGTTATGAGCTGGCCACTTCTCTCCTTGCATCTTCTACCATATAAAGTATGTAAGGTAGAAAGATGCTCTCATTCAGCCGTGAGGCGATAAAGTCTAGCGCAAGTCGCCGCTGGTAGCCTCACGTTCAGGGTCGAGTCGGTGGCACTCCAAGCCACCTCAGCTACGAATTTAGCAGGGTAAATTAGCTCAGCCTTGATGTTGTCACGACCATGGAAAAATGGAAAAGGCAGAGCACAGGTTTCACTCCCACCCCGTCGCCATATGGCCACATAGCACCTCGAAACGGCCGATCTTTGAGCATTCTCAACTGCGAGGCCGAGAGCCAGCCAATTATCATGCCACTTGGGAAGCCCGAGAGGCCAAAAAGGAACCGAAACTGGTATGTCAGCCCTAATGACTTTGTAGACGGACATGCCCTCATAGATAATCTCTAGCTGCTTTGCGCTCATGGTATCCAGCCGACCACTTAGATGGATGCGGCCGAGCAGGCTGTTGACGACTGTCAGGGCATTCTTCTCATCGTCCCAGTTCCCTTGTGGATATGCCCACGTGGCTCCTTGCTCTGGCAGGACCGCCGTAGGGATGGCGGCCGAGATGGCAGCATACAGCTCCGGGTGCTGCTGATCGCTCGTTGACTGCAGTGGATGCACCGCCAGCATGGCATAATCCATACGCTGGGCACCGCTGGAACAGTTCTCGATGACGAGTTCCGGGTATCGATCAAGAAGAGCTCTAACCCAGTCGAGGTAGGCTCTGTTGTGCTCGAGCTGGCCAACCCCCCCGCTGAAACAGTGGACGTCCGTCCCTTGGGAGATCTCCACGTTGTAGTCGAACTTGAAGTAAGCTGCCCCGTAGTGTGTGACGAGCTTGTCGACGACCTCGTCCATTCGCTTCCGCACTGCCGAATGCCGGAAGTCAAGGTGATAGCGATTCTTCTCGACGACGCGCTCGCCATCGCGCTGGAAAAACGCATCATCTGGAAGGATTTTGGCCATGACGCTGCGCACGCCGATAACTTCGGGTTCTAGCCACAGACCCGGCTTCAGACCGGCCTTGCGAATCTCGCCTAGCAGATGTTGAAAGCCCGAGGGAAATCGCTTTTTGGACGGCTCCCAAGTGCCGACGTCGTCCCACCAGTTACCGTCATCAGCGTACCAGCCACAGTCGATCACGAAATACTCCGCTCCTGACTTCGCTACCGGCCCAATCAGGGCAAGGATCTTCTCCTCGGTTGGGTCGCCCATCAGGCAATTCATATAGTCGTTGAAGATGATAGGAAGGTTGGCGTTATCGGCGTGTGGACGGATGATGCGTCGGCGATATTCTGTTAGTTTGGCGAAGGCAGCTTCTGCATCGTCGAACAAGTGGCAAATGGATGCCGTGACACTGGTGAAAGACGCCCCTGGTGCGAGCTGCAGCCTCCATTCGTGCTCATTAGCACTAGGTCCAGACAAGGAAAGAGAGAGGTCGTTCCTAAAGTCGCCAATCTCCCACTTCCACGACCCGTTATTCTCTATCTGCCAGATCCACGTGTCGCCGCCGCCTTTACGTCTTAGGAGCCCCATAGGTAGATGGCCCTGGGTCGAGAAGGTGCCACGGTTCGACAAGATGAACTCGGACATGGAAGCAGCATGGTCGTCTGGTAGCCTGTGGATTCCCAGGTCGTCCACACCAAGTTCTGACGGGGTATGGTCTTGCCACTGCGCTTCACGGCACCAAGTATTCTTTGCGAACGAGATGAGATAGTCTGACCACCACTGTTTGGCCTTAGTCATATTCGCGACGACAAGAGACGAGACCTGGGTTACGACAACTCTGGTGCTGCCGTCATTGCGAACCGTTGCGCTTGACTGAACGAATGGCAGACCGTCAAATATTTTAAGATGAGAGATTGTTGTAATCTTTGTCTTCTCGTCGTGTAGTTCGACATCAAGGGTTTTGGTCTTGCTATTCGCATCGTAGTTCTCGCTGTGGCGTACATATCGTAGCCGTGAGCCGACGTATGTTCCGATCAACGACTTCGAGGACTTGAAGCTAATGTTGCCCTCCCCACTGAGTCGAATCTCGCACAAGGGTAGGAGACTTACTCCCGGAGCTGTTGGCTCTGGTTTTACGGCTCCTGGGACAATGTCTTGGAGAAACACGTTTCCGTTCGGACCCCGGCCGATGACCACAGTAACGTCACCGTTGCCGAATACGATGTTGTCGCTTTCCTGGGCGCTTCCCATTATCGCAGAAATCTTCGGGATGCAAGTCGGCTTGTAAGTAGTGGGTGGACCTTGACGGCTTGCTTGGTTGGGGTGCAGCGATCTGACAATCCGGTCAGCTCCTAATATCGTAGAATATAACTTCCAAAGGCGTTGTATATCGCATGGAGGGAAGGTAGAACCGAAGAGGCCTACAAGTGCAGAGGTTTATTACCCCTTTCCTCACCCCAATCCCCACAGCTAATGCATGCCCCTCATTAACGCACTAACATGAGGGGTTTGCATCCTGGTGCAGGCACTTCCCCACCATTTTCCCGCTGGGGGATGTGGAGTTGCGGCTTTCCATGATCGGTATTGGTGGACTGCTAATATCTAGCTGGTCCGTCCTCTCTCTCGTTCCACCGAATTCAACCTCCTGACGCAGTCGCAGAACGAAGCTGCTCTGCCGAACTTGGGAGCTGTTGCCTTCTACCTGTTCCATAGTCTGGAGGCTCGGGACTCTAACTGGAGCGCATTGAAATCTTGCCCAGGTATTGAAATAAGTAAGATATGTGTAGATCCACTTGAAGGAATGCATATTTCCTACGCCCCAAGCAATGAGCAGTGCCCCGGTGACTTCCCAAAAGCGATAGCTGCTGTTGATGGTGGAAATCCATGCGTAGCTCAGGGTGATTTCGGCGAGTGCAAGAAAGATCAGTGGCACCTCGGCACTGATAATTACTGGGCTTTTTATTAGAGTGATGTGATTGCGGGTTATTCCAAACCAACAAATAGTGGATATGGAATAAGTGGGGAATAAGTGGGTGATGATTAGACCGATCTGTTGATTAATCATATTTGCCGAGTGCCTTTGGGCAACCCACTGCCGACAAGTATGCATGCATGCAGTGAATAATCCCACTGTAGTTCGTGATTGAACATTGATTTCAAAACTTCACGTGGAGTTAGAATCAAACTCGCCACCGATACTCGCTACAGAGGACAGATTTGTTCCAGTTTTTGAACCTCGGCAAGTAATCCTAAATCGTCTCGGCGCTCAGAGCACCTCGCCACAAGCTATCCCATATGCAAAAGACGAGGTTATAAATTAGAGACTATGACACCTGTTGAAATATGGAAGCTTGTCCAGTACATTGTGCAAACAAACGAAGAGTACCGCAAGATTTTATTCAACAGCGAATATCAAATCATCTCATCTGCGTATTGCCATTCTTGCAAAATTTAACACCTGACATCCAGACGTCACACCCATAGATACACTTTAAATGTCTGGCTCCCAGGATCAGAGCATGCGCGCCATCGGCGTCCGCAGCTATGGTCCTATCTCCAACCTGCAGTCGGTCTCGGTCCCGATGCCCAGCACACCTCAAGGCCGCGACCTTCTGATTCGCGTCAAAGCTATTTCCCTCAACCCCATTGACACCAAGATCCGCGCCGGCACCTACGATGATTCGCCGGACTTCTTCACTATCGTCGCACCCCTGACGCAGCAGGAGCCTCACCTACACACCACGGGGTGCGAAGGCGCCGGTATTGTCGAGGCCGTGGGGCCGGAGGTTAAGTGGTTCAAGCCGGGCGAAGAGGTGGCCTTCCTGATAAACCCAACGCGCCAGGGTGTGACATCCGAGCTACACCTTGTTGATGAGCTCAGCGTTGCGCACAAAGCCAAGAGCCTTGACTTCGTCCAGGCGGCTGTCATGCCGCTAACGTACGGGACGGCATACGAGTCGCTGATTGAGAGGCTGGAGATCGCGCGAGGCGAGAATGCCGGTCTCTTGATTATCAATGGTGGCGGCGGAGTCGGCTCCATCGCGTGCCAGATAGCACGGAATTACCTGCGCCTGCCCGTCGTTATCGCCACGGCCTCGCGCCCAGAAACAGAGGCTTTCGCCCGGGCCAGCGGCGCGACGCATGTCATAAATCACCGGAAGGACATCGTGGAGCAAATCAAATCGCTAGATCTGCCCAAGGACGTACCGCTCAAGTATGCCTACATCACGTCACGCACAGAGCAGTACTTCTACCCCATCGGTCGGGTCCTGGCGCCGTACGGGAAGGTGTGCACCATTGTGCAGGCTAAGTTCGAGCTCTACGGGCTGGATTACATGAGTAAATCATTGTCACTCGTGTATTGCTGGCTCGGGACAGGCCCGTATCACCACTATGAGAACGACGATGCCGAGAAGCATCATCGCTGGTTCGAGGAGATGGGCCAGCTGGTAGACCAGGGTGTGATCAAGACCCACTTGACCAAGAGGATCAGATTGACGGCGGATGGTGTCAGGGAGACACATAGGCAGCTGGAGGCTGGGACTCTGGTAGGGAAGGTTGGCCTCGGGGTGGATGAACCTGGTGAAGGGAAACCCTTTTACTGAAATCTGTGTGTAAACTATCTTGTAGGATTGTTAAGCTTATCTTGTAGATAATAAAAGGGTATTAGTAGAGCGCTACTAGAATTTGGATTAAGCAGTTTCCTGCCAGTTTTAACTGCTAAATAGGACTATTTTAATCGCGTAGACAATCGAAACTATGAAACTATAGCTCGATGTCTATAGCTAGCTCGACTCCTAGAGCTAGCTCTATTTCTGGAGCCGGCTCGTTTTCTAGCACTAGCTCGATTTCGAAGGTCAGCCTATTTTCTAGCTCGAGCTTGATTTTAGAGCTAGGTGGAACTTTTCAGCCAGCTAGATTTCTATAATCATTAGTGCCAGTCATACTTGCAGTAAACCGCATTGCCTCGCAGAGTAAAACATCGAGGGGTTAATTTTCCTTTTGGTATAGTAGGCAATTAGGTGGTTAGCCGCTAGTTAGCCTAGTATAATAAATATCTTTGAAACCACCAGCTGCAACGCGTATGTCAAGGCCTTGTAAAACAAGTGCAGATTAAACTTCGAGTGGCTATTTCAGACCTTCGTTGATGTCGTCAATGTGGCGAGGCGGAGATAGTTGTAGCGGGTTAGCGTCTTCTTCAACAGCTTTCCGTCGACTAGCTGTCGACCAGTTGTAGACTAGCCGCTTGCTAGCTGTGAGCCAGCTGTAAGCCAGCTGCTGGCAAGCCCGGTTAGCTCAATGTACGAACATGACGATTACCTCAGGTATGACAGCAGACTAGCGCTGAATAGCGGTAGAGCGTGAGACTCTTAATCTCGAGGTTGCGGGTTATTTAAACAAATTCCTGGCTTTCATTATTCAGTGCACTGCTATTAAAGGGGCATCAGAGCACAACCGGCTGAATATAGCGCAGGCTTTGCTCAGTACAAGAGCTACGCGCGACAATTTCGAAGAAACAGGCTTCGTAACAGCAGTTAATGTGTCTCTAAACATAAGCCTTATGCCGTAGCTGAGCTTGTCGAGGCCTTTACAAGAGGCTGATAGCTTGCGTAGCCCAACTATTCAGAACCTTCAAGACTCACTTCAACTTCTAGTAGCCAAGTTATCAAGAAATTAGCTTCAATAGACTTACAGAGACGCATAAGTGATGGGTAGTAAAAATTACAGTCAATTTCCGATAGCCAATTGTCTACTGATTTCATATGCTACAAGGGTTTAGTATTAGCAAATAATATAACCTCAGGCTTGGCTTGTTATACCACACCACCACATCCTTTCAGCCTGGAAATCTTGTCTGGCGCCTCAGTTCGACTAGGTATGACAATTCCTCTCGAAAGCTACGATGTTACAAAATGAACCCCGCTTGATTTATTGCGGCTACCGCGCGTTATGTAATGCGAGTCTTCCTTGGCAGCATGGATGGGGGCGAAATGAACCTTCGGAGGCATGCCTTATTCTGCCTCTGCCCGACATGCGTTACGTGGCATTTTCCATCATACGAAGTTGAATGCGAGACTAAGTAAAGGATCCAAAGAGGCTATCAAGTCAATTCTCACCCCTACCCAAACAAGATGCTAATTCTCATCTACGGCGTGAGCGGCATGTGCGGCCAAGCATGCGCACGCGCGGCTCTCAAGGCTGGTCATCAAGTTCGTGGGCTCGGGCGGAGTCCCCATAAGGTGGACAGCGATTTGTCAGAATGCCTCGAGAGTTTCGTCAAGAGCGAAAACATTTATGACTTGCCAGCCCTCAATAAGGCCGTCCTGGGTGTCGATGCCATCATATCGGCCGTGGCTCCCGTCCCCGAGGTTATCTTAGAGGGCCAATTGCTGCTGCTTCGTACTGCAGAGCTCGCCGGAGTGAAAGTTCGGACTACCTGTGGTTCACTCTCTTGGGTTTGTCGCTAACCGCCGTTAGATATTCCATGCAGCCACTTGGAACTTTGATTGGAGAAGTCTTCCGCTAGGCGAGATTGAAATTTACGACTCGCTCATCTCGTTCTGGAACCATGCTAGGATCAGCTCCTCTGTCAACCCAATCCACGGATTCACTGGCATTATCCTCGAATATATGTTCTTCTACGCGCCGGGCGGCAACCCGATCAATACAACAGAGAAGACATTCATGACCTTCGGCACCGGTGATGAGGTTTCGATCTACACCACCATTAGCGACTTAGCGGCATACACTATACAAGCAATTTCCGAGCCGAATGCCGCAGACGGTGGTGTATACCACGTTGAGAGTTTCCGGTGCTCCAATAAAGATATGGCGCAGATCTATGAGCAAGCCCGCGGCTACAAACTTGAGATGATAACTCTTGGGTCTGCTGCGGATCTAGACAAGTTGCTCGAGCAGGCAAGAGCAAGCGTACCGCCAACTAAGTTCATGCAGTATAACGGCCTTGCATTTGGGAGACATTTACTCAGAGGGTCGCTCGACTTTGTGGCCGCTGATAGTCGACGTTGGGCACATATCCAGCAGACTGGGTTGAAGCAGTGGCTAGAGCAGCACCCAGATGTGTGAGGACAGCAGCAAATTTATAGTACCATACTAGTTATACATATTGCAAACCTGTTTATGGGGCTCTCTTTATCCTTCCTATGGGTTTTATTATAAAAGAAAATTGTCTATAAACTCTACTCGCCTATTTTTCTATAAGCCCCATCCCCTATCATATATATTTTAGGAGTGGCGCAGGTCACGTTTCTACAAATTCTCCCACTGCTCGTCGTAAATTAGAAGACAGGGTTGAGCTAACATATAAAACGTTATAAACCTCTCTTACACACGGAAAAGTAGCTAATGAAAGCCTAGGTAACAAAGAGATATTTAATTAGATGTAGTTCCTATCTAGTTTCCGCTCTGCTCTTTATCGGTACAAGATACAAGTGTACTAACCCCCTACTAAACCAACCACATGTGAGCCAGGAACATTTCTTAGTGTTTCAAATGTCTCCGACCCGGCGTTGGCATAGTCCTGTACAGCTTACAACTGGGACTGTCAACGTACGCTGTGCCAGCATGTAGCCTCGGAGTCTGCTCGGATCGTTGCTAGTAGCATTGAGGACAGTCTGGAATGACAGACTTATGATGGGATTAGCGTCGGAAATCGACGCTGATGCCACCGGTCTTATGTCCGAGGCAGCGGGGAGCAACACAGGTAGCAGGGTGATATTTTATACAGCATCCAACCCAATTACCTACCCGGACAGGTTTGCGTCGGCTCACTCGGTAGACTTATGGATGCGCGCGGTGGACGTAATCCGTCGTTTGACCTTTGGAACGTCGTATTAAGAAAAGACGATCTAGTAATAATTACCTATGGCTAGATAAATTATTTTCACAGTTTGTAATCGGTGTTCACTTAAGAAGACGTTACAATGGGCTGGGAAATTGAAGTTATTGAGAGTGGATGGCGCTTAGTCTATGGTGTAGTCAAAGGCTTAACTGTCAGACATATTCATCCCTTTCCATTCTCGGCCACCTTGTTGCACCGGTCGCGTGTACCCCATCCAACATCACCGCCCACATCTCAGATCCCGAAGAGAAGCTTCCATCTAGCATTGCCAGCAGACTTTACCGGGGTAGTCAGTACTGAGATGAACTCCACCGAGGCGGACAGCTCATCCAGAGAGTCCTTGAGGTCTCTCCTCGCCTTGTCTTCGTAGTTGGAGCCGAGCTCGGCCTTGGTTGCCTCGATAGCATCCTTAATGGCGTATATCTTGCCAGCCACAATGGCTCCCTTAACACCTGTAAATGCGGTTAATCATGGCTTTGCATCTGGTAGTGAACGGTGCATATCGTAGTCATACTGGAGGCAACTGAAGGGAAAGCGTTGGCGGCTGAGACCGCGGCGATTAAGAGGAGGGCCGACTTGAACTGCATTGTGCGAGATGAAGAAGATGACTTTGGCGAAAATTTGAGCTGGTGAGTGAGTATTGGTACTGTGATGTTGCTGCTGCTGTGTTAAACGAATGCTCTCAGGCTTGGAACGACGTGTCTACTTATACTTCTTCAGAGGGCATACCTGCTTGCCGCTGGCTTCCTTATTTGTATTTTCTCGCGACACATATCCCAAAATTGAACCCAACGAGGTTACATGCCGTCTTCGCCACGTCTCGTCGGACCAACACGTCTCCATGTCTATTTCGCCTTAGTTGAAAGGATGATGCTACGTCGGCCATAATTGAGATCGACCGTGTCGATGCACCTCGAACCTCACTTACAACTGCTACGGTTGTAGGTGCCTGTAAGCGAACATGCGTTGTACGACACCAGCTGTGTTTAACCGGAGTGTCGATAGAAATTCACACGGAATACCAGTGATTTCATTGATGGTATGCCCGAGATTTTGTCTGTCATTTAGAAGATTCCAGGACTTATCGAAGAAAAGCAGTTCGTCCGGCGCAATGAGTTCCTGTACCGTCCAGCCCCGGGTAAACCATCGACTGGCACAAAATTCGGACATGCTCGTATCATCAGCTGGCGCTCCCTGTTCGCGGCTCCTCACATCACCCATGTAAGCGTAGCAAACCCTAGTTTTCTTGTACCACTGAAACATTGAGTTGATAGACTCTGAAAGCTCAGCGCTGCTTGTCTTGTCGATACAACACGTATCGACCAGACCACTTCAAGCCATCTCTACTCACCTGCTCGCAGCAATCCTTGATCTTGCGGTAACCAGCCATTGACTGGGTTGAATAGAGCAGTGACCGATCGCCTCGAGCATTCGAATTTGGTATGTCCCCATGGCTTACTTCCTCTGGGCCCCACACGTGGGAGAGTGTAGCGTACGGTGGGATAGGGTCGTCAAACCACGACAGGGTCTTCCGACGAGTATGTAAGAGCCACATTAGACTGAAGAGAGCATGAGAAGTCTGCGTAGAAGGCATGATGTTTTAGTTTACCTTGGTAAGAATTGGTTAATTTGTACTTATTAGTCGACCTGCATGCCAGCCAACCCCTCTTGAATGCCAACACGATGCCGCGTCTCTCTACCCCCTTAATGCCAATCAACGCCATTAACATCCATATGTTGAGAACGGGGAGCAGGAAGCAGAGCACGTGCGGAACAACCCACACACAACACCACCACCATACACTCCGTAGCCTAGTAGCCACAGCGCGGAACCAATACCACGACCTTGCGATCCAGTTCGTAGGTAGGGCCGTTGAAGCAGCGTAAGTCTAGCGGCACGTGGAAGAGAGCATGCCAATACGAGATCCAACGAATGCTGGGCTCTGACCAAGGCAAAATGAACACGTAGGAATGGGGCGAAGCCCCGTAATGGTCGCACAGAGTGGTCTTGTGGTTGGTCTTGTCTAGGGAAACGAATGTATGAAGTTGATTGCTAGAATAATGGACTGATGGATCTTCTTCGATTGATGACTGGATGGTCCTCCTCCCTGAGGTAGGACGGCATCCTTTAACTACTTATACAAATCGAGCTGGCATGGCCTGGTCAGACCAGGGTCTGGATCCACCATACAGTTCCTCCCGTACCAGGGCCACGCTGGGCGAAAAGAAAAAAAAATCCACTGACTACCCCCAGCTCAATGTGTAACCAAGAAAGGTAGTAGTCTAGTAGTTCTTAAAGTAGTGCTACTTTTCTTTCCATATACCTTATTATAGCAGCCCCTCTTTTTGCTAGTTGCAAGGCGTCGCTTGAGAACGTTGCATGGGGGGAGGAGGTGATGCTACATGCCGTCTCTACTTAGCCTTCTGACATCGAATGTTTACAGCTTCTACATCTGCTGCCATTTTGAAAGTCACCGGGTTGTAGATGACACTTTGCTCGTCTACAGTGCCGTCGATCTGTTTACCTGCGTCAATCCCAGCTCATCTCTAATGTGGTGTAACAGCTAGCCCCTGCACTGCGCAGTTTCTGGGTGGTGCTTCCGCACACACCCGCCATCTCCTCGCCTCTAGGCTATAGTGAGCTAGCAAGAGATAGAATGCCGTTATGGAGAACAAAAGAGCAAATTTTAACGCCCAGCTAGGTGAAATATCGCGCCAAGAACCTTGGCCGATGGCCTAGCGCAGGTTCGGTTGTGCAACTACGATGTCGATGGCTCAAGCGTGTTCCGCGAATGTGGGCTCATTACCTCAAGTTCAAATTTACCAAGCGAAGTAAATAAATTGCGGGCTCGACGAGATATAAAATCTTACAGTTGGTCGGTACCTAGGTAGTATTCATCGATTATATGGCCCGAAGCCCGTAACTACTTTTGATGCGTTCCTTTGTATGACCGTACCTTGGCGCTACCCTACTTGCGTCTCCTCGTAGCCACCGGGTGACGATAGGATGCGCTGTGTACCATATATGGCGAAACATTAGTCCCTCGATAGCGCCAAAGATATTTAAGTTCCTCGGCCCTATGTATAATAGCCTTGCGGTGGCTCGACACTCAGAAGCCTCGACCCCTCAATCGCCTGAACACATGTGGCCAAAATCCCAGAGAGGTGTGCAACGCCAATACCCGCGAGCAGGATTGAGCACATTTATACCTTGAAGATGCGGCAATTTGCAGCCATGGTCTGCGTTATAGCGCAGGCTTGGGCGTCGCCAAGCCGACACCCCACCAGTAAAGCACCATCTATATGTAACTCGGCCTTGGCGCAACTTGGATGTGCAGCGGAGAGACGATTGTAGTTTCCGGGTCTTCCACGGCTCCACTACAGCTACATTTCGCGGGTGCATTCGCGGATAACTTAAATTTGTGAGGAGCAAGATATAGTATATAAACATGTCCTAGGCACCGTGAGCATCCGCTGCCGGACAATGGTGGCCTAGCCTACCACTCCCCAGACTGCTACGAAGCGAGGGCCTGACTCTTACCCATACTGTGTGTGACAATTGGGAGCAAAATATGAGCAAGATGAGGGCTAAAAAGCAGTTCATGGTGCTAGCGCTTCTGGCAGCACCGGCACTTTCATCGACTGGCTACCGCGGGTATGGTCTTATCGGTTATGGCATCGACATGTACAAACCCCCTTGCGCCCATGCATGCCGAAGCAGCTTGAGCAGCTATATGCTCCAATGCTCCGAAATGGAGGAGACTGAGATGGACCACGGTATGAAGGTCAAGGCAAAACGCATGTCCGGCATGGACATGGAGTTCACGACGTCTGCCGACTGCTATGCGACGGACAACATGTTTCTTCAGAGCCTCGCTTACTGCATCCACGCACGGTGCAGCGCCGTGCTGATATCGAAGCTTGAACTTTTCTGGGAAACGTTCGTTGCCGGCCGCCAACCCGGTCAACCGCAGCCCAAGATCTCGTATACGGAGGCGCTACTCTTGGTCCGCGATCCCCCGGCCGCCATCGCTGACGCCGAGGCGGTGCTCAACACGACCACTCTCACGGACGACCAGGCATACTTGGCCAATTACAATGGAAACTTCTACTTCGAGAACATGGAGGTGAACCACAACACATACGGGTTAGTATAGCCTTTAACATTTCTCTGCAAGACAAGATGCTGACGGACGTTGCAACCACAGGCTCGTTCTCCTCATTACCGGCGCTGCCATCCCTATAACTTTGTCGCTTCTACGGTTTGTACCGTGGCCCAAGGGACTGATCGCCAAGTTTAACTCCATCATCTTAGAGCCACCCCTCTTTGGTCGGAGGCACCGCACCCCGGTTCGAGGCCTACTTCTTGTTCCAACCCGCGGCCAGGCCCTCTTCATCCTATACATCATTGGTATCAATGTTGTGCTCTGCTCCGTGGGCTACAAGGCCGCCCGTCCGGACTCATGGTTCTCATCCGAAGCCGAAGCCATTGCCATGTACATAGCGAACCGAACCGGCGTCCTCAGTCTGGCAAATCTGCCTCTACTGGTGCTGTATTCGAGCCGCAACAACGTTCTCATCTGGGTTACGGATTGGTCACACACAACCTTCCTGCTGATTCATCGCTGGGTGGCCATTATCTGCACGGTACAAGCCTGCTTACACTCGGCCATCTATCTGCAATCCTATGACGTCCTTGGAAACCACGCCGCCCAAGCCTCTCTCCCGTACTGGATATGGGGAATCATCGCCACGCTTTCTCTGACAATCTTGCTCCCGGCCAGTATCCTCCCCTTTCGACAGAAGCTGTATGAGGTATTTCTCGCTTCGCATTTGGTCCTCGCATTCCTCGCAATGATAGGATGCTATTTCCACATTTACTACCGCTTCGAGAACCAATGGGGCTACGAGACTTGGGTTTACATGGCGTTTGCGATTTGGTTATTTGACCGCCTCATGCGCTATCTCCGCGTGGCCAAGAATGGAATACGGACAGCCAAGATCGCAATTGTTGATGAAGACTATCTAAAAATCGATATTCCTGGGGTCGTGGCCCACGGGCACTGCTACGTCTACTTTCCGACGTTGACGTGGAGTATCCTCCAGAATCACCCGTTCTCGGTGATGAGCACCATGGTTCCGACGGGGCCTCCGCGAGACGGATACTCCTCTTCTGATCGGAACAGCTCTCAGAGCCGCACTGGTAATTTTGATGCTGAGAAGAACCCCGTCCGCCAGTATGTTGAACCCCCCTGGGATGTCGCAAGCGAGCGAGACTCCAGGGCGGTGGAGCCATGTGTGACATTCTACTTGCGAACAGGATCCGGCTTGACAAGCCTTCTCCGATCTAAGCAGTCCTTGCCGATCCTGGTCGAGGCATCATACGGTCGGTCATTGTTGTATGACGATACAATTGCAACGCCCAACACTATCCTCATAGCAGGTGGCGTAGGCATCACAGCCATAGTGCCGCATCTGCGCCGGAGCTTGGGGCGTGTTCGACTGTTCTGGGGGGTCCGGAACAAGGCGCTGGCAGATTCTGTGAAGGACTCTTTAGGCCCCACGGTTTTGGAGCCACAGAACGTTGGGGAGATTGCCATAGGTAGGCGCCTGGACCTACGCGGTATTCTAGAGAAGGGGGTCATCGGGGAGACTACTGTTGTGGTATGCGGCCCGCACGCCATGGCTGACGAGGTGCGAGGCATCGTATGTGAACTTGGCCGACAGCGCAGCGAACCAATTCATCTAGTTGACGAAAGTTTCAGTTGGTAGGGCAAGGGCGCAGATTTCCCACACGAAAGTGCTAGAACTCGTTATATATAGTCAATTATTGAGGTACATCGGCGATTAAACAGTTGCGCTGCTGCTGATAATTCCAAGCGGAACCCTTAGCCATACATACGTCGCAGAATACTCGCTATGACCTAGAAAAGCTTCACTCTCGTGGAATACATCAGTGGGAGTTCAGGGTACCCAATGCTATCCTTCGTTTCCTCGCGCATTGGTCGCAACACGCCATGATGCTGAACATTAAATGAAGCACTCTTTTCTCGGCAATTTAGTTTCGATTCATAGCAAGAGATGGTTTGAATATGCGTGTGAAAAAGTAGATAGATATTAGACAAACAGTGGTAAGGCTTACCCAATAACGGTCGGGAATATCCAACTCGCCAAGCTTCCAGCGAAGCCGACATTGTCCCCAAAGCTCCTGTAGTTGCCTAGGGCCATAAAAAGGGTGACGACAACTACAATCGTACATAGGAGTGACGTGAAGATCTCCAAGGCAATGAGACAACCTTCCACGCAGCGCTTCGCCTGTCTCTTGGCGTCTAGGAGGCCAACAATCTCTGGTATGTCGACAGTGAGGGTCCAGATCGACTGCCATGACGCGGAGGCTGATTTAGCAGGGCGAACGGCGGTTGGAGATGTGCCAGATAATGTGAACCTACCGCAATGAACACGCCGATCATGGGTACCCCATGCCCCTTGGATGAAATATAACAGGCAGTGATAAACAGGGAGGTGCAGAGTGAAGCGGAGATCAGGCGGAAGAAGAGCTGGATAACGGCGTACCCTGCTGGTACCCTAGATCGCGCCATGGCGAAACAACGATTGCGGGCGTTTCACGGTTCTTACCGCGAAGTACGAGATTTAGGGAGGACGCCTAATTATCACGTGTTTTTGTTTTCTAGAAGGGGTCAATAGCGATAGAAACCGTTGACCTCTAGCCCAGGAAATGAGGGGGCCTGCTGTAGGGGCCATGGATGCGGCGCAGCCCAGTAGCGAGACCAGGGAGGGTCTTGGCATGCTAGAATCACAAGCAAACATCGGGGGTTAAACTAAATATGTCGTATGTACCTTCCGTAGTGCCAAGCCCAATAATACGAAGAGAGCTAGGTGGAACGAGGAAAGACCAAGTTTTGTAGCCAGCGCCGCCTCTTATGGCATCATGCATAATTTTGGTTACTCGGTAGATATCTGAGCTAGGAAGACTATTTATTGCTTCGTATTACTATGGCAGTCCATATCCCCGATGCGTTACATCCAGAAGTGCAATACCACAGTGTACAGCCACTATGACTGTGCCTCCGCCTTTGATGATCGTCTCGCGCGGCATCATGTTGCTCACGAGCAAGTGTATCTCGCCAAATCTCGGGAGCTTCACGTACAAACTAATCCTATAGGAAGTGGGGTCACTTTTCTAGCAACCTGCTGCATCTTAATGTAGTGTAGGGTGCCCTATTATGAGTGCATTGGCAAGGTCAGGTATTGGATTGAATTCCAAATGACGGCCTGATGGTATAGGGTTAGAAGTGGGTGGAGATCAACTAGGTCCATTGCCGATCACCTATAAACCAGCAGAGTAGGAACTGTCGTCTTGACTACAAATTTCAGTATAGACACACAGACAATGATTTTGGGGGGCCGGGGCCAATATGCCTCCTCCCATCTCCGTCAGATTCTATAAAAAGGTTCGCTGGTAATTATCGGCGCCGAATTTCGCCTAGGCCGGATATCCTCCGACGAGTTCGGACGTCAGCTATAGCCTTGAAATAGGGCGTAGGACGTGCTTTGCGGACTACTAAGCCTTCAGCTATTGGCTAAGCCCGAGCTTCGTTCGACCGAGCCTCGGTGATCACGGTAACTATTTGGTGCCGTCGCTGACAAATTCAGACAAGCCGATCCCAGACAACGGGGTTCAACCTCTAATTGATTGGATAGCATTGTAATGAATGTACGCCGGTCAATGTGGTGTACTAGCATTCGGGTGTCCGAGTGCCGTTTAGAGAATACCCCTCATCCTGCGGGCTTACTGCGGTGTTGAAGGCGTCGAAAATGAGGATATAGATGAGTTCCAGCATATAAAATGCGGCCCTGAAAGATAGAATGATACATATTACTCTGTAAACTACTCTCTTTCAGTAGCACCTCCAAAAATCTTGACATTCGCGATGACCAACCCTGTCACCATTGTGTTCGGCCCAACGGGCAATGTCGGGTCTGCAGCGGCGCTCCGTGCTCATGAGCTGGGCTCTAAGGTCATACTAGCTTTGCGTGATACCCAAAAAGCCATCCCAGGCCTCAGCCCAAAGCAGGAGGCCGAGGGTGCCTTCGAACGGGTCCAGGCCGACCTCACCGACCCCAAGACGATCGAGGCCGCGGTCCAGAA
The DNA here is from genome assembly GCA_021432635.1 of Thozetella sp. PMI_491. NCBI lineage: Eukaryota > Fungi > Ascomycota > Sordariomycetes > Chaetosphaeriales > Chaetosphaeriaceae > Thozetella > Thozetella sp. PMI_491. Next base: position 176,041 of record MU270072.1, read on the forward strand.
GACGAGGGCAACAAACGCATTCATCTACTTCGCGCATACAACAACTGACCACATGCGGTCCACCATTGAAGCGCTCAAAATGGGTGGCATTACCTTCGTCGTCTTTCTTGGCACCTTGGCTGTCCAAGGGGATCGAAGGAATATCTCCCCAGCCGAGTGGATACCCTATGTCCACGCCCAGGTTGAGCTCAATCTTGAAGAAGTCTTCGGTCCGGCCGGTTATGTCGCTATTCGTCCAGCATTCTTCGCCTCCAACGCCTCATTCTGGAAGACTGGAATCGTCCAGGGCTCTGTGGAAGTGGCCTATCCAGATGCCCTTGTGGACTGGATTTCGCCCGAAGACATTGGCAAGGTTGCCGGGACGGTCCTTGTGCGCGGCATAGAAGCCACCAAGGGTACCGACGACCCTAACGTTGTCTTCCTCTTGGGTCCCAAGCTCGTATCCCTGCGGGATGGATTGGCGATCATTGGCAAAGTGCTCGGTAAGCACATTGAAGTGGTCGAGGTGGGCGAGGATGAAGGGTCTGAAGCTATGGTGAGCAACGGCGTCCCGGCAGCCGCGGTGCCCACTATTATGAAGGCGTTAGCCGAACGAGCCGGAGGCGGCGAGCCTATAGGCATCTATGCCGGCCAGGCTTACACAGATTCCGTGGAGAATGTGACAAGATATGCCGGGCGAGCTACCAGTCTGGAGGAGTGGGCGGAAAAGAACAAGGCGTCTCTTCAGTCCCCGTAGCATTCGGTATATTTTGAAATTCCGCCTACATGAAACAATTTCAGCGCTTCTCCATAAAAGGCTTCACAATCGACTGCACCCTCTAGCTATTCTTGTGCTTGACGTGTCCGAGACCTTGCCTTCCCGCAGAAGCATTCCTTCTTCTAGCTGACACCTCTTCACACATTCCCCGCCCCATCAGCTAGACTTATTTCAATTTGGCAGTCTCCAAATTATCCCTACAAAGCTTCAATAGCTTCATTTGAAATGTAGTGTGACCCACCCGCACATCGATATCCATTGCCTTCGTCAATCCAGTTGTAGCCTGCGGGGCATAACCCTCGAGCCTTCAATTTCTCTCTCTTCTCGGCCTTTTCTCTCCGCTTCCTCTCCTCTTCAACTAGGCGTTTCACAATTTGGTCCCGGGCCGCTCCCGCTGCACGATTGGCTTCGTCTTTGAGGCGCCGGTATTCCTTTTCCTGTTCCTCTTCTGCCGCCTGGTGTTGCAATAGCTGTTCCCAAACCTCGTCACTGACACCAGCATCTCTCTTGGCAACACCGTTTTGAAAATCACATCGGTCGTCTGCAAGGGACAGTTCTTCCTCCTCGCAGGCTTTTGCGTCGCCCGTTACGGTGTCGGTGGCGATATTAGAAGCTTGTTGGACATTGGGCTTTTGACGCGTAGCACTGGGTGATGCCATCTCCATAGTATCCAGCCCAAGATACTTGGCGGCTTCAGCGATACTGTCTACCGTAGATTTAGTAGCGTGTTTGCTTCGACTCTCTCGCTCCTCCAGTGTGGCTGAGAGCTTGCTCTCCAGAACCTTCATGTCAAAGGTAATGTGCCCTCTCCCCGGCTCCCCTTGCGATAGGAGGTCGTTAAATACCGCAGTAGCTAGCGTTTGTACATCCCGGGCACTTGCCCAGTTATCCTGCACGGTGAGCTTCGAGAACAGATCTAACATCATCTCATGCGATCCGCCCGATGGACTCTCGAGTGCGCTGAGGTCAAAAAGCACTTTGCCGCTTAGTTCTTCTCTGCGGTGCTGGAGAATGCGAACGAGCAAACTGACACATTCCTCAGGTGATAGCGACCGGAAGTTGATTGCCTGTGGGAACCGTGACGTCAGGCCAGTGTTTACTGACAACAGTCGGTTGATGTCCTTTTCGTATCCAGCGAGGATAATGATCAGCTTTTTGCAATATTTAGGCTTCGTCACCGAGTCGACGAGCTCATCAAGCGCTTCTTTGGCAAAATGACCGTCATGTGCCAGTCTGTAGGCCTCATCGACAAACAAAACCTTCCCAAGCGCCCTATCGAGGAGCTTTTGGACCTTGGGGCCCGTCTGCCCCACATATTGGCCGATAAGATCGGTTGCTGAGCACTCGATAACTTCAACAGAAGCAAGGAAGCCAAGGTTGTAGAACACGGTGCCCATCTTCCTCGCTGTGGTGGTTTTGCCAGTTCCCGGTGGGCCGCGGAACAAGAAGTTGAACGGTATGTTCTCTTTCGGATCCATGTCGAGGGCCTTCATCCTGCGTACAGTATCCTGATAGCCTTCAAGCAACTTAATTGTCTCCTCGCCACCAACGGTATCCCGGAAGAGCTCGCGGACACTGGTTTCGGGGTTCTTCGCGCGGTCAAAATCTGGATCGAAGTCTTGAGCCTCAAGCAAAAATGTCGGCCTTGACTGGTTCTTTGTAGCCCACTTTTGATGCTGTGCTTTGGCGGTGCCAAGAAGAATATCGATTTCCCCGCCGTTACCAAAGTTCGGTCGATTCCGGGCCCTGCTGAGCATCTCCATCGCTACCTTTATGCCTTGGTCAGTCGCCCGCAAGTCTTCCCGCTTCAACTTTGACAGCAAAATCTGGCGGAGCTCCTCATCTGTGAAATCCTCGAAAACAAAAGCCGAAGATAGTGGAAACCGCCGGCTTAGTCCTGGATTGACGTTGTGGAACATGGTTTCCATCTGTTCCTTGTATCCAAGGAGGAGGACACAGCGGTCATCACCAGGGACACTTTGCACCTCGGCAACAATAGTGTCGATAGCCGCTGTCTTGTACGGATCAGATACTCCGCCAGACTCTCCACTACCTCCATACAATCCGTATGCTTCGTCGATGACGAGGACTTTTCCCTCTGTCGCGGCCAGTATGCCCTTTGTTTGCTGCTCTGACTGTCCGAGATGCGCACCCACGAAGTCCGCTGGATTTTTGGTAACCACTGAGAAATGTTAGCCTTTCTTTTTGTCTTTCGGCATCTCAGGCTAATAAACGAAGCCTTCCGGCAGATGTGGTGGGAATACCTTCTCCTTTGGATAAAAGTCCTAGATCAACAAGGATCTTCCCGTAGAGCTTCGCCACAGTGGTCTTTCCTGTACCGGGAGATCCAAGAAAGACTTTGTTGAGAGAATACTCGATAGGGGCTTGCTCGGCCAGTTCGCGCTGGTAGTTCTCCGTGATGCTGTCCACGAGCGACTTGAGAGCTTCCTTGACTGCTACTAACCCTACCATCTCCATCAACCTCTGCCATGCCTCGCATTTAGTCAGAGCGTCGGCGGGCTCAGGGCCGATGAGGTCCTCTTTCGTCAAGAGAAAGTCGTCCGGCTTAGACCCCATCCGCCGCTGCTTTCTTATGCGGTCGGCCTGACGTCGAGTGATAGTAGCCAACACGTTCTCCACAGTTCTCGCATTGCCGAAACCGTCCTTCCCGCGCCCTCGGCCGATACGCCGAACCACAATTCGAGAATAAAGACCACGGAGCCCATCGTCACACTTCATCCGACTGCTATATTTAGCGTTGATTTTTAGCTCGAGGATCTGGAGCAGCTCGTCGTCCGTATAGTCCGCAAATTGTAACTCAATTGGAAAGCGGCTTGGGAAGCCCGGATTGTGGGCGAAAAAGCTCTCCATCTGGCGATTATATCCTGCAAGGAGAAAGACGACCTTGCCCTTCAGATTCTCAGCCTCTGGTAGCAAGTAGTCCATCACTGCTTTGCCTCCAGGACTGTTGCCGGATGATAGCTGATAAGCTTCATCAATGAAGAGAACACCGCCCCCGTCCTCGAGAATCTCGTCAATTAGGTTCTTGCATCCCGCGACGCCACCATGGGCGAGGCTTGCGCCCGTTGTTTCTTTGAAGCATGCACCGGGGATAACCCCCACCGAGGTAAGAAATTGGGCATATATCCGCGCTACAGTTGTCTTGCCTGTCACGACGGCGTCACCTAATTAGCCTCTACCGTACAATACAAGGGGAGCTAGAGTGAGGGCTTACCTGTCCCGGGGTTTCCAAGAAGGGAACAGTTGAAGCGCTCATTTTCGAGTGAAGTTCCTTGTCTCAACGTTGTGTCGACTTTGGACTTGATGGATAGGAATTCTCCTTTGACAGCTTCTAGCCCAATCAAATTCATCAAGTTGTCGAGCGCGGTGTTCTTGGAGCCTTCAAGCTTCTTCTCTCGTTCCCATTCGCTCCGGGCATCCTTTGGGCCATCGTTCTGATCATCAGCGCTGGGGAAGTTCGGTTGCTTTTTCTTGACCTCAGCAGCGTACTGAGCCGCCAACATCTCCTGCTGGGCCTTCTTCGCTTTTTGATCTTTCAATCTGGCCTGGGTATCTTTTAGTGAAGCAAGATCCTCGCGATGTTGTGCGAGAGTCTTCTGTTGCTCCTTTTCCTCGGTTTCGCATTTCAGAATCCGACGCTGGAGATCGATCTCATCCTGCAGAGCTTGAAACTCCTTTTGGAACGACTCTTCACGCTTCAGACGCGCTTCCTCTAACTTGAAGTTTCGCCTGATTTGTCGCTCTTGCTCTTTGTCTTCCTCTAAACATTTGTGACAGGTCTCTTTCTGCCTGCTGCAAGTGACCCGGATCTTGTGCTGTCGCTCGCAGGTCTTGTTCAAAATCTCGCGACACTCGGCTTTGCTATGATCAACCCCCCAGTGGCAGCGCGATTTGCACTTATGGATGCCGCAAGCAAGGAGAGTACCACTATAGTCGGGCAAGATTAGGCAGGTACATTCCGGTGCTACAAGGGACCGCACAAGGAATTATACTTACCACGGTTCTGTGCAGCCTCCATCAGGGCAGTATTTGTCAAAGTCCGCCGGCTCTTTCAGAATCGCTTTGGTTTTTGGATGGCTTGAGCACACTATTGGGAGGCCTTCATAAAGGTGACCCCTCTCTTCTAAAATTTTGAAGAATGGCTGCCACGCCGGGCCACCCTTTTTACTGTTAGCAAAGGTGGCCATGTTTCCGATCAAGACCATGCCGTTTCTGGCCCTGGTGATGAGCACGTTGAGCCGCTCTGGCTGTGCCATGAATCCAATGTCTCCCGCTTCGTTACTCCGGGTCAAGGACGCGATGACGAGATCGCTTTCTTCTCCTTGGTAATTGTCTAATTCCGGTTAGCCATCACAGCGATTCCCATCGAACGAAACATGTTAGCAATGGAGCACAGCGTACCTATTGTTGATATCCGGAGCGGCGTCGAGTTCGCAGTAGCAGCGTGCTGAGTGGCTGAGGGATCAAGTAAGCCCGCCTTTAATAAATCGAGCTTATCTCGCTCGCTAAGTTTAGAGCCGTGGTAGCTATGTTGCAGCAAGGCTCGTAGGGCTCGGAGTTGGCCAAGGTATGGGGTAAGTACCACCATTTTATCAGGTCCATAGCCCTGCTGAGTAAAGTACTTGATACACCGAAGCAACATTTCTGCTTCGAATAAGTTGGTTTTGCTTGACGTCGCTGTTTGGTCTAAAGTTTCTCTCCCTTTAGGATTTGACTCCTCTTGTTTTCCATGGTTGACAAAGACAACGCGATCCTGGAGGCCCAGTATTGCAGGCCGACTGGCGGTGTTGGGGCCGTCGAGTAGATCTGGGTACGTCAACATCCTAGGAAATAAGGAAATCTGGGATGCCATCCGGTGCTGCTTCTGCAGAGTTGTATAAGAGGCCCCTTGGAGTATGAGGCGTTCGAAAAGGGACATGTTCAAGTCAAACCCGTCGCCTTTCTCGACTGTTAGCGCGTAGTTGTTTACCTTTGGCCGCAGCTGCTTGTGATCCCCTATCAAAATCATTTGTCTGACACTTGGCGTCATGGCGGTAAGGATATGACTCTCAAGAATCTCCCCAGCTTCCTCGACAAGTATTACATCCGGGCGAGCTGCTTGGATGAGGCTCGCGTACTTGGCAGCACCAGTGGTAGTGCAAGCAATGATGCGTTTGTTCTCTATTACATTGAAGTCGCGGTCGCCGAGGCTGTGCTGGAGTCTATCATGGGCGTCGTTGAACAGGCCAGTCATATCCCGGATCGTGGCGACATGTTCGTCGAGGATTGCCTTCATCCATATTTGGATTTGCATCTCTCTCTGCTTTTTATTCATTCCCCATACATTCTGGCTATTCGGAGAAGCGATGAAATGGCTTTGAAACATGCCCGGGCCTTGTCCCTGCCTCCATCGCTGGAAGAGATAGTCGGAGGCTATTCGCTTCCCACCGCCTCCAGCGCGGCTCCAACCATCGGTATCGTCCGGGACAAGAAGGGCATCGTAATACCGGCAGTCCTCTGAGAACTCCAGATACCGCCTGATGGTGTCCCAGAAACTGATATTGTGTCGTGACAATGTGGACTGAAGCTGTAGTAAATAATCGAAAGACTCTTCAAGCTCACATTTGAGCTCCTCTATCGTCCCTCTAGAGGCGTTTATGACGGCCCAGGTGGCTTGGGACCGGCGAAACGCACTCTTGTTCTTCTGTTCTGATAGGAGGAGGGGCAAAACGGCAGCAGTACATTTCTGTCTGGAGCCAATCCTCACCATCGACTCTTGCGGAATCCCGACCTTCAGCAAATCTTCCAAGAACTGGTCGAGGGCATGGTTTGTGTAGCTAATGATCAAGATTCTATTCCACGAGAGTTCATATAGACACTTTACTATCTGGGCTCCGATGAAGGACTTGCCCGTTCCTGGGCGACTGTAAGCAAGTTGTTTAAGGCAAAAACGATACCTGGGCTTTGGTAATGTAAAAGAGAATCACACTAACCAGGAGGTCCTTGAATGAGAGTCAATGCTTTGCCCAGAGCATTGCATAAAGAGTCCCTCTGGCACTCGTCGATTTTCGTGGGGTTTCGACTGGTGTCGGTAGCTACCCCAACAAGACTCATTACCCGAGAAAGGTCAACCGTTCCTTCATCAATCTTCGGGCCACTGTAGAGTACTTCGATTAGACGATTGATTCTCGAATCCAGCTGAACCTCGACCTCGTGGCCAATGTCCAGGAGAGCCTGGTGTAAAGGCAGATCGGCAATGGCTTGGAGACGTTTTAATACAGGCTCGAAAGCAAAAACAGGCGTGTCGACTAAGACGAACTGAGCGTCAGATGATGCCGAGGCAAGCGCGAGAAGTGAGTTGTAGAGCCCGGTAGTACTAGTGAAGCGGAGCGAAACAATAGGAGGCCACTGCGCCAACAAGTCAACATCGCGGTCGACGACTGCAAATCCTAGGATTTCGCGTCCGTGACACAGTGCTCCAAAGCCCTCGTGCCGTATAAGGTTAGGGTTATCTTTCAGAAGCTTCTTTCGCTTGGTCTCAGATAGCTTCTCGAGAATTTCGAGGCCGCAGTTGCACTGCAGTTTGACGGTAGCCTTGTTGATATACTTTCCGCCATTCCCAAATTTGAGTCCAACAAGAGCAAGCATGCCGAGGATCTGCGGCTTACGCTGGCCATTCTTCTTCCCAGTAGCAACTTTCATATTCTCGCATAGTCCTGGGAGCATGTCCTCTCGTGAGAGGCGAAACAAGTTGTCAATATGGACCCGGCGGCGATCAGACACCGCGCTGTTGAACACCTCTTTCGCTGTACGGTAAAAGGGGGTTTTAGTGGACAGAAATTCGTCAGTCGTCGGATAGATCTCAATCTTGCGGATATCGGCGTGATCATTGTCATGGCGTCCACCAGGGCCGTCTACGTCTCCTGATTCCGCGGGCGAGGTTCGAAGCTCAAGTTGTTTCTTGATCTGATACGCGATTTCGCGTGTAGAATGGGCCTTTGCTTCCATTATCCATCCTTTTCCATCGATTTCAAGAGCGTCTTGAAAGATGTCCACTCCGGTGTTCGTGGGTAGAGACAATAGTTCCAGAGTAAGCCACGCAAACGCGTCGAGGCCTTCCTGCGGAATGCCGCGAGCATGGAACAATTCAACCAGAGGCGTCCAAAACGTCGGCGGCTCCGCGATAGCAACAAGGATGTCGCGAAGCAACTGACCACCCACAAGCGATTTAATCCCGGAGTCGGAGAAATAGCGAAGGAGTGGAAGGGTGTGAGAACAGACGAACGGTGGGCTCAGATCGACACGAACGGTGTACCGTACCCCATCGAGTCCAGGCCGACTCGCCGCCAGTAGCTCAGCACAGACACTCGGTGATCCTTGGCTTCTGATGGACTCGATGAAGAGCTGAGCGTCGCGAGACGCTCGTATTTTGCGCTTTCCCGAAAGTACATCCCGAAAGAAACCATTAAGGCGAGATGCACGTCGGGCATCCTCTGTAGTAGATGCCATCGCGGGGTTTGTTCGTGTGTTACTTTTCTTCAACAGCGCAAAAGAAATGCCGTGAATGTAGAAGAGTTACGATCAAGGTAGGTATAGTGTAGAGACAAGCAGCTTGAGAAGATAGGTACAGAAGAACGCGTCTAGGACCTCGTTTCACGACAACCTGGTTTGCGCGTAATATCTTGGAAGATGGAAGCAGATGAATGCCATGACAGCTACCAACTTTGATATGAGCACATCAGATCTGAAGCCTTCTTAAGTAGCAAAAATTCGACGAGCACTGCTCTTCACAGCTTATCGGCTAGCTAAGACTTAACCAATCACCCGGGGAGGCAGGCTGTGAGGCCTACCGGCTCCACTTAGGGAATGAGGCCCACCACCGAGACGCCATGTCTATCACACCGATTCCTGCGCTGCCAACATTGACATGCATTTTGAGACCTCAATATGACTCGGTACCATGTGAAAAATATGGCGACCTGGTGCGTGACTGGCCAGCGATTGGGTTGGGGGGTGGTATCAGGCCGTTCGGGTCGCAAGGCTGCCAGCCTCGCCCATGAAATATGCAAAGGCTCTGGAGCCATACCCAGCCACATTGGAGATTAGAAGAGCCATATTTTGAGGTAGATCGGCATTTATGTATTAATGAAGAGTTATATGTTCCTCAGAGGCCAAACTATCCCTCCCGAGCCTCGAGGATTGTATGCAGAGTGCGCATAATAAATCTCTCAGGAACCTATCTCGCAGTGCTGGCTCAGCCAACTTGCAGTCAATCGGCACGCTAGGTCATGGCAGCGAAAAGCACACGTTCAATATTATTGGGCATGACTTCGACGTGGATCTTATTCGTTTACCGCTTCAAACTGAAGCTTTCATGTGAGCTTTTGTATACTTCTGTGCCTTCACTCCCTATGCCGAGGATATTTTCCCATCAGTCAACATCTGCGTGAACGCGGCAAGCGCAGGTTTTGGCTCTGCAGGTTATTTTAGTATCACGGACGCTTAGCAGTCTAGGGATATACGGCGATGGGAGCCACTCACGAGAAAACACGAGATTATGACTCGCTTGGAAAACTTTCAAGTATGACAAATTGTCCTGGACCTTGTAGCTTCCGTAAACAGTATTATCCCCGGCAATCTTGAAGTCCGCTAAATCCTTCGTCTTGAAGGATGTCTGGCCATGGAACTGAATGCTCTCGGCTACCCCTTGAGCACCGATATAGTTGCAGAGCCAGCTGTGATTCTAATTAGTTGAATGTGTATATGATTGTAGGGAGTTTGGACAACGTACTCCGCATCTCCAACCCAGATCAGAATCGGAATTCCCGCTCGAGCCACTTCGGATAGCCAGGGTATGGACGTGCGGGCAGCTATGGGTGTCAGTTTCCCCATGAATCGACAGAAAAACAAGCGTTGGGGACTCACTGTCGCCGGTGGATATGAACTGGTTAAAGATTGTGTTATTGCTGGCATGGTATGCCGTCTCGGCACCGATGGCCTGAAGGACATCCTCCCTGGCTAAGTAGTTGATGTACGTCGTGGGCGGGTTCGGATCATCCGCTCCGGAGCGAATATCGTAAACATCAAAATCCAAGTCAGGTCGCTCCGAGATGTTACCTTCAGCTTCAGTATAGCAGATGTCATCCGCATTGGAGCAGTCGTCATCTGTGCCTGTCTTGGCACACTGCGCCACAGCAGGAACGCAAAGAGTCGAATAAGCATTCATGCGGTCCTCGTAGTCGCTCTCGTTGATCAGTTGTCTGTAGGGGTTGTTGTACGCGTATTCAATCATAGCCTTCTCCTGAATCGTGTAGTCGTACAGGCCGCTGTTGATCCCTAAGGCAATGACATTTATCCGCTCGCCCTCGCCAGCCGCGTTCTTCTCGAGTATATACCGAGCGAATTCGGGTCCGTAGTGACCGCCGTATGACTCCGCGAATATACCAAGGTCACGACCCTTGAACTCCGGGAACTTCGAGATGAATCGCTGGAGGAATGTCCATAGATAAGGTATCGCAGCGACGGTCGAGTTGATCTCAGGACCGCTTCCGTAAGAGAACCCGACACCGATGGGCTGGTCGATGTAAAGCATATTCGCCCCCGTGTTGAAGCTGAGTTCGTTCAAAGTAGGTTCGGTCGACGACGAGCCGTTGGGGAAATGGCACGGTCCATTATCTTGAAAAAGGCCCCTCATACTTGACGCGCCGGGACCGCCATTGAGCCAGGTAACGAGAGGAGCGGTTTCGGGATTGTTGCGGGCAGCAAAAAACCTAAGTTGTTAGTATCCCGTCCCTCTACACGCAACTACGAATCCAAAGACTCGACCTCTAGATCGCCAGGGGCAGGTCTTGGTGCCAGCTTGCTTACCAAAACCACATGTGCATGTCCTCTCCAACTGAGAGGTATCCGGAATATTGCTTGACACCTGGAGTGGTCTCACAGATACCGGAATTCTCGACGATATGATCCCCTGTACATGCCGGAGCAGCCAACGAAAGGCCCACGGCCGAAGCGACCAACAAGAGTAGCATAGCCATGGCGAAATCAGGATAGATGCTCCCGACCCGACTACCGCAGACCTAGAATGCTTTCTCGTGCCCATATATTAACTCGTCGATGCATTTGCTAATCAATCATGCCATTCTCGGCTCGAGAATCCCTAAGCCCTTCCTAAGCCCCGTAGCCGTGGGGATGGGTCTTTCGCCCCGCTTGTGGTGGAAGCTCATTACCGCCCTTTTACAGGGGTTGAACCTATCAGGATGGAGAACGATGCTTCGAGAGGCGGTAAGCGAGTTCGCCGTAGGATCTGCCCCAGGTAGGATATTTGTTTATTGCAACGCTAAAGTCTCGGATATGGCGCCGATCCGTAATGGTGGTAAAGGAAGGATTGCTGGGAAGCGATCGTCTAACTCAAACGCCATATTCTCTATAGAATAACCTTGTCAACATTAGAGATTGAAAATAGCCTAGTATGTAGCGCCTGGGCAAATCCACCCAATTTCGTGCGCATTACTACGCGACATGCGTCCCGCACCACGTCTCCATCAGCTCGTTCCGCTTTTATGCACGGTGGTTTATACACTTCAACTGTGCCGTATAATTGCCTTGTGCTGCTTTGAGTAAGGTGGCGTGCCTGATTGGGAGCTAGGTACGAAATGTTCCGTTTAGATGGCCCTCGGGATTGGGTGAGAGTCAGTCCTAGTCGGATATCGAGAATCTACACTCTGGTACTGGGAAAATTCTGAACTTTCAACTCCCCTACCTCATCTCAGAGCCGGATGATCCGGATGAGTAGGCGATATAATACTAGTCTCTCTACGCAGCCATGCACAAAATAAACAACAGAGCCACTTCCGAACCTTCATTAGCATTAGCGACTTCACCAATCAGCGGTGCTAGCGACTTCGCCACTCAGCCATGCCAACGAAGCCGCAACTTTTCCAAGCTGCAACTTTTCCAAGCTAACGCAATTATAGTGAAATGAGGGAGGACGCAGGGGAGAGGAATCGCTTGCTAAGCGTAAGTATTTGCGCATTTAAGACTTTGTATTTAGAGTCACCCCTCAGATGTCTATCTTTATTGGTATCTTTTGGCTTGCCACGAATTTCAGGTGACCACGCAGCGCCTCTGCCATGCGGTTGTACTTATCCAGGTCAATCTCACTGTCAAGACCGGCCGAAACTATAGCAGCCTCCTTTTCCAGGACAGTTGCTGCCACACGGAACGCCGGTACGAAACACACAGGTGCGACTCCAAATACCGATTCTTGGGAGCTGTGGGGAATTGAGTTGAGGACATCCTCAACGTGGCTAATAAGGGCCGCTCGGTGTTCATAGGCGCTGCCGAAATCTCTTTCTCCCTTTATGTCAATGACGTCCAGCATGAGCAGTCGTAAGGACATAACGGATGTCCTGCAAAGACTCGTGAGATTGTACACCAAGAACTCTCTCGAAGAAGGGCCTATTTTAGTAACTGCGTTGTCGGCTTTTTCCGACAGAGCGTCTTGTGCGAATCCGGATTGTGTTGGTGGACGGCTGCTTCCAGCCTCGCTCATTCTCTGGACACTTGCAAGCGTTGTTTCCATCCTATCCAGTATTTCCAGTCCGGTTCTTTGTATGTTATCCACCTTATCAAGACCTACAAGCGGGTGGTTAGGTTGGTATCCATTTCGGCGTATCTCGTCAAATGCCGCGATTAGTGTCGAGGTAGTAATTAGGTGATCAACGGCAAAGTCAAGGATATGCCGAGGACCGGCAATTGCCGTGACCAGCTCGGCTTCACTTCGTTTAATCGCAGGATGCAACGTGGAATCCAACTGGGGCTGAGCGCAGAATGCCCGAAAGTCTCGCCATGTCTTTTTCGCCAGAAAGGATGGTCGCTTAGATGAGATTGTTTCGAGAAGCTGCCCCGATTAGCGACTACGGGACCTCTTGCGTCAACGGGAGACAGACTCACAATAAGCATGCGCGAAGAAAAGGCTAGCTGAAGAGCGGCGGGGGTGCGCATTCCAGCTGGGCCGCGGCCTTCAATGAGACTCGCCAACCCTCGAACATGGTTCTGCCAGTTTGTGGAATCAGGGTTCATTGCAAGCTCGATTTTCCAGTCAGCTCTTCTCTGAATCGTCGGATGTGGGTTGGGCGACGGAGATTGCTCACCTCCCAGAACGTCAACATGAGGCACGAAACGACGAGGTTCAGCCAATCGTCCTCCCGTAGAGAGGAAATGCCAATAAGGCGGGCCTCGTCCAGCACGACAGAGAGCGTCGTCAGAGCAGTCGTGTACATGTGGGCGCTCTCTTGAAGAAGTCCACGAGATCGATTCAACTTGGCAAAGTGGCCTGTCACGAGTGCTTCCGACGCGACGATCATTGGAGCAACATATGGCTCGAGAGGGTCTGTGCGTGAAGCGGATTTGTTCAACAGTAGCTTGAAGCAGCGAGAGCAACTTTGGTAGAAGAATTGTCCTTCTTGTGGCAAATCGCGGGCGAACTGGGCCATAAAGAAAGAAACGTATATCTCTACGGGATCCATAGCGATGGGCCTCGGTAGGGCGAGGCCATCGCCATTGTGTGACCGCTCTAGCGATGACCTGGCTTGAGGATCTCTGTGGCCCTGTCTGGCTCGGTGAACAGCCGGGCTGGTCGTCTTGGGCGGATTCGGGGATCCCACGCCTGGAGCTCTCCAGCCTTCGTTCAAGAAGACAAGGCCCTTTCTTCGGTACCCATGGCATAGTTGCTTGCGGCCCTCGCAGGCCCTGCAGGTCGGTTGTCCCCCATCTACAAAACCACGGTCAACCATGCACGGCTGCAAGGCCGGGAGCAGTGGGTTGCGTACCACATCGGGTTTTCCGCGCCACACAATTGATGCAACCCCTGGAGCGTGGGGCTGAAGGTAAATACCGATCTTGGCTGCAATCAATCATGGCCTGTGGCTGTAGTGAGCAGCCTATGCAGGATGTGGGATGAGGATTCAGAGTCGCTGCAAACCGGAGGCCGAGTTACAGCATAGATGGAATGGTTGGGCTGAGGATACAGGAAAAAGTGAGCTTGCCCGGAGCATTCTTGCAGAAGCTCTGACGAAGTTGACTCGGGGCACTTGAAGACGGGAGCAACGCGGCGCCCGAGGACCGGGCAGTCGACGAATCAAAAGATTCCATTGATGCCGACATTCTCGCGCTAATCCCTACTTGGAAGGCTCTGCGATCCGCGTCCAAAGATTCAGGTGACAGGTTTTCACTCGCCGTCAGGCCGCTCTCTGATCCCCACTTCTATCGGCCATACGTATCCCTAACCCTACATTAATCCTACCTGACATCCCACAACTTTCATCCTTCAGTATGGCAAGGTACCCAAATCTGCAGACCATCCCCGTGGATTTATGAGCTACTGTGCAAGCTTTACAGGGAAACTCAACTATCCTGCCACCACTCATTTCCCAGCATGATGACGGGCTCGGCATGATATACGAGGCAGCTTTAGCCAAAGGCGGGAAATAGCCCAAGTTGGGATATGTCTTACCCAAGCGGAGATAAGGCTAACTTAGTTACCTCAGTCGGCGTAGTTACTTCTCACCTAAGGCAATAGTATATTTATCCTTGACCCTCGAAATTTAAATTTTGATTGTGTCTCTCAATTTCTCCCCAACTAAAAAGCAGCAAAGATGGCGGGAAGAATTGATTGCTACATTGACATCTGTAAGGCGCCTCCTCTGAGCCTGCACGGCCTTGTTGGTACTGCAGACAGCACATCTAACGAGTCTTCAATCTAGCCTCATTTTACAGCTACCTAGCGTTTTACTACCTTCTAACTCACGAGAAGGAGCTCGCCGCGCATGGTATCGACGTGGAGTAAGGTCCTGTGGCTCTACCGCTTCCTCGTCAGCCACTGACGCGGCCCTCAGATTTCACCCTGTCTTTGCTGGAGCAGTTCAGGCTGGTGCAGGCGCGTTTCTACCGGATCCATGAAAAAAAGGACACATCTAACCAGTTCAATAGACAATAAGCCGCCATGGGTTGTCCACCAGAAGAAAAAGTACCTGGATACCTACGAGACGGTCCGAGCCAAGATCACCTTTGGAAAGCCGGAGATAGTCGCACCCGACGACTTGAGTGAATTGCTAGACATCGGTTGGACCCAAAAAGTCAGTTACCAACGATAATTGGATATGAGGCCTAGGCGAAAGAATATAGAAGGATACTAACCAGCGGGTAGCCCATGCGAGCACTTCTCTTCATCAAAGACAACTACCCCAGAGAGGTTTACCATACGGCCTTCCATTTTCTCTTCCACGTGTTCTGGACTTTGCCTCGACGGCGGGTGCGGGATGAGCCGGTACTAGCGCAGGCATTAGCCGATATCCCTGCCGACTTTCACGGCTTAGGCGACTACAAAGCTTCAGAGCTGTTATTCAGTGAAGACCAGGTCAAGGAAATAATCGCCGCTCAGAACTCGACCAAGTACAAAGAAGTTCTCAGGACAGCAACAAAACAACTGAACGACCGAGGCGCATTTGGTGTGCCATGGATCATTGCATCGAACTCTAAGGGCAAGCAGGAGCCCTATTTCGGGAGCGATCGGTGAGAAGCGCTGTCCAACTATATCGTTGGTAGTATCAAGAGCTAATGGCGGCCCAGATTCCACCATGTTTTCGAGTTCCTTGGGCTTCCCATTCAGAAATTCAAGCTTTTGCCGCCGGGATCAAACGCCGGCACTCCCAAGCTGTAAGAGACTGCCTAGAGCAAGATAGTGACACTGGCGAAGGATCTATGTAGCCTATCTAGCATCAAGTTGGGGGCCGGATGTGGCGATTGGTCTAAGCAGTCCCACTCCCTCCACACGAGGAGGGCTGTTCGAAGGTGTTCGCATAGCACCAACAATGTGAATCGCTCGGAATATTTGAGGTAGCACATGCTGGCTATCTGAGAATTACATTATTGAATGGGAATGGAAGCAAGATACCAGATCATCCGGGACGGCTTTCTCCATAGTGACTCTTTATTCCATTCGAAGGTCCAGCTATATTTGTCTTGGCGGAGAGGGGTGGAACACCCCCTGTCGCTGGAACAGGGGTGGGCTGTATGCCTAATCGGCTGCCTCAACCGGCCAGGCTTTGCGGAGGCCTTGGGCAGCGGATATGCGGTGAGCAGCCTTCTCAAGGCGAGCTCATATTAATAAAATAATGAGGCTGCAGAGCATAGAACTGGGAAGAGTGCTCCAGAGAAACCTTCTACCTTCAACGTCATAAAAGCTGTTTTTAAGCGCATTACATTCTAACCCTTGCGTGCACATCATGGGCGAGGGTGCCGGGGCTACAGAGGATGAGGTCCCCGCACAGAGCGAGGTCGAAGGAACCGCAACGCCTGACAGCAAAACAATTGTGAAGGAAGCCAAGTATCGTCTTCCCAGCTGGTTTTTGGACGAGACTGTCAACGCCCCTTCGATACTCACTGAGACCACTGTCGAGGTCCGCATTCGGCTCACAGGCGCGGACGACGAATCCAGCAGTGATGAGGCTATCGATGCTGACGGAGAAGCTGAGGAGACGGAGAAGCCAAACACCGAGGACCATCGGGATGAGGACTGGCCGGGCTTCTATGTCGCCCGCGATGAATATGCCGAAATACGGGACATCGCTGCCTCCAAGTTGCACCGAGATGCCTACGGACGTGCGCCCGCCAGCTCGAGCATCCTCTTGCGATCAACTACTGTGCCCGGCGGTGGCCAAGACTTCCTGGACGAGGTCGTGCTCCACTTAGCCCGCGACCTCAACTCTAAGCTCATGGTTCTTGACGCAGATGCGATCGAGGAACTTGCGTGGGACTTTTTCGCGCAAGAGCGAGAAGCTGCCGCACGGCCATCGACGGACACAAAGGGAGAAGAAAATAAGGAAGGCGATGGGAACGCTGAGAAGGAAGAGCTACATTTTACTTCATTCAAAGGGCCGATTATTCACTATTTTGGCAACAGAGGAAAGGGACGTTGCTCCGAAGAAGCGTGGGACCGAAACAGGGACGCTTTTGCGGCATTGTCTGTTGCGATAACAGCACCGAGCTCGACCTTGCCCATCTCCCCCTGCAATGGGGAGAGAGGGGAGGTGGAAGGTGAAGATCCCTCCAAGAGTAGCGATCTAGCCTCTAGTCCCCTCCTTATCCACTTCCGAGACGCCGCGCGGATGATGGACGTCTTGTCGGATCACTACAAGTTCTGGTCTAGGCTCCGCGACTGGGTGGCTCGGGAACGCCAGTCTGACAGAGATATCATTCTCATCGTCACGCTATCGGGGACTAAGTATGAGATGGACTACAGATGGGAAGGCTTCGGGAAATTGAAGTGGAAACTACGCGTCGATGGTGCCGCCGACCCCGCGTGCATCACTTTAGAGCCCTCTCATATTCCCGCGAAGCTGGCGGATGAGAGGAAGGACTGGCAGGTCTCCTACACTCGAGCGGCTAACATCCGACGCCTGAGAAGTGTTTTGTGCACTGATTTGAGCCATCGAATCAACCCTAGTCTATTACAACAGCGCCCCGTCGAGTGGAGCGAGAAGCTGCGCTGTCTCGAATCGTCATCCAAACGGTTCGCGCTGCCGTCCTCTTCAACATTCGGAACCCCCACGTGGTCAACACAACAACTTTACCGGATCCGCTCACAGATCACCGGAAGAGCTTGGTCGAATAAGAAGGCTATCGGCTTCGAAGATATTCAGCTTGTTATAGCTCGTGCGGGCCGCTTGGAAGCGAAAGCCGAGGAGGGAGGGGCGTCGTCTGACACGAATGACTCCCGCTCAGAATCAGCATGGGAGAAGAAGATAAGAGAAGTCAGGAGGGACTGCAATGAATACGAGGAAACACTACTGAGCAGTGTTGTAGACCCAGGTAAGCTGCGTGTAGAAAATCGCCAGGACAAGGATGTTGGGAACTTGGGCTGACTTGAGCTCGCAGAGGAGCTGGACTCCACATATGAGGACGTGATCCTTGACGACGATGTCAAGACGACCGTAAAATGCCTAGTTGGCATTTCGAAGTTGCGGGTTCAGGTGACATCAAAGTATCTCAGCTCCCAAATGCAGGTCAAAGGAGCTATGCTATACGGCCCTCCGGGAACGGGCAAGACTCACCTAGCACGTGGTAAGTTCACAGCAACCTTCCAGTCTCGTTCATCATTACCATGCGCCACTCAGAAAACAGTTTGCGATATCAATCTAGCGCTGACACATCCCCGTCCGCAGCTTTGGCTAAGAGTGTCGGATCCACCATGCTCGCGGTCGACTGTGCGACATTGCAGTCGAAGTGGGTTGGCGAGACAGAAAAGCTTATCAAGGCCACATTCACTCTTGCTAGAAAGCTCTCTCCTTGCGTGGTCTTTATCGACGAGGTAGATGCGCTTTTTCGCCGAAGAACCTCTAGCGACCGCAGCTGGGAGCGGTCTGCCATCACGCAGTTCCTCCAGGACATGGACGGGCTGAGGCAGAACGCCACAACCGTCGCCGCTACCACGCCGTTCGTGCTCGTTGCTACGAATAGGCCTATGGACCTAGACGACGCATTCATGCGTCGCCTACCTCAGAAGTTTTACATCGGGTTGCCTAGCCGGGCTGCCCGGGCCAAGATCCTCAATCTGTTTCTTGACAAGGACGATCTTGACGCTTCTGTGAATATAGAGGACCTAGCTAGGAGGACAGAAGGCTACTCCGGCTCAGACCTACGAAGCCTCAGTGCTCAGGCGGCACTTGTCTGGACCACTGAGCAAGGGGAGGCTGCTCTCCAGAAGGACAGCTCGAAGGGAAGTGAGGATGCGGACGAGGAGACATCGCTCCCGGTGGTCAAAATGCAACTCACGAGCTCACACTTCACACGGGCGCTGGAGACAGTCCGACCCAGTGTCACAAAGCGTGCTATGAAAGATTTGGAGGAGTTCAGAAACAGCTTCAATCCTACTTCGTCTCGGAAGGTACGTTGATGCTTCATGTATTCTAGAGCCGCGAGTGCAATAGCAGGCGCCAATGCGGGCATTTTCAATAGAAAGAAGATTTGCTCACCAAGACTTAGAAGCGGCGCCAATCCATCAAGGAAAGTCCAGTGCGCGACGCACCGGAAACTCCTCAAATTACGTGGGACGACCTCGCAGCTCCGGGCCGTGAAGGTCGACTCGTGCTGCCCGTCATACGACCACCACCAGACTGCCTCCAAAAGGCCCGCCTGCCTCCCGAGTATAGTCCGCTGCCGACTTCGAGTTCGATCCGTCTCCTACGCCTGAACGCCCTTGAAGCGACCATCCACGGGGGGGTACAGGGAGTTTACCAGCGCCTTCTTAGCGGCGAGCTCGATATGTTTGAGCGCATCAAGTGCTCCATGGTGACCGTCGACTTGGAAAACAGCCCCGACTTCTTCGCGCTTTCCTATACATGGGGCGATCCACTGGGCATCTGGCCCAACGCCGATGACCTATTGCCCGCGGAGCATTGGGCGGCGCCGGCTTTCGAGATCGACTGCGACGGGAAGCCAGTCTCGGTGGGAACCAATCTTTATACGGCCCTGGTGGGCATCCGTTGCGTCCTGAGCTACAGTTCTTTCCGGCCCAGCGGACTTCCGACTTCCATCCCCGCAGAATTCGATTGCTCGGCTGATCCGTCAGGCCTGTACATCTGGATAGACGCATTGTGCATAAATCAAGCAGATATTGCCGAGCGTGAGCAACAAGTATCCCTGATGGATCGTATCTACTCAGCAGCACGCGCCACCATCATGTGGATTGGGGGTGAGGACCCCCTCGCAACCGTGGCAGCTCCCATGACCAAGTTTAGTGTCCCACTAAGTTCAAACCTCGGCTCCCTATGGGCGCTGGATATTGGAAGCCCAGCTTCTTACGAAAAGCTCGGCCTGGACCCCATTAGCAAGACAGAGTGGACGGGCTTGCTCTCAATGCTCACACGTCCATATTTTTCACGTGCCTGGGTGGTGCAGGAATGGGTTCTCTCCAAGGCGCCCATCATGATGTGTGGACTCACAATTCTCGACCCCCGAAGGATTGCAACGAATACGATCACGATGCATGACTTGGGTTGGTTTCGACAGATGACCGGCTGGCTGGATCTACGAGCTGTGAAAGAGGACGGCACGTCGTCGAAGCCCCAGATGCCTCCGCCGAGCCCGCCCGGTGCAGAACCCCAGGAGGTCCTTCTGCCTGTCTACAGAACCTATAAGCCCAATGCTCCGGCGGCCGTGAATCTCACGGTAATGCAGAGTATCCTTCTAATGAAGGGCTACGAGATACCTCATCTGTTTCCCAAGACGGCCGGAGCCGAGGCGAATTACGATTTTCAATCTTTCCGTAATACCGACTCGACAGATCCGCGAGATAAGCTATTTGCTTTCTTGGGATTGTTGAAGCACTTCAGCCAAGGACAGACCGATAGTCTAAAGCCAGAATATACGCGGTCTGCCCAAGAAGTCTACACTGAGGCCATGAAGCGTATGATCTCTGCATCGCCCGTCCGCGGGCTCAACCTTCTAGTTTGGAAAGAGCCGAAGGCCCACCTTACCGGTTTGCCCTCTTGGGTGCCCGATTTCAGTATGCCGCACCACAGCCTGACGCAAGGCCCAGTCCGCTTCGGCGCGTCCAGAGGTCTTGGATCGCATGCAGCTATATTCGAGCCGCTTGAGTCGCAGTCTCCAAGCCAGCAGAACGGTGCCCTTCGAACAAAAGGCATCAGGGTCGACACGATTGTGGCCACCTATAACACTGAGAACTTGAGGATCGACTTTGACACCGCCCTACCGCAGCTGTTGCGTCACCTGCCAGAGAAGACAACGATTCGTCAACCGCGCCTCAGCGGTTTCGATTTACGATTCTGGTGGGACATGTTCTATACCGAGGAAGGCAAGCTACAGACGGAGACGTTTGTGGTAGCAGAGCAGGGTCGCTTTGAGGTCTTGTGGCGCACTCTGCTGGCTGATATATACCTGACTGGCGAGGACCTGGCCGCTGAACAGTACCCTTGCCCACCCGAAAAGGCATCAGCCCTGAGACATGAACTCGATTTGATGGTACGGGCATGCTTTTTGCGAATTGCCTCCAGGGACGTGATTTCAATGGAGGACCTTCTCCATGGCCGGCGGCCCCAGGATAAGCAAGATGATCAGAGACATGACCAAGACGACGACGACAACGAGGGCGACGATGATGAAGAGAAAGATGAGGAAGAGGAAAATGAGATTAAAGAACCAGGCAGCATGCGTGCCTATTTCGAAACCCTGAGTAGAACACCAGGATACGAGGGTTTCGTGGGCCCTTCCTTGACCGACGAAGGTCTGGAGGCTCTTAGACAGCAATTACCCGCTATGCACGTGGTTTTAGGCATGCTAGATGGCAACATCCCATTCAGCGACTGTGTGGAGGCGGATAAACACGATCCTCCTGACTGGTGGGTTGAGTACCAGGAACTCTGGGAGGATGTGCAACAAGATGCGCAAAACAACCCCCAAGAGGCATTCAAGGACTTTATGCGAGGCCTGGAGAAAATACTGTCGCAAAATTTTAACGAGATCACGGATGAAGCTCCTCGCTCTAAGGCGGTCCGCTCTTCACAGTGGCGGGCCGGCTGGTTCCCTGGGCAAGAGCTATTTGCTACATCGGGTGGGCGACTTGGCTTGGCCCACGACACGATTAGGGTCGGGGATGAAGTTTGGGTGTTACCAGGTGCCGACATTCCCTTCGTCTTCAGACCGGAAGATCCTGCTGGCTGTGCCAGCACTCGTGGCGGGCGGTGCAGACTAGTTGGTGAGTCGTATGTACACGGTCTCATGCATGGTGATGCGTCGATGCTAGAGCTATCCCTGGAGGAAATCTTGATTGTATAAAGAATCAATAGAATTTAGCAATGGAATTTAGCATCCGAAGCATAAATTGACTATATAAATCACGGATACACACACTTCCGTCAACGCTCTAATAGCTCTCAGCCATTTGTCCTCGTTGACTAACAAGACAACTCTAAGAGACGACTGTCTTGGTCCTCATCAATAACAGAGATCTAGTGACATCTCTGGACCGCGACATTGAGAAAATGGAGTTCCTATACTTTCTCTTTGGTTGAATCCGCATCCGCCCTGTTGAGATCAATATTCTTCGCAGCAACACCGTCGACAGCAGCGCCCTCAACAACAGCAATCTGGGCGCCGAACCCGCTGGTCTGGTACTTGCTGAAGTTCCATACCGAAACCCGGGCCTCGAACAACTCATCCAGCTCCTCCAGGCTGCGAGAGCCCGTTTCTGGAAGGAAGAACAGACACCACACGGCTGCTACGACAGAGAATGACCCATATATAAATCCGACGCGGCCGCCGAGGTTGCCGTAACCGGCATCTTGCATAAATGGGTTGATGAACGTGACCAAGACCGAGACGCAGAAGCCAAAGAAGGTAGCTGTCATTATGGTCTTTTCGCGCAACTGGAGTGTAGGGACCTCTGCGGTGACGATCCAAACGCTGGCAATAGCGTAAGCTTTCAGGGATCTAAATCACGATAATTGAATACTTAAGAGACTCACCAACTGCTCCATCCAATGGCAATGGTAAACCACCAGATGAATAACATCGCCAGCGCTGCCTTCATGGCGTTGGGATCATCCGCTAAGCCGTAACCGGTGATACCGGCCACCGTGAACATGCACACAGCCATGACAACCGACGAGCCGATCATGATCCAGCGCCTGCCCAATCGGTCGGGGAAGTAAAAGGCAAAGGCACTAGACATCGCCATGGTGAAAACCAGCAAGACGATAATTTTGTAAGTGTCCTCGATGCCGATGGTCTGCATGAAGACGACGGCATACGAAGACATGAAAGACGTGCCTTGAGCTTGCTGAAGACATTGAACTCCGGTAGCAATGAGCGTGCGCCGCAGGTTGGTTCCTCTTTACTCTATGTTAGATACGTGGGTATCATCACGAGGCAAGGAGAGATGGGGTCGCGGCTAGATAAGCTTACTTGAAACACTCGAACCAGGAGTTGGAGAAGTGGCTACGATTCTCCTCTTCGGCTGCCGACAACAGCTGGACCTCATGCTCGACGAGGTCCCGAGGGGTACCTTTCCGGAGGAACTCTAGAACTTCGAGAGCCTCGGCGCTTCGGCCCTTCCCTACCAACCACCGCGGACTCTCAGGGACGAAGAAGGATCCGGTGAGGAGCACGGCGGGGACGATAAGCTGGAGTACGATGACCATACGGTAGGCCCATTGATCATCCCTCGTGTTCATTCCCCAGTTTGCTGTGTTAACCAGGACGGCGCCGACACCGAGCGAAAACTGGTAGCAGTTGATTAGGGTTCCTCGAACCTTGGACGGGGCACACTCGGCCTGGTAGGCGGGCACGGTATTGGCAAGGACGCCGAGGGCAAGGGAGTTGATGACGCGCCCAACGACGATTTGCCAGTAGGAGGTCATGGCAGAGCTCTGGATGATGATGCCGATGACCGAGATGACCGAAGAGAACTGGAACGTCTTCACTCGCCCGATGGCGTTACCGACGAAGCCGGAGATGAGAGCACCGCAAGCGAGGCCGGCAATGGGGGCACCGCTGCCCGCAGACTGCCAGGAAGCGGGAAGGATGTAGGAGTCGGATTCTGGGGAGTAGACTCCGAAGTCTTTCTTGAACTTGTCCATGCCGAGCAATCCAGACCAGTAGTTGTAGTCTACCGGAGATGGCGTCAATCCATTGTCCGCGAGAAGAGGGACCTGCTCCGAGGGGATGACTTACCGATGCCAAACGACATCCCGCCGAGCTGTTGTCGCCGTGTTAGAAGCATGCATTGCTGTTAGCCATAGGATACTTACCGATGCGTAGACGCAGACCGCGAGCATGGGGCCCGTCAACTCCCTAAAGAAGTCCATCCTTTTCCCGCCGCTAGGAGAATACACGTTGAGCAACGAAGACTGAAGAGGGAGTAGAGAAGTCACGATGGGTAGCAAGAAGTACAGACGAATGGCATTGCACGCGATTACGCAGACTATATAGCATTGGTAGAGTCGAGGGTCTTTCCTATCGGCAGGTTCTCGAGCACCTGCACTTCGGAGATCCCATCCCTGGGTATTTCCGGGGTCGGGGGAAAGCGCTGTTTGAGATGCCGAGCCAGTACCACTAAAACTAGGTACATACCTAAGGTACCTAAGATAGCCGGGGTAGCAGATCCGAAGACCCTCTCCCCCATCTCAAATAATTAGCTCCATTAAACTGCTTTGGGAAGCTATCAACGTACTTGGTAAGGACGCCTACGTCAATGCAACAAATTACCTAAAAGCTGTCCTGGATCTAGCCAGTAGGCATTACAGCGCTGCGCGAAGCGGAGGGGTACACAGGATGGCGTTAGCCCATGGATTAAAGTTCATGGGCCCCTGGGCAAGCCTGGTTCCTTCACTACAGAGACCAATGCTGGGGATAGGCCACGAGTTCCGTCGGTTTGTCGAGTTCCGACATTCCTGAGAGGGCCAAATTGTGAGGGAATCCCCTTGTGGATCTATGAAGATAAGACGACTAAATGGTCGCACACCTACCGACTCAGCTGCAGCTTTCGTGTCGGAGTAGGTTTAGTACTTAGCTGTTATCGCCACCTCAAGTAGGTCATGGTGGGCCAACCGGACCGCAGCGAGCAACGGAGCTGTGGTGAACCAACCGTTTCACGAGAAGCGGATTGGTTTATCTGGTTTATCAAGATATCCCTCTGTCTAGACCCCTTCAGGTATGATGGGTTACTCCTTGAACAAAGTGCCGCAGTACCTATTCACTAGACCCGCAGCTATCGCCACGAGACAAGGACCCCTCCCGGACTAGGACGGGGATGCAGGTCGAACCGTCGAAGCGCGCCCGCGGGCGAGCTAGCTACCTCCGGATCCCTGTGGATGGGGGTTTTGTGGGGATAACAGGGGGCAATGAGACAATCACTGCGCTCCCCCGATCTCCACTATACCGCCCGCGGGGGACAGGGGTGGAAACGACCCGCGGGCGACAGCTTCTATATCCTTCACGTCGCCCCTGCTTGCTCAGGAGAAAGCGCTGGCCTCACGGATGGAGCAACACGGCAGTCGGAAGCTTGGAGGACTGGGATGGTGGAGGGGGAACCGCAGCTATTCGCCTTGCACATCGAAACACCGAGAGCGGCTAATGCCCACCGGACGCCGCCGCACGCCCCGAGGCCACATGAGCATAAATAACGAGGACGGAAAGATGGATTCGGCACCGACTTAGGCGGGCAACTTGTCAGGCGGGCTTTTCTCGACTACAGCATTATCCACGGGATAGCTCTCCTTTGAATCTCCAAGATGCCATCGGCAACTCCAGTTCATATTCTCGAAGAGGTGGAGGTCAAGTGCGTGCATGTCCCGTGTTGGCTGGAGAACATGACGAATTAACGCGGAAGGGCAGGGCTCCTCTGTTAGAGGAACGATTTACCACGCTGAAGAAATCCCTGGTCCGACCGGAGCACAAGCAAAAGGTCATTGAGTCTTGGGGGAGACTATTGAAGGTGCTCGAGAGCGAGGTCCAGCGCATCCAGAAGCATGGGCCCGTCTCGGTCCCTGAGATAGATTTCAACGATGTTCGGAAAAATGGTGTGTAGACCGAGACCGAAATTGCTAGCCGCTTAACACACACCAAGTGGCAGGCAGCAATGGGCGCGGCAGTGCTGACTCGTATTGCTAGGCGGCGCCCTTCCCGAGGACTTTGCCAACATTGTCCGGGACCGTGGATGTGTCATCCTCCGCAACGTCGTGCCGGTCGAACAGGCCGAAGCGTGGGAGGCGGAGCTCAAAGATTACACCCAACGACACCCAGGTGTTGGAGGGTATCCCCCAGAGAAGCCAGCCAGCTGGAGCTTGTGGTGGACACGACCCCAGACCCAGATCCGCAGCCACCCGCAGGTGATGGAGGCTATGAAGTGTGTATCCCAGCTATGGCACGTCACCGACCCTAGTACGCCCATCGACTTCGACAGCCAGGTCGTATATCCGGACCGCCTTCGCATCCGGTACCCGAGCAAGGACGGCGAGTATACCCTCGCAGCGCACCTCGACAGTGGATCCACTGAGCGGTGGGAGGACAGCGAGTACCGCGCCAACTACCAGGCCATCTTCGAGGGCAACTGGCAGGACTGGGACGGCTGGTCGGCCGACCGGCGCATCGACGCTAAGAGCGATCTCTACGATACGGGCACCTCGTGCTCATGCTGGAGAAGCCTGCAGGGGTGGCTCTCGCTCTCTCACACCGGCACGGGCGAGGGCACCCTTCGACTCCTGCCGAATCTCAAGGCATCCGTGGCGTACATGATGCTGCGCCCGCTCTTCCTATCTGGCGAGTTTGATGACTCTCAGCCCACCTTCCCTGGCGCAGTGCCGGGCAAGAACCAGTTCTATCCCACCCAGGAGTTCCACCCGCATCTGGGAATCGAAAAAGGCATTGTGGGGATTCCGCCAGTGAAGCCAGGCGACTACGTCTTCTGGCACTGCGACCTCGTACACGAGGTCGACCGTTTCCACCCGGGCGAGCGGGACTCGAGCGTTGTGTACAACGCCTGCAACCCCTTGACGCCGTACAACGTCGCGTCTCTTGTCAAGACACGCGAAAGTTTCCTCAAGGTCGAAGTGCCGCAGGATTTCCGGACGTTCGAGCACGCCTTGGAGCGTGAGTACCAGCACGAGGACAATGGCGCAAAGAGAGAGAACATATTGAGCGCCGCAGGCCTACAGGCCCTTGGTCTCACTAAGTTTGACGATGCGGAGGAGGGGCTAACCCCAGGTCAGCGCGAGATCCGGAGGTTGGCCAATGCCCAACTAGGATTTGCCTAATACGCCTCTCCTGTGCAGCATCGTATGCCTTACCGTCTTTCTCCTTACCGGCGGCCTCTTGTAATAGAGTAGTATGTGAAGTCGTGGTTAGAGTTTCAATACCTACGACTAGAATGTATCTTATTAAATTTCGTATACTCTTCATTAAACTTTTCATCTCAAAATAAGAAAACCGGGTTGTCTCACAGTCGTGTCGCTGCTTCACTTCAAAACTTTTGGTTAGGAAGAACATGAATGCAAGAAAAAACCTATAAACGAGCTTGTACTTGCACCGGCTATTTTAGCTATTGAAAGGGTGAATACTAGAAACTCTATGCCGGATAGGAATAGGCATCTGTGGGAACCTCGCCACAGTCTAGTCTGCTGTTGACTAACAGCACTCCTTCCTCGATCCTGTCAGCGGGCACGTTCGGTGGCAGCTGACACCTGGCATAAACATGTTATTTCGCCTGTACCGAGCCGCTCAGGAAGGTAATTAGTTGCCAAGGCACCGTAAGTAATTCCCAGTGTAGAATGAAACAGCTGAAGCCTTTGGGACAGGCAGTGCACAACTGCCATACTTTCTAGCGAGCGGCGCGCACAAGAAGCTCAGGGTTTCCAAACGAAGGGTTGGAACCGCCACCTCCCGGGTCTCTGGCGTGTCCGCAAGGCATCCAGCTACCCCTGTGCGGCGCGGTGCCGGATCGGGGAGCCGACTGCCGCCACAGGGGCAGGCTCGATGCCCCTGCGGCGCCCCTCGTGGGTCAGGGCTGGATCGCTGCTGGGCCACGGCACGGCGCGGTTCATGCAGGACCGAGACCCGGGGCAGCCCCAGAGCTGTCTCATGGGGCCATGGCTGCACTCAGACACAAGAAACGTCCGTTTTGGTTCGCAATACTCAACCTTGACCTCTAAAGCATGTGTCACGATTGCTGTCATCGAGTGGCGGAGGCAGTCGGGGTTGAAGCGACGCTGCCGAAGCAAGGCGACATGATCGCTCTCACTGCGGCTTGTTGATCGTAGAATCGGGATGCCCGAGTCGCCTTGTTTAGCGAAATTATAAAAGGGTAGAGTCTTCCGCCTGGATATCCCTTCTCCCTACCATGACCAACCCACCAGGATTGTTCTTCTTCCGCTTCCATCGGCGTCCATTCCCTTCGTCACTCTTTACCTGGATCTATCCTCTCTGAAGATCACAGACCCAGTCATTACCTACATAAGCAAATTACTCCTGTCGTTACTATAGAGTCCCTCTTTATACCTCTCGTTCACATCAACCACAACGCAGAGATACCATATTCCGAAATCTACCGCGATGCATCTGTCAATGTTGGCAGGGCGGGTCGGCCTCCTGGCCTCCGTCGTCCTCGCAGCGCCATATGTGCAAGAAACTCGTCAAGTGATCGAGACACGTCAGGGCTGTACGTTTGATTCACTTAACCACCCGGAATGCTGGCAAGACGGTCTAGATATCAAGGCCAATTACTACAAGACATGGCCCGCCGGGACCACCACTACGTACGACTTTACCATCAGCGAGGCCACTTTGGCTCCGGAGAGCGCGCCAGATGGCGTCGGGCGAACCGTGATAGCTGTCAATGGACAGATCCCGGGGCCGAAAATCCTGGCAAATTGGGGTGATACCGTTGGTTAGTAAGACATGTTTCGAGTATCAGCACAGTCATTGCTAACCCTGCGGCTTGATAGTGGTAAATGTCAAGAACAACATGAAACTCAAAGGAACTAGCATCCATTTCCACGGTGTCCGGCAGTTAAACAGCAATGATCAGGATGGCGTTGTGGGCATCACGCAGTGCCCGACCGCTCCGCAAGACACCATAACTTACACCTGGAAGGCAACCCAGTACGGCACGTCCTGGTACCACAGCCACTACGGGATGGAAGCTTGGGATGGCGTCTTTGGCCCCATTCAGATCCTAGGCCCGGCCTCGTCAAAATACGACACCGACTTGGGTCCCGTCATGCTCTCAGATTGGACTCACAAGACAACCGATGAGCTTCACGCACAGGCCTTCCGGGACCAGACGACGGCCATGGACAATGGTCTCATCAACGGTCTCAACATGTTCGGAGACAAGGGGAAGTACTACAGCATGACCTTCAAGTCCAAACAAAAGCATCGCATCAGGCTTATCAACACGGCGCTTGACACCTTCTTCCACGTCAGCCTCGAAGGTCACGAGATGACCGTCATTGCCGCGGACTTCGTGCCCATCGAGCCTTTCACCGTCGGCGAGAAGGAGACGCTGCGGATCGGACATGGACAACGTTACGATGTCATCATCGAGGCTACCAAGGACTCAGGAGACTACTGGTTCCATGGTTGGTTCTCAAGCTGTGGCAGCACCGGCCAGGATATCGCCGACTCGGTCCGAGCCGTCGTGCACTATGGCGATTCAACAGCTCTTCCCACCGCGCCCCCCGCTGATCCTCCAATTGCGTTTGCAGACCGTACGTGCACAGATATGGAGGCTGCGAAGCTGAAGCCCATAGTGCCACTCGAATTTGCAACTACTGGAGTTGAAGACCATAGTGCGGAATGGGCGCCAGATAACAACAACCCCGCCCAGGAGTGGCATTGGCTTATCCAGAACAAGCAATTCCGGGTTGACTGGAGTAGCCCGAGTGAGTTTTCCTTTCGTAGCTGCTTTGTATTTGCATCGCATGCTGACACACGGGTACTTCAGCCTTGCTGCAGATAAAGAACACTGCCGCTGGCCAGCCGTTGACGTTCCAGCCGGAGCAACAAGTTGTCTCTCTTTCTGGAGGGGCTGGCCAGTTCGTCCGGGTCACCATCATCAACGAAGATGCCGTAAGCATTCCCTGTATGGTGGCCATTTAAGCGAGATACTAACCAGCATTCTCGGTAGGCTCACCCAATCCACCTTCACGGTCACGACTTCTATGTTTTGCGGCAGGACGATGCTGGGTTTGACCCCAATGATACAGCTGTCAAGACGCAGTACCCGCCCCGACGTGATGTCGCGATGCTTCCTACGGGCGGACGCCTCATCATTGGCTTCGAAACCGACAACCCAGGAGTGTGGCTGTTGCACTGCCACATTGGATGGCACACGACGGAGGGCTTTGCCCTCCAGTTCCACGAGCGTCTCGACGAATTCAGAGACCCAAAGAACCCAGCGTTCCCGAACGGAGACAGGCTGAGCACTACGTGTAACAACTGGCAGAAGTGGGCTACGAGCAACAACATTGTCCAAGACGATTCCGGTATTTAAGTAGCCGCGTGTGCGGTGAAAACTTAAAAAATAGGGGCTTGCTGTTCCATTTTTGGCGCTTGCGATACCTTCGGGTTTTCATGTTTTCGTGTGCCTCATTCACTCTTGTTGGGATGCATGTATCGGAGTCAAGGTCCATAGATTTAGATCGCTTGTGGTTTGCACAGAAATATAGAACCGCTTTGATCATTGGAGTCCTATCACCACAATCGAGAATGTAGGACCCTTGACGAGAGAGCGAATAGGTACCTTAAAGCGTAAACGCGCAGCGCTCACAATCCTATAGGCCTGAAAACTCATGAAAGAAACCCTCCCAGCGATATTGTTTATCACTAAGCAAGCAATTATATGCCACGCCAGGAATGTATAGTATGACTTCAGCGGGTATCGATATTGTATAGCATATATCATGCCTAGAGTTGGCCGTCTCCAATAGTCGGCCCCAGGCGCGTGACCTACCACAATTTAAAAGAGTAGCGTTCGCCATGCCTGCAAGTCCAATTAGGTCGTCGGACTCCATCCAGGCTGGCCTCCCTGAGACGGCCAGGTTCCTTGCCGGACTGTACGTAGATGGGCGGCGAGGCCGAAGACGGCCGCCAAAGGACCAATCTGACGTGGCAGTAATGGACTTTAGACGCCGTAGGATCGCCTTTGATGTGCTGGCTCTTTGCCGCAAAATGCACCAGGTCTTGGTTCAGAAGGCCAAAGGCCGGAAGCCGGGGTGGATGGGGAGGCACGAGTGCGGCGCAGGAGCGGCACGACGGCAACTCCCTAAATGTCGCTCTGAACACCAAAGAAATGCCCGGCCAGTGGTTTTTGAGTGGAACAAAAAAAGGAGGAAATCGAATAAAATAAAACATTCGTGTATCCCCACGGTCCGGAGTATACGAGGGAAAGGCGTGCTATCTACACCTAAGTACGAGCTTTCGCTCGTTCTCATGTCGATTAAGAGGGGGCTGAACCGGGTAAGGACACGCAGGACCTGGCGGGGTCAGCGCCGGTCGCTTGGGTCGGGGGCAATATATCACGGAACAATTACGAACCCATTAGATTGATCTCCTGGCCAAATCAAGGTTAATTGACTTCGTTCTCTCGTCAACGATAATGGTTTTGCTCGCTGGCATCTGCATAAAACCTGGATGGAGCTCATCATGCTCTTCCATACTGGCCATCTCGATACCGCGCTCTACTTGCACATGTCGACCTAACAAAAGAAAAAGGAGAACACACGCTCTTCCTTCATTAATTTCGTTCCACTTAGAAGATGATTGTCAAGCTCGCACTTGTGTCTCTCGCGTCTCTTATCCTGCCCGCTTCCACCCTCGAAATCGGGGACAGGTTTAGTCTCTTCGCTTGGGAAGGTGTACCAATACTGCCTGTGTTCTATAGAAATGGTTAGCTCAGGGTACTCAAAATTTCTTTAGTACTAACTCGATCTAATAGCGATTTGTAGGGACCGCTGTCGTCGCCAGTTACGCCACGGCTAACGCAACCGACGACCTCATCCCACTGACATGTGAGTGGCTCCAAACGTGCCCTGGGCGGCATTATCTGCGGTGCTGATGAGGGTATTCTCTTGCAAACAGTTGCTGTCACCGATCCCAAAGGCTCTGGAACATATGCAGATGGTTTCGCCATCACCGCCGCCCCGAATACGTCGGCCCCGGTGCAGAACAAAGCAACACTCAATCCACCCTTCAGCAATGTCACATTTGCTCTGCCGGATGCCAGCTCATCCTCACGGGACATCAAATTCACGTCTAACCTCGGAACTCCGGGCTTCATTACCAAGGGATTTCGTTGGGCCGGAAAAGTTCTCTACGTATATCGAGAAGACAAGGGGGCCTTGGTGATGCAGTGGACGGTATTTCCCACTGACACACCAGGCATTTGGTCTCTTGCTTGGAACATATCGTCTACCCAAGTGGAGGGCGTGAAAGCCGTGACACTGAGAGCTTCAACCTAGACTATGCCGGGTGTTGGGAATGCACGTTTATGATACCTTCTTACCACTACGATTATTTAGCCTATCGGTACCATTTGCGCTATGGAGCGCTAGGGTTTTTACTCCTCGCATACAGAGGGATTCTTAGGATAGTATAATGAGTCTTCTGTTGGTACAATCGAGCCATTTCGGCTCGAAATTATTAAAGTACAGACATTTTTACCATTACTTTAGGTTTTAGGTAGTGCCGCAGCCTTTCTTGTCATACGAGGGGGCACATTAGCTCGAATACCAGTATTTTTCATCATATTTGCAGTCTGTTGAGGCAATTCCTGATCCTTGGGACTCACATGTCGTCTAGTGACCGTAAAACCCCTCCAAGGTCATGCATTCAGGGTATTTAGCTGCGGGTGCGTTATATCAAGTAGGCGATCGGAATCGCGGTGATCGACGCTGATGTCTTCGAAGGGGTCGGAAGGCAGGTAGAAATTGCGTGAGGGCAGAAATGCCTGGTCTGCAGCACTCCTGGAGCGCGAATCGCGGAAGCGGTGGCCGTTGACTAGGTGCAGCGCCATGGGCATCAGGGAAGCGCATCGAGCGCCAACACCATTGCTAACCATCCACCGCAGGTAATGAAGTAGAGCACCGTCCAACCTCAATCAGGCAGAGGGTCCCCGAGGATCACGGTTGGCATGGGACTCTCTTTTACAGGAGGAGCCATAACCAGCCGCCGATACTTTCTCCTACCAGGAGCTCCCTGTTGGAGTTCTAGGACCATTGCCGGCGGAGGATCTTGTACAGACTCAGCCTGTGACGAGGGGTCGGCAGGAACAGGGGTTTGTGACGACGAGTTGGCTTCCTCTCCCAAGCACTGGCCGTCCATATGGCGTTGGTAGGCAGCGGACCAGACGGAGTTGTCCGGCCCGGCGCAGGTTGGGCATATGGCAAGATGGCATGTGCGGCACCATGTGACGCCCTGGGTCTCATGATATTCGCCGCAGACAACACAGGCGGGGCTGAGCGAGAAGCCCAAGACCTTGATGAGTTGGGAGCGAATGCCAACCGAACTGCTGGCGCCGAGAAGCTCGCGCACCTTTGCCTCCTCCTCCATCGACGCGTCTAGGTAGGGAATCCATCGCACATACTGGTCGCCCGCCGAAGCCCCCAACAGCGCGGCCTGGACAGCCACAGGACGTCGGATATAGAGCAGCGCGGCCAGGCCAGTCACCGAATCCGTTGGTGACGAGACCGGCTGGCTGTGCTTGACCTGCGGAAGACCCAGCGCGATGGTCCGGAGGTTGGCTCCAATCTTCTCGGCGCGGCTGCACCAGTCTTTGCGTGCCGCGGTCTGCACTAGCGCAAGAGAGTTTACCAGGTCGGGGAGCTTCACAACTTCGGATGGGAGACGGTCGAGCCATCGCGCGGCTGAGGAGCGGATCTCGGGAGAACCCAGGCCGAGGCGGCGGATCGAGACGCCGTCGGCGTGGACAGCAAGCCCACTCACAAAAAGCCCTTTGCCGAAGAGGACGAAGCTCGGGTGGCTGTCGCGGTATTCTGGTCGGAGGTGAGCGAAGGGGGCGCCAGATCGGATAGCTGTCAAGGCCTCGTCCACAATTAGGAGGAGGCCTGCCTTGTCACACGACTCGGCCAGCATATGCCACTCCTCCGCCGGCATAACTGCGCCGTCTTTTGACGACACCAGCTCGACCACAATGCCGAGGTAACCCTCCGTCTTCAACGCCTGCATCCTCTTGCGGATTGTGTGTCGGCTCAGCCCTCTCCGGATGGACGCAGGCTTGGGTCCACTTGCGCCCAGTTGGTTGTTGCCGTACACGGCGTTGTGAGCCTACGTTGTCTATCAGCAGATGCAGCCAAGATCGACGTGAAGAGCTCCGCTTCAGGGACCAGACAGACGCCGATCCGATATCACGCCGATTCTGGACTATAACATACCAGCGGTCCGTGCCATGCGCCATATATTCCGTCCATGTGAGCCAGACGGGCTGTCGTTATCGCATCCTTCGTCAAGAGACCAGCGGCTTGTTCGGCGTCCGTCATGCCCTGGAGGAAGGCCAGGCACTTGATCATGACCTGGACGGACGCGTCGCTGACGTGGAGATGGAAGGTAAGAGGAATGGCGCCGCCGAAGAACTCGCTGAACGTCTTGCGGTAGTCCTCGAGGAGGCGGGTCAGGTGCTTGCAGGTAGTGCCCATTGGGTCGGCGATGTACTCATGCTGGATCTGCAGCAGGGCCGGATCGCCGGTGACGGGACTCCCACGCGTGTAGAACAAGCCGAAGCGGGCGTTCAGGTCGACCGTGGGGAGCAGATCCTTGTTGAATACGAGCTGGAGGTCAGCCAAGGTGGCAATCTGGCCGCCGAGCTTGGTCTTGTGCGTACGGAGGTAGTGCTTCTGCCAGGCGCCCGCCGAGGAGGGAGGAGACGGCCTATATGAGCATCCGGGTACCACACATGTCATCATGATGCCCAGTGGATGGCCGTCCGGGCTGAGGCCGCGACATAGCGCTTGGTGGGCATGGTGCAGGCCGTGGTGGCGCTGGTAGTTGGTAACCGCCGCCGCCGACTCGTGGCAACACTGACAGCGCCAGGTGATGATAGTCTGCCTGCGCCCCATGGTACCGAGTGCTGATGCTTGCTCTCTTTGGCCCCCCCACTCGACCTGCAGCTAGAGCACTGGTAGCCGGCGGCGTGGCCGGAGTCCACTGGGAGCGAAGCTGGTCTTTTCACTCCATACGGTCGCACCAATGGGAGAATGTAGAATTGCTGCTGCTCGAGCGAAAGAAGAAAGAAAGCTTTACTGGCTGCTACAAACCTGTACAAAAAGCAGCCAAGCAAAGCCTCAGACTCGACCTAGCACTCATGCATAAGGGTTCAAACAAAAACTGACAAACACGGAGGCCCAATCAAGTCTCGACGCGCGACGCGCCCGCGCGCGGACCTAAATGGATTTTTGGCGTTGCTTTTGCTAGGAGCGCAAACTTGTTGCTACCCCACCACCACTCTCGCTCAGGCCTGGCGCATCTTTCTTTACTAGAGCCACTTTAATCAAGCATTGCCCATCGCGAAACCAGCCAGCCGGAAAGGCACGCCGCCAAGAAGGCCGCGACGCTGCTTCCGACCGCTGCCCATGGCGCGAATCACAAGGAAGCGCAGTCTCTCTCCCGACCTGGGTAGCTCGCCCATCCGGGTCGGCCGTCCTGCCAAGGCCCTTCGCGCACCTACCCCCGGCGCCCACCGACGTCGAGGGGACCCCTACAGCCTGGCGAGCTTCCTTCAGGACCTGAGCCCGCCGGTCGGTAAAAAGGCTCGTCCAGAGAAGCGGAACACCGCCAAGAACAACAATGCGCCCGCGACGCCATCCAAGTTATCCCGCGTGAGCGCCGCGGAGCTTGCCATCGCAGCTACCCCCGCCAAGGAGCGCAACGACGAGGGTGCGGCGAAGCCTGACGCAGAGAAGGAGGTATGCTTCGCTCCTTGCCGTTTCTTAGCTTCGACTCATCCGTCCCTCCCAATCCCTCGCTGCCTTGTTGCCCTCTTGTATGCTGACTATCTCTCTGTCTCAGGAGCCACAGTATGCGATCATCTACCTCATGGGCCACCGCCAGACATGGCGCATCGACGATGGCTCAGGCTGCTTCGAGATGCGAGTCAAATGGGCCGATGGCGACGAGGACTGGGTCTTCGAGGATACACTGGCGAAGGACGTACCGGAGATGGTTTGGACCTACTGGGCGGCCACGGGCGGGCGCAAGCAGGCGGCCAAGGATGCCAAAGTCAAGGACCGAATGGACGGCATCGCCGGTCACTCCGGCGCCAACGGGAAACGCCGTTTCCTCGTGCACGACATCGGCTACCCTCCTCTTCCCGACTTTGGGTACTGGGTGTCCGAGAAGAAGCTGTCCAAGGCGGTCTTGGACGAATACTGGGCGGAAACTTGGCGGGTGAGAGACCTCACGCCGCGCTAGCGGAGCATGCGATATCACTACAGTCCTACCTCCGTTCAAGGAGCACAACTTCCAGCGAGAGTCGTGAGTTCTCGTCGCAGAACCTGCTCGTCTGAGATACCGCCCGACATTACCCCCGCACGAGCAATAGCTCGCTTCGATCTTCCTCTTCCCGCCAGCCTGCCGGAGGCTGCTGCGCCTGGTGTCTGGAAGTCTGTACCGGGACATTTTGTTTCCCCTTCGACTTACGAGATGACGAAACGAACGAAGCGCATGGGTTTATTCTCGGTGCCCGCTAGTCCGCCCATATCGCCGATCCAGATGGATTACCTAGCTATACAATGTGTTGCCAACTCCAACTTATTATTACGCATTGCGAGGAGTACCATATGGCGGACGGCACAATAGCTCTTAGACGAGACTAGCTCTTCCCCCTACCCGTACGACCCCAATACCCAATCGGCATGACACGATGACGCATCAAGCAACCTCGTTACGGACAAGTCACCTGTACGGTGTCGAGTAGCCCCGGAGCTCGTATGAAGCTTGTAACGCCTCATGCTGAGCACTTGAGGAGCGTACGTGTCGGGTGTTTATCGATACCCTTTTACTAGCGAATGGCCAGCGGGAAACCGAGGGGAAAGACACATCACTGGTGAGGCGAGATCTCAGGGTTAGTGGTGGTGGGATATTAGAATGTCAAACATTTACAAGATTCAACAGTGTCTACCTGCTATCGAACATTTTCTCTATCCTAGTCGGTAGTCAAACTCCCTCTGCCGTCCCAGAGTACAATACTATGCGTGTCCCTAATCATCCTGTGCCTCTCTGCCTGCCAAGCGTTGGGCTTTCTGTCTCGCGTTCCGCTCAGCTTCGGCTCTCCAGGTCCCGGCGAACTTCCACTGCACTCCAGCACCAGCTAGGGCGACAACTTGTACACCAACGCAGGCCGTGAACGCCCACCCAGCGCCAATCGCATTCACCATCGGCAGCACGAAGCTTGTGCCACCCGCGGCGAGCAGACATCTAGCTAGGTTCAAGCTTGCGCTAGCAGCGCCGCTTCGGTCAGGGAAGATGTCGACGAGGTAGGTCATGACAAGCGACTGCGTCGAGACGGCAGTCCAGCCTGTCACAAAGGTGGATACGATGGGGACGGCGATGTGCACCCGGGAGGAGTACTGGACTGTCCAGCCGAAGAGGGCGATGGCAGCGCATTGGAGGAGCGAGAATATCGGGATAAGGCGTAGACGAGCTTGCTCGAGCGGAAATTTGTCGTCTTCGCAGTCACTAGGCAGACCCTGGCCCATCTCGACGGAGAGCTGCGAGGAGAGCCGCTGCTGTTTCGCTTTCACGCGGCGATAGTCGACGTCTAGGATCTTGCCAGTGATCAGAGTCCCGATTATGGACCCGGCCCCGTTGGCAATGAAGGTCAGGCCGATCTCGGCTTCGGATAGGTGATATCGCTCCTCAAACAAGCTCGACATGGCCGTGATGCTCATCTGCCAGACCGCGTAGTATACGGCTAGAAACACAATGATTGGTGCCGCATGCTTGCTAACCAAAATTCGGAAAGGACCTGTCGCATCGATGTGTTTCTTGCTGGCTGCCTTCGGTGGGGGCTGCTCGGTATCGTGCTTTACCTTGGTTGTTCGCTGGTAGAAGGACAAGGGGTGCTTCGCCAGCAGATTGGATGGGCTCCGAGCACCATTGGCGACGATGGACCTCAGCGTTTCGGGCAGCAGGAGAATGAGAGCCAGGAGAAATACACCGCAGTAGATTGCTAGGAACCAGAATATACTCCGCCAGCCAAGGGACCCAGCCAGAGCTCCCCCAATCACAGGTCCAGCGGCGACCGGCACCAGGAGGCCAGCCTGAAAGATTCCCATGTAGCCGCCACGGGACTCGCGCGTCGTGATGTCGCCGATCACGCCGGATCCGATGGCGATGGTGCTCGCGCTCCCGGTACTCTGCAGACCTCTCAGCACAACAAGTGTGGCATAGTTCTTCGTCTCTGCAAGCCCGATGCACGCCCCAAGGAAGACCAGGAAGGTGCAGACGTAGGCGACCCGGCGGCCCTTCACATCCGAGATGGGGCCCCAGACGCTAGGCGCGATCGCCTGGAAGATTAAGTACGTGGTGACGGTGAGGTTGACGAGCTCGACGCTGACATCGAGGTCGCGGGCGATTTCGGGGAGCGCGGGGAAGTAGATGTTGGATGCGAAACCGGAGACTGTTCTAGGGTTAGTGGACCTGATATCTTGGAGTCCTCATAGAACCGAATTTGGGGCATACAGGTCGCTGCAGTCGAGACAATGAGCACGATCACTGCTTTCTGCCGGCGGTCGAAGATGCTGTAGGGTTCTCGGGGGGCCGCAGGGGGCAATGGTGCTTGCTCGGGCGAATCGGGAGACCCAGGTTCTCCTTCCGTCTTCGGGGCCATCTCTAGTCGTGAGGGAGCTCGGGGGTACCCTTATGCGTGCAGCAAAGTACTGTGCGGCTCAACTTGCAGGTCTAAACTATAGTGGCTTGGCCTGCCTTTGGTGGGAGATGTGAAGTAGAGGTACCGTTAGTTGTCCAGTCACTCTTCTATCCTCTTATTTATGTCCTGCCCCGCGGTCTGTGTTCTGGTTCGAGGAGAAGGTGGTATCGAGGCGCTTCACCTCGAGTGCGAGTTTCTGCTTTGCCGACTGGACGATCTATGAAATTTCTCCCCTGACTGATTCTTCTGATTTAAACTAAACTCAATTTCTCTTATGTTGGCCGGAGAATCCAACGTGGAGCCAAGACACGTCTACAAGCACTTATAGACGGACTTCCAAGCTGATTTGATTGGCTTCGTGGCGAAACTTTGCGGAGTTGAGCCGTGGGTCCGTCGGAGCTGAGCGCTCAACTCCGGATGGCGGCACATTGACTGCCGGAGGTCGTCAAAAGCGTGCCTGGCCTGATTCAATGCTCATTACAGCTTGCAGGGAGCGAAAGTACTCCAAATCACCTGTAGCCTATGTACCTTGCATTGTATAGAATAGGTATAGACTGCGGCACGCCCTGGTTTGTTCCTTGCATAGCCACTTTTGTAACGGACAGAGCTGGACTATCAAAAAACTTGCATCCTTTCCTACAGGCACTTCTCTATCACAAAGCGTTTCTCGTCCTTTATACTAAGCATTAGTAGCATCTTGTAATAAGCGAAAACTGCAGCGTGCTTTAACATATAAGAGCAATGGAGTGCTGCGACAATTACTGCCAGGATCTGGGCTAGCTACACAAACCCCGCTATCTATGCCAAGGTTAGGGCGTAGAATCGTCAATGATTCATCACATTGATGTCCTAGACCTAGATACATATATAGCCCGGATTCGATGAAACTTGCCCCACGTTCCTATACACGTGTGACATCCGGAAGCAAAAGTTGAGCTGTTGCTATGGAGCAAACCACGGAACGTCCTAGCTCATTGACAGGTGGCTGTCTGTGCGGCGCAATCAGATATGCCATTCACTTCGTAGACCCGCGATCATGGCCACCTGTCGTAAGACCCCCTTCCGTACCATTTTATGTAACTGTGGCTGACCCGACTGTCAATTCATCAACCTGCCAATGCACCATGTGTCGGAAGTGGACTTCCTCGCTAGTCGCGCAATTTCTTGTCGCTTCCCCCAGCCAGCTGGAGAGGCCTTTCAGCCACTTCCGAGACTACAAGGAGTACTCCTCTTCACCGGGACGATTCCGCGGCTTCTGTGGTAAATGCGGTTCGTCTCTTATTTGGCGGTCAGAGGATAATGAGAGGGCTTTTGACCTTTTCATTGGCACCTTGGACGAGGAATGGTTGGTTGCAAAAGAGGGGAAAGGTCCTGCCCGGCCTTTGCATGCAGCTACAAATGGTGCTTGGGCCAAGACCCTGACAGTACCTAATGGGAACCAGTTCTGGATGGAAAACGCCATTGAAGGCGTGACTGATTGTATCAAGGGTGGGAATGAGTTTCCCCGGGAAGGCCCTCCTAGCAAAAACATACCAGAGTGGATGTGATATACTTGAAGTAAGCTTCTGGACCGCTAGAGAGACGGGCGAGACAGAGCCCGCAATCTAGATTAGATATTCACCGATATTCTGAAGATACGGGGATCAACCCCCCCTTAAGAGGCGTGCGTGCAGCAAGTCACCGTGTACATCAGTGTCCCAAACTCGTCCAGGTCTTCCAACCACTGATCTACTCGATTGTGCCTCGCCGCAATGCCCGGCTCGTCCAGCCCCGGCGGTGCCGGCCATAGGTCATCGATGCGAAGCGTCCCATCTGTGGTTTCCGCCAGATACGCATTATACTCTGCCTCCCATTCTCTTCGGGTTGACGCCTGCCAGTTCGATTTCGAAGCCGGCCCCGGAAGTCCTTGCAGTTCTGTCCCTAGGAACGTGGGAAGACCATCTTGGCTGGAGAGGACGCTGTCGAACAGATACATGGTATAGAGCGTTCGCCGCTTCGCTTCTGCTACGATCCAGGCCTCCCATCTTGGGCGCGCATTCTGTTGCTCGGCTAAACACACCAGGCCCTCCCGGGAGGTCGCGCACGCGAGCTCTTGGAGATTAATCATGGCCTGGCGGAGAAAAGGATCCGACGCTTCGCCGAGGCGAAAGAAGAGAACCATGGCATAAATAAGGTAGGCCTGGAAAGCCGCAAGGAGGGCTTTATCGCCGTACATCGTGTGGGAGTCATGGATCTTAACCATCTCGCGCTGGAGAATCTCGGCCGCCGCCGCCTCGCTGCCCGGGAGAGGGCGCGAACAGATGCGCACGACACTCAGGCAGGTCGCAAGCGGCGAGCCGCCCCATGCCGCCGAGGTCAGCTGGGACGCATGTACGAACGGCGGAGCCCCACGGCTGCGGACTGCGGAGCCCGCATAGGCCTTGAGGATTTGGTAGATAAACCGGGATATGCTGGGGTGGTATTCTTTGACGACTTGGCCGGGAATGGGAACGTAAGTGTTGAGCCAGCGGTTCGCGATATCGTCGGCGTTAATGGGACAGGTGAGCTCAAGATCGGTGAAATCCAGAATGTCGGTCGTACTATGCACGACGCCGGTAGGGGGGTTGCTCAAGAGGGGCAAGAGTTGTCCTCCATTCCTGAGCATCGATGCCTCGTTTGGTAGAGTGTACTCAGCTGTGTGCCGTGTTGAGAGGCTAGGAGGTGTACTCGTATGAGAAGACCCGTCGCGATCTGGAGTCGGCGGTAGACCGAGGGACTCGCCTAAGAGATCGGAAGACGGTAGCATTTCAGGCGTGTAGAGATCATTGCCCACGGCGATAGCTTGCCGTCCAGTCCGACGACCAACGTCGGTCGCGCCATAGGAGCAGGCCAGGCCGCGCTGAATACATCGAGCGCAGCCATCATCCTGGCGTTTGCACTTTGCCTTGCTTGCCGAGCATTGCTGGCATGCCTTTTGTCTTGAGGTAGAATATCTAGAGGTCCTCATCTCAACAAATGGCTTGCCGTCGATTCGAGACCAGGGCCGGCCCAAGGCCCCAAGTCCAAGGAGTTGCGGGAGCAGCAGCGGGTCGAATCGCTCTTGATATGACAAATGAGCACCGGATGAGAGGTAACGATGTTACTAGCACGCTCCAGGGGTGTGTGACAATCTGTGCGGCTGAAGGGGAGTTGGGGCTGGCATAAGCTACGTCATGCTGTGATTGGGGCCGGGCTCGCTGCACAACGCGCGAAAGGGATACTAACAGGGTCTCCACATTGGCTACCCGACGTTTAAGGTAAGGCACTTTTGGTCCCGCCTTCTATGTTGGTAATAAACCCTAGCTAACCTACTGCACGTCTTGCATCTTGTTAACAAAGTCGTTTACCTGGATCCCGTTGCCCATCCTTCCCGCGCCCCTATCCAAGGACCCCCTTCCAGCCATCGTACCTACATAGAAAGGGCTGGTAGCGTAGCTCGGAACCCTAACCCTCGCTCTCTCTTCGGCCGAGGCACCTCGCGAGATCTTATAGGCGCAGCTGACGACATGCTGCATCGATTCGAAGTAACGTTTCGTTCGCTTCGGCAAGCCACAGTGGCTTTCTCGGCCGTGGCTTGCTTGTCTCCCCTGGTTCGCGCCTGCGGCTCGCTTCGCCACGCCGCGCGACGAAATGTAAGCAGGCACCCTCGACGTCAGCTGAGGCAACTAGGGCCCTGGCACCTCCGCTGTGCCGGAACAAACATTTCGAGCGCTGCGGAGAAGCCATCGTCAGATACGACCAGATACGAACAAGGGCAAGCCACACACTGCGCACGGCAAACGGCAAACGGCAGCGCATGCCAAGACGCTCCGTTGACGATCGCCACTGCGCTCCTATTGAGTCATTCGTTCTACCGACCCCGACTGCATAACGCGCCACACCCCACAGACATAGGAGATGCCTGCACGAGATGAGGCTTGCCAACCGCCGGAGGATATCCTGCCTGACGTGTAGGGAGCGGAAAGTGAAGGTGCGCCGGACCCGCGATCGCCCCGTTCTTTTCCTCTTGCTTTCCGAGTTTGAGCGCAACCCCGTTTGGCCTGCGTTGGCACGCGCTCGCTCCTGCTCTAACACGTGCGCAGTGCAGCGGAGAGAAGCCGGGCTGCCGCACCTGCAGTAGCTCCAGGCGCTGGTGCCGCGGCTACGGTACCCCCCTCGTGACGGATAGCCGTACGCTCGGTGGCGATGGTGCTCCACAGGGCGGTGCGCAGGACCGCATCCTCTCCCCGGTGTCTGCTCGCAACGCCCTGCGCCAGCAGTTAGTCAGCTTGTACCTGGGCGAGCAGCTCCCAGACGAGATCA
Source organism: Thozetella sp. PMI_491 (assembly GCA_021432635.1). Taxonomy (NCBI): domain Eukaryota; kingdom Fungi; phylum Ascomycota; class Sordariomycetes; order Chaetosphaeriales; family Chaetosphaeriaceae; genus Thozetella; species Thozetella sp. PMI_491. The sequence goes on from MU270072.1 coordinate 218,574, forward strand.
TCGCCGCCAGCAACGGGGACCGCAACTGGCTCCTGCAGGTCCCATGGATCGAGACCCTCACCCCCTCGCTAGAGGCAGCCATATTCGCGACCTGCGGCGCTCGTCTAGGCCAGAAGGGTGGCGGCAATGCCGACCTCAGCTACCGGAGCCTGGCCTTCTACAACACCAGCCTGCGCGAGCTGCAGAAGGCAATCAACCACCCCACTCTCCAGTACCAGGACCAGACCCTCGCAACCTGCCTGGCGCTGACCATGTATGAGTACGCCGAGTGCCCGGGCAAGGTTCCCGGGGGGTATCTATCTCACTACCAGGGCTCGATGGAGCTGCTGAGGCACCGGGGCCCGGAGGCCCACGCCACGGGCCTTGGACACAGCGTCTTGCGGGCGATCCGCATGCACGCGGTATGGCCACCCCCCGTCCCGGCGCTTAGTACCCTCCAGGCTGATGACATGACCAGGTTTTTCGTGGCTTCCAGAACCGCTCAACGAGCTTCCTTGCCGAAAAAGACTGGCTAGACTTGCCGTGGGCGTCGAAGCCAAAGGACTACCACGACCAACTCATCGACATCATGCTGCGACTGCCCAAGATCATGACGCAGCTTGCTGGTTCGCCTCCGGCGTCGCCACGAGACATGCTCGGTCCCGCAGTGCAGAGAGTGCGCGCTTGCTGGCGGGTCGATGGTGAGCTGACCGACTGGCTGGAGCGGCTCACTGCCGCCACAGCCGGGCCTCTTTTCTGGCCTGAGGCGCACGGAGACGCGGCCAAGTCGCCGTCCGTCGACCCCGATACTAACGAACTGCCACCCACCCCGTACAACTTCCCCAGCTTCATCTTTGCCCAAACCCTCTTGCTCTACTGGCTCTCTCGGTTGATAGTAGCCTTTCAGCTCGGCCTGGCCTACCGACAGCTCCAGAGCATTCCCGTGCCCGCGAGCACGCCGCCGCGCACTGACCCGGAGTGTACATGCCGGGAAAATAAAAAGGTGACCATCAGCTCGTGTCTGCTGCACTTCCGGCCCACGCAGCTCCCGCCGCTAGGCTACCGCGCCAACTGGTCCGAGACCATAGCGCGCAACATCCGCCGGTCCGTCGACTACTTCTTCCTCGACAAGCTGCGCGTTGCAGGACCATCGTGCCTCATCCCTCCGCTCATGGTGTTACAGTTTCACTGGGAGTACGACTACAGCGGTGAGGACCGGAGCGGTGAGCTGAAGTGGGTCGGTAAGGTATTGATGAGGATTCACAATCGGGGCAGCAAGATCGCGGAGATCGTTGCTTCGGGGCAGCGGGAATAGTCTGGCATTCCAACCTCGAGTAATCAAAACTATGAGACTGTCTCGAAGGCCGGGTCCGGCCGTCTAGTGATACTGCATTTAGGCCAGCTTCTTCTGGCCTGTAACCACAATCATGACGAAGAAGCCTCCAACCTCTCTCATCTCCTTCTCGAACCTCTGTTCCAAATCCGCCGTGACGGACTCGGGAATATTGAGACCTGTGCCAAAATGTCAACATGAGCCTTCTCAAACAGGTCGACCAAGCTCGACAGGAAGCAACTTACTGGCACCGGTCTGCACGATAGCTGGGATGGTGAGCTTAAAGGGCTCGATCGACTCGTCGATATCCGCCTCGTTTCCCATCGCCTTCCCGACATTCGCCTTGAACGTCTGGACTGACACATTGTCCAGCCCTGCGTCTCGGAACAAGCCTTCCAGCTGATTTGCAAAGTATGGGTCCTGGCCAGCCATGGTAAACAAAGCATGGAGAATCGTGATGAAATCTCTGATGGAAGACGAATCTGCCTGGGAGCTTAGTTTGATATCCATCTCCTGAATCTGCAGCCAGCCCCCGGGGGCGAGCGAGGCGACGAGGTTCTCCACGACTGCCTTCAATGGGGCCTTCGCTGCGCCCGCCAAGACAGCGCGAACATGCGTGAGGTGAAAAGCAGACTGGAACTCCGAGGGCAGCGGCTCGCAGACGTCTTGAACCGCGTAGCGGATATTTGGATATTCAACAGACGCCGCCCGAGCGGCTTCGATGAAGGACGGCATGAGATCCATGCCGACCAGCTGGGCTGAGGGCGCCGCCGCTTGTTGGATGTCACGAAGCAGCATCCCTGCATACGTGGTTAATTCTAGTCCTCGCTGGGGCAGAATATACACTTGCCGTCGGCGCAACCGATATCTAGCACCTTCAGGCCGTCCTTCTTGAGATCGACGGGTGCGAAGATCAGTTTCCCGTTGCAGGTTTTCAGCATCCATCGGTGCTGCTTGCCCAAGCGTTCCAGCTCGGTCGCTATGCCAGCGAGCATATACTCGTGATCTTGTTGCTGTTCAGCCATGTTGGGAGCGCGCACGATAGACCAGTTTTCAGGAGCTGGAAAGCATGCTGACTTGGATGTTGTCTGTATGCTCATAGCTTAGAGACTGAGCGCGGCGTTGGTTGGTATTTATAGTGACGGTCCCATGGTGGAAGCATTGTTAGCGTGGGGGGAAGCTAGGCTGAGGTGGCACAGCTGTAGGATGATTGCCTGCTGTTTAATGGGTGTGGCAGTAAATTCGGGATTCCCATTCGCCTGTTCGCTCAACCTTACTTCCATAAGGGGTCCAGCTTTGGCATCCATTCTTCTTCACTCGAATGCACTAGTCGAAGCACATAACAGAGACATGGTAAGCGGTGACCTTTGAACACGGAGCCATAGACCAATTGGATGGACAACTGGCTCAGTGGATCGCCGCTTGGTGGGAATCACGTAAGTCCCCGAGGATTCAGAATGTCTCCGACGCCTAAGTATGGATTCGAAATGCCTGTGTCACGTGAATATTGCGGCCCAGCAGTGTAGGTATCATTGGCCTATTGCCTTGTCCTTCTTCGCAGAGCCCGGCTACTAAAGTTCTCGACAGGATGAGGCCCATAGCCAACTCCTTTAACGACGATGGCACCAATTCTGGGAAGAGCAGCGACGATAACGAGGAGGAAACTACCAACAGGACTAGCTTAAATACCGATTTGACTGTGTCAGTGGGCATTTTATGTGAGAAGATGTACGGCTGTGGACACAAGGGCTAGTGGCGTGTATAGGAAGCGTGTAGATATTCTCGACAGTACTTACATTTAGCAGACCGAAGTGGTATTGGCATCGCTCTCCAGAAATTCTTAACCATGTAGAGTAACGGTGAGTCGCCGCCTTCATTTGAGGCTAGCAAACAAGGAGTTGAGAGGGATAAACGCTTGCCTGACCAGCCGTTCTAGAAGCTTACTGGCAGGCAGATTTTTTTTTACGACATCTAGAGGCTCAGATGAACATTCGTACAAAACACTCTCCAGAAAGAGCGTACAGAATGCAAGATCCAGGTGGTGAGGTACAGGGGGGCAAAAGGGCCGCCGATCCGCCTAGTTTTCTCGAACTAGGTAATGAAGGCCCAACGTAATCCAGCATGATATACTATTACATTTTAACCAGTATATTACGGCTACAGGTACTACACGACGTGTAAGAACCCTCGAAAATCATGGGAGGAGCTCAGCCTAGTATGAGTATATCGTCTTGAGATGTGTTTTATTCCACGTTAAAATGGCTTTAAGACCTGCATCCAACCCCAAAACTTCAGAGGCTTGCGTCTACATCAAACTAAGAGATACAATGTATTGAAAAGACAGCTCGGCTGCCTCCTCGCCAGCCCCAAGCAAATTCCCTCAAGCAGAGGAGTGAGGCCACATTGAGGTCGCACTGCGTTATCTGCTCGGCACCTCCCGGTGGATCTTCCCAGAACGGCCCGCGAAATACCGGAAATGGAGAAAAATGCGGCCCTAAGAACCTGGTTGATCTTTAGCGATGCGCTTACGTGACATCTACCCTTTATCTAAAGCTTTGCATATTCGTGAGGCCCGGGCAGGAAACCAACCCAGGACAGCATTCCCGACAAAAGCTAACCGTTTCTTTCGCATAGTCCGTGGCGCCAGGTGGGTTCGAGCTGCGAACTAAGGTTTTCGGCAAATGTAACGGCGTTCTCTGGTACTATACCATACAGTTTACCACAATCCATCCTCAATGATAACCCCGCATGATCGGCAGCAACGACCCGTCGAAGCATCGCTCAAGTATCCAGCCAAGCAGCGTTCTCACTAATGCAAAGAAGGTAGCATTACAGTGCCAAGCAAGCCTCCGATTTCGCAATTGCACCAATCGTGAGATAGCAGCCATGGCATTTATAATCTCAAGTGACATCCCCTGTATACGCTGGGGACTTTATATACGCAACATACGTCGATGTCCGGTTATATATACCAAAGTTATTGGACTCTTCCGCGTGAGCTGCCCGCCCATCGCTCCCCATTTACGCAACATGGCATTCAAACGTGGCATTGCCGTTGCTATCTTAGCAGCTGTCGTTGGACTCGTTGTGGGTGATCCAACGGTGACGGTTCTGAACGGTACCTATGCGGGCTTGCACCTACCTCAATTCGGCCAGGATGTTTTTCTGGGCATTCCGTACGCGCAAGACACGGGAGGAGAGAATCGCTTCCGAATCCCGCAAGCATTGGATGCATCTTGGGAAGGGATCCGGGATGCCAAGATCTATGGGGATGCTTGTCCGGATCCCAGCACAGATGATGCACTCTACGGCATGAGCGAGAACTGTCTTAGCATCAATATTGTGAGGCCCTCGAAAGAGCACTCGCATGCAAAGCTCCCCGTTGTCTTGTGGATCCACGGCGGCAGTTATCAATATGGAACGACCGGGTTGCCCGTATACAACCTCTCTTATATCGTCCAGCAGTCCGTGGCGATTGGGAAGCCGATGATCGCAGCCAGTATCAACTATCGCAAAGGGGGATGGGGCAACATGTACTCCATCGAAATACAGGCGAGCCTTGCAATCACCGTACCTAATTCGGGGGGCTTGTTTCGCTAACTTCGTGCCAGGGTTCCGGTAACACAAATCTGGCTCTGCGTGATATGCGCCATGGACTAGCCTGGATCCAAGAGAACATCGCCAGCTTTGGCGGCGATCCAGGTTCTGTAACGATCTGGGGTGAATCGGCCGGATCATTCGCTGTGGTATGCTGGCATCGGAGTATGAAAGGGCAGGGGCACAACGTGGCTGACATGGAGAAATCTAGGGACAACTTGTGATGTCGTATGGCGGCCGCACAGATGGGCTGTTCCACAGAAGTATCCAGGAGAGTGGCGGAGCCACAACAGCGTGGTGTAATGGCTCGGATTGGTACCAGACGGCTTACAACAACATTGTCGACTCAGTCAACTGCACAGAGGCCATCGACACGCTTGCCTGCTTGCGGACAGTGCCCTACGAAACATTATTTCCATACGTGGACCCAAATCTCTATGCTGGGCCCGGCTGGTACCCCACGGTCGACGGCGATATCCTGCCAGCTTTCCCAACCGAACTTCTCCGGACCGGCCGGTTTGCGCATATCCCGCATATTTATGGCACAAATTCAGACGAAGGCAGCGCAAATGCGCCCTCAGGCATCAACACAGATGAAGACCTACGAGACTTTCTCTTATATGGGATAGGATTTCAGTTTCCCGAGTCGACCGTGTCACGCATCATGGAGCTGTACCCCAATGACCCCGCCCAAGGCGTGCCGATTAACACCGGAAACGAAACCTTCGCCGATAATGGATTACAGTATAAGCGCATAGCTGCTATTGTGGGCGACGTGTTCTACCACGGGCCGCGCTTGGCTGAATCAAGGGCCTACGCGCAGCACTCCAACACTTACGTGTACCGGTTTAACACGCGGCCGTGGGAAAATAGTACCAATGCGACTTGGGTCGACACCACAGGCGAACTGGCCCCAGCATACCTCGGCGTCGAGCACTTTAGCGAGGTGGCGTTCGTGTTCAACAACCCTACCACAGTTGGCCCATGGCCGGAGTACGAGGCTCTGAGCAATGATATGAGTGCGCAATGGATTCATTTCATAACTACCGGCAATCCGAATGCAGTGGGCCTGCCGCATTGGCCCAAGTATAACGATGGGGCGAATGGGCTGAATCTGGTGCTACAGACGAAAGGCCAAGGCGGGTACTACGTTGAAAACGATACGTATCGCTTGGAAGGTCGGGAATATCTGAGCTTGTGGGCAAAGAGACGTCATGTGTAGGCCCAAGATCTGATTCCGACTGTACGAGGCTAGACATGATCGAGCGGGTCTCCAAGGCAAAGTTAGCGTCAATTACCAGTCTCGTATCAAGAACTGCTCCTTGCACGGACCGTGGGGTCCTCGAGTCTGGTAGTAGGTAAATATGCACTTCAATTTCGTCTGAAGCACTAGGGGGTGGAGTCCGAGTAAGACAACGGCAAAGGGTCCATTTGCCTATCTAGACAAGGCTCCGAGGAGATGAGGCGAAGGGAAGGCAGCCGGCCGCCCTAGCCAAGCTGAGTTTCTTGACCCGCCCTGCAGATGCACGGCCCAGCCCCTTATTCGAGGGTGTTCGTAGTGGACGGCGCTGAAGCAGCGTGGAGCCACTGCGAGGGCGAGATCCATGGATATAGAACGGGGAAACCCTCTGCGAAGCTATTCTAGTAGTAGAAGGGAGCTCTGCCGCTCTTTGATGGCTAAAAAAGGACTATCTCGGTGAGTGCTGCAGGCGTAACAGTAATACCGAGGCTGCAGCGCATAGCTCCCCTGAAGCAACCGGGGTCGAGCGGCGGGGTTGTCAGCCCTAAGGCCAAAAAGTGGACACTATAGTATGGCAGAGCCTACGAGAGCTGCAAGAGAGACCGTAGACACTGATCCGGGTTCGATAGCGTGCCTCGGCAACCTGGGTGGTCGGAAATCAGAGAAATGCAAGAAGACACAGGCCCCTTGCCGGCATACATCCGAGTTGCGGCAGATGCAGCCGACTGGTCTCGTTCGATGGTACTGTACAACCATGTGGAAGAGAAGAAAGTGGAACTGTGTCGAGCAATACATGTGCAACCCTCCCTTTCGTATAGCAAGTCGTACAAATGAAACAGTGAAATGCAGTACTTCTATATTCTTACGAGAGCCACCCACTTTCGACGCTATTAAAACTCTCAACTCGTCGAGCCAAGACCGCCTAGTCATGCTTGTCTGCTCACTACTCCGGGAGTTCGGGCCATTTGCTGTGCTCTAGCCGAAGCCCCGGAACCTTCAGGTGGTGTTGGTTTTGCATTCAATTCCCACCACTGTGCCCTTCGGCTTTGCGCCGTTTTCGACCCTGTCTCTGTCCTAGGTAGGAGTTGATATTGGATCTTTGTTATGGCTATTCTGGTAGAGATTTTGAGGTTATGCGATTAGCACAAACGTTTGTTTCGCCAACCTTGAGCCGAGCCTCGTTGAAATATTGGCCTAGGAATCCTACCTTCCTCAGTAGTGTAACAAATAGCTTAAACGCAACTCCTACAATGTAACTGCTGATATTGCTGATTTTCCTGAAATGATACCTTTCCCCTTAATGTGGTTAAACGGGGCCAATTTTAGTGGGACTAAGGTCTTGGCTCGTAGCATTAGGTTGAATTTGGGGAAATATTGACGATCAGTTAGGGCGAGGGAACTTTTCGAACTAGGCATACAAGTACATCTCACTCGTTCGGAGTGCCCCTGAGGCGGGTTCTTGGCATTAGGATCCTACAAAAAAGCCAGCTTAATTTTACGTAAATGCGCCTAGTTCATTTGCAGTATGTGAAGCCATTCACAAACTTACTGTTAATGCAGTGACTTCTTGCTTGATGCGGCATGGCTGCCTGTTATACCTGGATGCCAATGCGGCCGCCGTATTCGTGGGTCTGGGGCAGGCTACGGGCTTGTTGAGTTTATCTCTGTGGAAAATCAAATATTTTGTATCGTATTGTTGCCAAGAACTCGCTTCTGCATCTGCAGGGTCTTGTCAGAAACTATGTGCCGCGCGTGGCTGAAAAAGTTCGGTCCGCGCCTACTATGTATTGATCCTCCTATGCTACTCATCTTTGCACCTAATCCAGATGTATAGACGCTTTTGCCAAGACCAATAGCTATCCGCTTGAACGAGGCGATGAGGTCCTAGTTTAGTAGGTGCCAACCGCAATAAGTCCATCTAAGGTTAATGCACCCGGACCTATGTCAGATGCCGGCGCCTGATGGGCTACAGCTTACCCCGGAGCCGCCTAAGGATTTGCTAGGCTCAAACCCATGGGTTCTTTTTCGTCCTGGTCATTACTCGGCCACTAGCCCGGCACAGATTCCCCGGCGGGAGAGGCCCGGTTGTGACGTGGCATTGGAGCAGAGTATATAAGACAGCTCGAGGCACACGGTGTTGATGTTGTTTCGAGCTCTTCTCCAGCCCTCTCACTTCAAGGCCAACTGTTCTACCAGTCCCCAGTCTCTTCAAGACTTCCTTTCGAGTTCCTTTCGGCACAAGCTTCAAGTCACATCCAATCATCAAGATGCGCTACTCCAACGTCGCCCTGCCCGTTGGCATGCTTGCCAGCAATGTGGCCGCTCTCTTGGCGCACCCTGCTCTGTGGCCGAACCTCGACTTCATTGCCCCGACTCTGGGCACGCTTCCCGCCACCAGCGTCAGCATCTCGCAGTGGGGCAGCAACGAGATGTCCAAGGGCTGCCGGGACCGCGTAGTCGCCGACGGCAAGAGCCCTACCAACTTCAAGCAGTACAGCGTGAAGCTGGGTGACGTGAGTTTTGCATATTCTCCCTTTCTATGGGCTCTCACTAAAACGGGATGTCACAGTGCAGTCAGGAGTGGTACATCTGCCAGGAGAACGGTGCGCCTCTGAGCATCAACGACCTGGCCCAGAACTTCGCCCGCCTGCCCGTCCGCATGCGCCAGTGGGTCAACAACGTCGTTCACTACAACAGCGGCGGTGGTGCCTACGCCTATGGTAGCGATGTTGCTTTCTTCGGTGGTTCCACCGGCACCGCTGTCATGATCCACGAGGCCACCCACACCGTCGACTTCGGCGTAAGTCCATCCTTACTATCGGACAGAAGATTAGAGAACAGAGATAGCTAACCAAATTACAGGATGGCTTCTACTCCATGCAGTCTGGTGACCAGGAGTGGCTGGACGCCTACAACAGCGACACGGCCGTCCCGGATGACTATGCTCGCAACAACCTGGTCGAGGCAAGTGACACGTTCCCAATACACTTAAGCTCATCGCTAACCTCATCCCCAGAACTTGGCCCAGTTCCCCGGCCTCATCATCTACGACCGTTTCACCAACGGCCAGCTTCAGACCCACCCGGAGCTCCCGGCCATTGGCCACCAGCTCCAGAAGGTCTCTGACCAGGGTGACTGGAACAGCCCCTACGGCGGTCGCATCCTCGACCCCACCTCGAGCGGCCTCACCTGCACCCGCCGCTGGGCCCTGTCTGCCCACGTCAACCCCTCGACCGGTGTTTCTGCCAAGATCGCCGCCACCGCCGCTGCCCCTACCGACATCTACATCATGCCTGAGCCGGAGACAGCCCCTGTCAAGACTGAGTGCACGATCGAGTAACGAGAGACGAAAAATATTCAGGGGTAGGGTGGTACAGATAATGTAACAGTAATGGATCTACATATACCGTAGCATTGCTGGGCTTTAACTGCCTAATTCAACGTATATATTTTGGCGGAACTAGAGGTCATTCCACTGCATCAAAGTGGTGTATATCAGGTCTGATGCATGTAAGTTTCCTTTGTCAGCGAAGCGGAGTCCTTTTTTAGCAGCAATAAGATTCTACTCTTGCTCCATGAGACTGGCACCTTGTATTTGAAGACAGCTAGGACAGAGCAGGGTAACGCATGGCTAAGTTAATAAGCGAGCTTAGCCTGTACTCTCTATGTCTGCCTTAAGACACCGGATATAGTGATACGGAATCGCTTCATCGATTCCTATTGATAGGCGATCCCAGGTAGGCGACAAGACTGAATGTACCGGCCAGGGCGCAAACACGCTGCTGGTGCTGACTTGGCAGTGGAAGAACGATACTTCAAATGTGGATAGACTATGTGGTAAAGTCTAATTATATCCTCAAGACCGAAGCCTATAACCTATTCAAGGAAGGGGAAAGAACATAAGGGTAAGTTAACTCCCTAGTTGCTATCCCACCAACTTTCTTACCAAGTCGGGGTGTATCACTATCAGAACCAGGCCTCTATAACGGCGTCCAGTATATATCAATCCAAAAAGTCTTGTTCGGAACGATGACGCATCTGGCATAAATTCCACGAGCTTGGCAGTTGTAATGCCAAATATAGGGATTTGAATTTGTGTCCCTTTAAAATCGAAGACGCTTAGCACAAGACTTGATGTTGTCATTCCTTGCCACGACATTCCCGGCCTCCTACTCACCGATTGACTCCATACGAGGCCGATGTAAGACTACTGTCCCCTTGTATACCCCAACAGACAACGTCGTTTAAGTAAGCGCCATGACAGACGAACGTGTATGACCCATGTGCAATGTACCCGCCGTTACCGTCGTGATACTGCACAGTACCTTTGCCAAAGTCGTCACATATAATGGCAACTTGTGCAACGCGTATCGGTTTTTTGGTGGTGTCTTCGTATACCGACTGGCCACAACCCATGGCTTCTGGCTTGGTATATGAAGACACAAACTGCGACGTTCTTGCGAAAATATGTGCTTGGATACGTAGGCAAGCTATCTCTCAGGCATGTTATATTATTTATCTGGCTGTAGTTGGCCCCCAACTGCATGTACAGGTTCAGGGGCTAGGTGCCGCAGGTTGAAACCTTGCAGGCCAATGACATACCAACAGTGCACTTAGTACCAGATTCGAGAGAATGCAAGGATAAAATATTTAGTTACGATTGGCCAATCCATTGGGCGGGAGGGAATTTGTGCTGCAAGCAGCGCTAAAATCCTTCAAAGCTGAATCGCAAAGCGGCAAAGTAAACACGGGCATTCGGAGGAGCAGCGCTAAAATCCTGCAAAGCTGACTCGCAAAGCAGCAAAGTAAACACGGCCATTAGGAGCAGCAGTGCTCACATGCATGCATGCGAGAACCGATCAAATATCTACAACACTGCTTGAATATCTCTCGTCATATTAGTCCCTGCTCGAACGGTAATTGCGAAACAAGCATCAACTCTACGTGTAATAGTGATAGTTGATGTAATATATAGCCTCACAAGAAGTGTTGGTATCACAAGTGGGGGACGCGCAGCAATTCCAACTGAGCTGCGTACTTTGTCCCTTCAGCGACGTGGTGGTATGAAATCACCCGGCTCCGACAGGTTAACCATGTAGAACAGACGCAGCGGGTTGGTAACGCCAATAGAGCAGGCTTGTCTTGAGTTGAGCTAGAACGGCTTCTGACTTGTCTTGGAATATGCCGACAGCCGCCACCTCGATGGAATTAGGTATCCGGGCTAGCGTTTGATGCACCTCGTCACCCAGTCAGTGCACCCTGACAAAACGCGGAGACTCGAGGGGCTGCTACAGCGCGGTGCCGACCTAATAGCCAGAGCGAGGAGGAAGTAGAGCGAATATCACCTATTGTCTTCGCAGCCAAGCTCAACCATCGGAGTGCTGTGTGCTATCTAAGGAACGCGGGTGCCGATGTAAGGTTGTCCTGTAGGGAAAGCTAGAGTGTCCCGCACGTGGCGTGCCTCAGCGGCCAACTCCCCATTATCCAACGACTACGCGAACTCCCACTACCAGCCACACACTAGCTAGCCCCGTGCCTTTATCCTAATCCTGGCGGAACTAAGGACTGGCTTACGGACCTACATTTGGCGGCCTACGCCGGCCATAACGAGACTGTGCAGTACTTGCTTAAATCAAGATGCGGGCCTTGATATCAATTTCGTAACCCCCGGTGCTGGCAGCACTCCATTATATCTGGGGGTGGGCGGGGAGGGGGGCATGACTTGCTGTATAAATGAGATTCGAAGGGCTGTTGTGACAATAAAACTGTAATTGTTTGTTGTGTGACTACTAAGAGGGAATTCTAGCCTTCGCTCTCAGAATGTCCCGTAGTTCAGATATTCGCAGGTGTCATCGAAATACATTATCCCATTCAGGTCCTCCTCTGGATCCTAACCCACAGTTCTGACTGGATAGAGAGAGAGGCATCATATGTTTTTAGAGGTTCTGGCGGATTTACTATAGACATGTCGAATCTTCGAAAGAGCTGTTGAACCTTGTTAGCTGGCTGACGTTTCTTGTCCAGACCGAGGATGGCTAAACCTAACGACTCACTTCAACAAAGACTTTGTTAAGCTCGATCAGAGCTATGGTCTTGCCCAAACACTCCCATCTGCTTGACGTGCCAAAACACAGCATTTGAACCTGCTTCATTTCCTTGAGTTTCTCTGTATCGGTTTCCTGAAGCCAGCGATCGGGCCGGAAACATTCCGCATCATCGCCGAAGACTTCTTTATTGCGAAGCACTGCAATGGCAGCCCAGCAAACATTGGTGCCCGGGGGGATTTTCTTCCCGCAAACCACTTGCTCTGTGTCGCATATCTTGGGCATCAGGCCCGTCACTGGAGGCCAGATCCTCAGCCCCTCCCTGATAACAGCTTGCAAGTACGGCAGCTGTTTCGCCTCTGCATCGGTTATGGGCGATGATTTAATTTTCCCATCACTGATAGCCATGTCAATCTCTGCCCGCAGCTTGCTGTAGGCGTCAGGGTTGGTCATCAGATAAAGAAGCGTCATGCGAATGGCCGTAGCCGTCGTGTCCGTCCCAGCTCCAATTTGGCCAAAGGTCTCTAGCCAGGCATTATTATACTGAAGACCATGCGCTACGAACGAGCCTAGCATATCGCGGGCCGTGATGCTGTCTGGCCCATAGCGAGTGGCGGCATTTTTCTGGGCAATGGCCATCATGCGCATAACACCTTCAATCTTATCTTTGGGTAGAAGAGCTCTAGCTATCGGGTTTTGCAATAGAAGCAAGCTGCTAGGCACGATGGACATGGCTGTGATAAGCGGTACCGACTGCGTGACTGAGGCGATCTGCCCGAATGTGTCGCGGTCTTCGGCCAGGCATCCAAAAGAATTACCGACAGCGAGGCTAGATATGACATCGAGTGTAAGGAACTGGGCCTTCTCCGCTAGGTCCATCGGTCGGAAGTCTTTGTCGGTGGACATGTACTTCTGCTCGATGAGAGCGACAAAGTCCATCATGCGTTGATCGACGATGAGATGCAAGTTGTCTACATCTTTGCCCATGTAGCCCGGGAGCAGCTTGGATCTAAGCGCGGCGTGATTTGCGTTGTCTCTTAAGGACATCACCGTCTCGACGGGTTGATCGAACCGAAACATCTCGTACCACCTCCCACGGTACCACGGCCCACGAGCCTGCCACACTCGCTGTACCTCTACTGGATCGCTGATGACGACCCAATTCGGCGCAATGCGGTATATGGCGCCGTACCTCCGGGACAGGTCAGCCAGCTCGCGCGCAATCCGCCCGCCCAGATGCCGGTGCACGAGCCATAGCGATGTCCATGGTGCCAATCCTGGGCTCGGGATGTGTCGAAGGCGGCGTGCAGCTGCGATTCGTAAGGCAATGAAATAGCTGCCGAGTAAGCAAACCCCGCTAAGCAATAGCGGCCATGGTATAACCAGTTCCATCTCGCCTATGACGTGTTTAAATTTCGTTAGGCAATGAGATGAAGCCTGGTCAAGAGTCTGTACCTTCGGAAACCCAAACCTTCTTTTCAGCTGTAGTGCCACGCAGTACGCGGAAGCTACAAGAGTATCGGGCCAAGAGAGTCGCGCAGTGCGTGAATAAGGCTGACCTCTTGGCTCGTACGATCCAGGCTCTAGCTGTACGACGGTAAGACGCACCGGCGGTCCGTTCGAGGCTAGATTAGAGACAAACTTTTCAGTCGGTTTCTTGCCAAGATGGAGAATATCTGGGACAGCTCTGCAAGCTTACATGAGGGGCCTGTGACACGTCACCCTAGCTCGCCAAACGGCAGGTTGTTCGGTGGTCAACTCCGCATAGGGTAGCACGGGTAGGACCCCGCAACGACGCCCGGAATGGAACGTGAGGTGTCTTCCATGCAACACGAATCAATATTCCCAGCCAAGCCGTATAGTTACACAGTTATTCATATATTGCAAATGCTGCCGATAGGCCCGGGATCTAAATGCAACAAAAGACCCTGCAGGAATACCCCAATCAGCCGCAAGAGAGGGTTTCATCGTCTCACTTCCTCCGCACCAACTGCAGAACAAAAACCCTTAGATGCAGCTTGGCTGCAGGTCAACGGGATACTGAGTATTTATGCCTCTAGTATCCCAATAATTCGGCTCTCTTCGCTTTGTTTGACGACCTCAATGGATGCATTGTACGAAAATGTCTGAATCTACTCCGGTGCAGCTGCCCCAGACCCGGCTCTGGGCGAACTGGAAATGTCTTTTAATATGCTGCGTAGTCTCTATGGCCAACCTTGAGTTTGGCATAGATTCTGGCGTCGTTGGGAGTCTCCAAGCTATACCGGGCTTCCTAGCCGTCTTCGGGTATCCAAGTGAATTCATACCGGGCGGGTATGGCCTCGATGTGCGTCCCCATGTTTTTCTCTGGTGACGGGTGCCAATTCTGACAACTAGATAGTCTACTTTCCAGCAGTTGATCACGTCGCTGCTGATCTTAGGGGGGTTTCTCTCGTCTCTGGTGGCTGGTGCCTTTTCGGTCTATTTCGGCCGCAAGACTGGCCTATGGGTGGCATGCGTCTTCACGGTCGTTGGCGTTGCCATTCAGATGAGTACAGAAGACAAAGGCGCAATCTATGTCGGCCGATTGGTACTTGGCATTGGCAATGGCTTCCTACAAACATTCTCCAATATTTACTGTGCCGAGGCTTCTCCGGCCCATCTCCGGGCCATCTTGGTCGGCCTTTCCACCGAATGGATTCTCGTGGGGAATATTGTAGCAGCGGTCATTACAAATGCCACCCAAGTTCGGCTTGACAAAGCAAGCTACCAGATTCCGCTCGGTGTTCTGCTTATCCTCCCATTTCTACTGGCGGTTGGCCTCGTTTTTGTACCCGAATCCCCGAGATACCTTGTCACGAAGGGAAGACTAGACGCAGCGAAAAGGTCTCTGGAAACACTGAGAGGGCATTCTCTGCAGCCAGAGGAGCTCGAACTAGAGTATGCAGAAATTGTCAAGGGCATCGAGGAAGAGAAACGCGTTGCTGCAAGCTTAGGCCCCCTGGACATGTTTAAGGGTGAGCAAATGGTGGCATTCAGTTCTGAGAGCAATATCTGACCATGTGATTTCTAGGTGCCGATAGACGACGAACTTTGCTCAGCATGGGCACCGTTACTGCCGATAGTGGTGGCTCTGGGGCTTGGTTCCTGATTCCATATGTCACATACTTCATGGTCATATCGGGCGTGCCAACTGGTGACGTCTTCCATTACTATGTGATGAACACATGCCTAGGCCTTGTAGCCTGCAATATAGGCCTGTTCATCATGAGGCATGTATGTGGTCGGCGTTCATTCCTCATGTTATCGGCCGTCTTCAACGGACTTTTCATGCTGGGTCTAGCAGTCTCGTCTACCGTCAGCACTTCACGAGACACTGCGAGGACCTTTCTCATCACGTTCGTCAGCTTATTTCTGATTTGGTACTCCTTTGGTACTGGTGTGGCGACCCGGC
Source organism: Thozetella sp. PMI_491 (assembly GCA_021432635.1). Taxonomy (NCBI): domain Eukaryota; kingdom Fungi; phylum Ascomycota; class Sordariomycetes; order Chaetosphaeriales; family Chaetosphaeriaceae; genus Thozetella; species Thozetella sp. PMI_491. Next base: position 234,200 of record MU270072.1, read on the forward strand.
CCGTGGCGACAGAGCTTGTGAGCACGAGGCTACGGGCGTGGTCGTTCGGAGCCGCTCAGGCTGTCAGCCAGCTCACCGTCTGGTTGGTGTCTTTCTGCACTCCCTACTTTATTAACCCGGAGCATCTTAACTGGGTAAGCCACTCTCCGTGCACTAACCCCAAGGTTGGCTGCATTTCTGACTCTCTACGGCTAGGGTGGGAAGTATGGTTACATATTTTTCGGCGCTAGTCTGATATGCCTTGTGTGGTACTACTTCTTCCTTCCCGAGACGAAAGGCCGCACACTGGAAGAAATTGACGAGCTCTTCGAGAGGAAAACACCAGCATGGGAATTCACCAAGGTTCGTACCACTATCTTGGACCAGGCCTTCTTGGACAACCGGGACCGCCACCTGAATGGCGAGGAAAGGGACTCGTCGATGGTTGAGAAATGAACAAGGCACTTTAGACTTTACATCTCTTAACTGCTCCACGATACAAGAGAATGAGAACCAACTCCTGCTACTTTGCGACATAGAGCTAGCCCTTAAAGAGGCGTAGAAATTGAGTAGATTACTTAAATCGCGATGGATGTTGTGGGGCAACAGAAAAACAACCGTGTAGTTGTCGTATTCTTTGTAGCATAAGATGGTATATACCCAGCAGCCCAAAGGCACGACCTTACCCCGTCCTGATTTGACTGCATAAGAAGCTTGTCAGTCGGACACGTTGAACGATTCTCTCTGCATGTCCGGTCGTATTTTTCCGAAGAAGATTCCTGGAATGTATTCGCTTAAGCTGTTTTCATCTTCAACATGCCGCGCAAACCCAGGAGCACCGAGAGTCCACCTAACATCAGTAGCAATAAGAAGGAGAGTTGCTGTTGTAGACGTAAAAGACCTGGATGGGAAGAAATAACCGTGTTCTGTAGTAATTGGGTCCTGACTGCCGCGAAAGCCCATGTCGCCGAGTGCTTTCCAAGCGGCCTTGTCATGAGAAAGAAGCTGAAGATCGGCGGTGGAGTATCCATGTAGTTTCCGCCACGAGGATAGCCAGTCGCTTATAAATATTTTGGTGCTGTCTAGCAACTGGCTTTCCCTCAAGATAAGAATATTGTCAAGGTAGAGGCAATCGTCTTCATAGTGGCCAAGCTGCCCGCTGCCCCAAGAATGCCACGACAAGATGGCCGGCAAATCGCCGGTACTGACAGGACGCCAACGTCTCCCTGCTACCTGCTCTCGTGGCGCGGTCGAGTATATGAAGGAATAGTCGCCCTTTCGCTCGCAAAGAGACATGAATGCTTCGCATGCGGAGGTGGTCTTGGAGGAGCTGGCTGGCTCGGCGGTGATGGCGCCGATCATCGCGTAGAAGTGGTCGTCAGGTCGCGTCTGCACGCGTCCATCCATTATAGCCATGACCTGGAGAGCCGATCGCTCCTGGTATGCTGCGGTAGCGCAGTCGGCAAGGAGGTCTTCGAGAGCGTTGAGGCGCGGATACTGCTTCTTGGCTGCATCGCCCAGGCTAGTAAGCGCGGACCCTAAGCTCGAGAAGAATGTACTGAAGTCAACCATAAGGCCGATATCACCGCTATCACATGTGAGCGAAATTCCTTTGCTATTGACGGCTTCCTGGTACGTCCAGGCGCGCGAGGTCCATTCTTCTCGCTCAAGCGCCTCCAAATGCTCTGGCAGCAGCTTAGGACACTCAGAGTTCATTCGCTCCAGGGCAGGAGCGGCCGCGCTTGAGAGGACGACAACTACTTCTTCTGCAAGCGAATAGATATAGCCCATGCTCTCTAGCGTCGATTGTCTTGTGTCCGGCTCATCCGGGCCCGGGATGCAGAACGCGTCAATCCAGACTGCTGTGCAGTTTGGCTTCTGTCGGATAACGGCTTGTAAGGCAGGGATCGTTCGGTCAGAAACTGGGAAACCGTGGTGGAATTGACTTTCAACCTTCCCTGGGCCCCACGTGTAGGATACACAGGTGAAGTTGGGGATGGGTTTGTCTGCATGTTCCAGGTTACACAGCGCAAGGCTCCATCGAGCGTCCCCGCATTCGACATACTCAGTCGCATTTTGATCTCGCGGAGCCAGGACGTTCAACTGCATGATGTAAAAAGGACCAGGGGCGGTGTCTTGGGACGTTTAGCTACAGGACGCAACGCAACGGTTACAGGAACGAAAAAAATTCAAGACAAATCCCAAGGCCGCGGTCTTGACCGCTTCTCGCCTATGCATGTGTCACCTGCGGTTCTTTGGTTCTTCAATCACAATCATCGGTGCCGCCTCCACAATATTACGTATCACGTGTAGGCAGTGGCAGTCGAAATTCGCGCAGGAGAGGCTATCGATGCCATCCCAAATGCCAACCCTGATTTCGCGTATAGCATTTCTAACCGAAATCAAATCTACAATTATTATGCTTGCATGTAATTTACATGTAAAGATTTCCAGTTCGAAGGTAAACTCTCACTATCACTTTCACTCCGCCGGGTCGCAGGGGAGGAGGCCGAAAGCGGGTGATGCGGTCGCTCTTTACGGAAGCCAAAGCCCGACGCCAAACACCAGGTGACCTTCAACGGCAAATGGAACGTTCATATGTAAATAGAATTGACCGCATCAATCCATGGGTCATGGAGGGTGCTCCGCCGCTCATACCAAGGCTAGTATGTACCACCGTAGAAGCCGGGTAAGTCTGTGGAGCTCGTCTGAGCGAATAAAAGGCATCTTTGCTGACATCAGAGAGATAACGTCTAGAACTTTTGAAAGCCGCCTAGCGCATATTCATCCGAGTTTTGTTTGCTTTGCCGCAAGAATGCTATTTCCGATGTTGCCTCGTATGTATCGCCATATCTCGTTGGTCGTCTAGGCTGATATTACGTATAGGTGAACTAACTTTCCCTACCAACAGTGTAAGCCTCGAGTGCCCCGCACATTTACCCCAGTTTTCACTATGCTTGCGTTGGGGGCGCAAGCGGCTTACTCGCTGACCTTGGTTCGGCATTTGGCCTTGACATCTTCCATTCTCCTTGCTGTCAAATCATCTTGAGTCTCTTGTCCAAACAAAGTTGAACGTACGATCGATCATGACTTCTAGCCCTAGGACCAGGACTGTCCCAACGGTGGACATATCCGCATTCACCACTAAGGCTGGGGATGAGCAGCGTCGAGCGGCCGGCGTCGCGCTTGTCGAGGCCCTGCACGACTTCGGGTTCGTAAAGGTCACTGGCCATGGATTCAGCATCCAAGAGCTCCGAGAAGCCCTCAGATGGGTTAAGAAGCTCTTCGATCTACCTACATCCGACAAAATGAAGGCTCCGCATCCTCCTGGACCGTTCCCCCATCGCGGTTACTCAGGAATCGGTCGGGAAAAGGTCTACTCGCGAGCTGACATTGAAGCCCAGGGTGATAGTAAGGATGTTGCCAAATCGCTGCGCAAGATTTCAGACTTCAAGGTAGGAAGGACCAACTGTACACATGTTTCTCCCAATACCCAGTGTGCTCACGCACGTGCTCCTAGGAGAGCTACGAGATCGGAAGCGAGTCTGACACGGAGCAACAAAACATATGGCTACCGGAAGAGGTACTTCCGGACTTTCGAGCCTACATGAGCGCGCTGTATGAAAGGCTGGCAGGAGTGAGCAAAACGGTACTAGACGCCATTGGCGTCGGCCTCGAATTAGACGGTGCAGACTACTCTGCCCTGATGGGCTTGAAACAAGACCACCAATTGCGTCTCCTGCATTACCCAGCGATCACGAAAGAGAAGCTTTCGAATGAACTACTGGCAAGGCTACCAGCCCATAGAGACTGGTCGTGAGCACCACAACTTCTTCTATCGCGCCATCGGACTGGTAGCTGACATCCACACTCTCCAGCACCTACACTATGCTATTCCAGGACGAAAACGGCGGGCTAGAGCTCAAAGACCCCAAAACACAGGAGTTCCTAGAAGCAGAGCCTGAGGAAGGCGCCCTAGTCCTAAACACCGGAGATATGCTGCAACGGTTTACTAACAGTACGTGGCCTCTTACATTTGCCCCTCTATATACTCCTTGTTCACCTCTGTAACAGATTACTTCATATCCGCTCTACATCAAGTCGCGGTGCCCAGCCCCGAAACGGTACCTGAGGAGGGCATTCCGGCCCGCCACTCGATTCCTTTTTTCGTGGCACCCAGCTCCTCGCATGTGATAGCGACGCTGCCAAAATTTATCACGGCCGAGAATCCAGCCAAGTATGAGCCGGTAAGGTTTGATCAATATTCTACCATCGTCAGCAAGTATCAGTATTAGGGGATGCTATCACTCTGGTCGATCGTGGCGTGTCTGCGGAAGCAATCGGTGGCTCGTTCTTGGAGGGCTTGACTTTGGCTACGGGCTGCTTCATTGAGATACCTATCTCTTTAGATGGCGAAAACGACAGCTGGGGCGGGCAGCGATCTACATAGTGCTGAGCTTCACCTTTGTAATGGCTGATCCAGCCCTATCCTGGCCATGCACAGCCCACGGCCCCATACGAAAAGGAATGCCGTGAGACGATCTCCGCCCCACCTTGCGGTTCCTTCCCGCGATTCGAGTTTGGGCGTTCGGATGCCAAGAAACTCAAAATGCAAACGTAGAAGCACCTAAAGCGAAGCGCGAGCAACAACGCCGATGCTGCACGTCATATTTCGATCCTCAGGCTGGCGCTGAAACATGGCAGCCAGTTTCCCCTTCCCCGAGAAATGCTAATGGGCGGAATTATTGCTATTGGCCAATACTATACAATAAACAGCTATTTAGGCTCGCTAGACTAGACGTGAGCTTGGCAATTCTAGCCTCTGATCTCTGACATCTCTAGAGGAGGGTACGAAAGCTTAGAAAATACTCCCTTATTGGTGTAGGTTGCTCTCGCAGCCAAAGTCGACGCCACACCACGAGCACGTCCAGCCAGGGCCCGCGTTCTCCTCCTCCTCGCACGGGTTGTAGGCACCGGACGTGTAACCTTTTACGTCCTGGCCCTCGTAGGAGGCACTGCAGCCACCGAAACCAGAAAGGGCGCTAAACTCGGGCTGCCAGTGGATGTCCTGGGGAAGGCCGATTGTGTTCGCAGGGATAGTGACGCCGTCCATGGCGATCACGTTGGGGCCGTTTGACTTCAGGTCGGTGTTGCGGTAACCGCCGATTGCCACGCCACCGACATACGTGAGGGTCAGGGACATGTCCGTGGTGGGAGGTGCGGTCGGGTTGCCTCCGAACACATCCTGGTAGATGGAGTACTTGGCGAACATGGTGCATGTGTCGCGCTTCCCGAGCATGGCAGGGCTGGCGGCTGATGGGGCGGCGGTGGAAAGGGCAGCGAGACCAAGGACGGTGGTCAAGATGGTGTTGGCACTTTTTAATCTGATGTTAGCCTTCCTCGGAGCTGGCCTAGCCAAGTCTCTCACTTACAACATGTTGAAGACTTGACTGTAATTGATGATGGAATAGAACTCTGTAAAGTGCAGATGTTGCTTGAGAGTTGCGTACTAGAGAGGCGAAAGCTTGGTAGCTGAAGTTGACAGCGTAGAAGAGGCTGTGAGGTTGTTATGTCGATGATGTAGAAGAGTTTCGTCGTCCATCTCGTCAACTCGCCCCGAATTTATATATTGTTTGGTCCCCGCTTTGCAATGATCGTGATGTCACGGCTAGAAGGACGTGTTTGTCTTAGCTCGTTGGGTTCTCAAAAACCTTCATGATCAGCCTCCAGCCTAGGGCGATCTACGGGTCAGTCACCGTCGACGGAAAGTATGGCGAAAGGAATCTTGGAGAAGAAACGCATCAGGACGATATTGGTGAGAATATCTTGGAGATCTGCAACGCTACTATTCTCGGTTGCTCTCAGGTTGTATCCAGCCTGACGTTGCTAGAGACGCACGTGCTAGATCAGGGCTGAGGGCGTAGTTGCACCTGAGTCCCCGTTTCCAGGTTGTGCTGTTGGGGCTTAGCCTCGCTGTAACTGAAGATCTGCGGTGATCTCATCTCAACCACATCGAACGCCAAAAGAAGTAGGTTGCACAACACCTAGCCGAGGAGCCGTTTGTTGGCTAGCAGGCACATCCTGCAGGATGCTTAGGAGACCCCAAAGAGGCGTTAGCAGCCGTCCTGTGGCGCCTTGGCAGGCACCGACGAAAGAGTTGGGGAAACCTTGGAACTCGCTGATCACTAGCCAGTTTTGGTGACCATGATACTACCCGAGTTAAGCGACAAAGACAGCTGAAGGCCTGCTCCGGAATTAGCTCTTTTTCGGGTTCGGCGGAGAAGTGGGTCGCTGATTATCGTGAAGTGGGACGGCTCACCAAACTCGAACGTCATCAAGACGATCAACGCATAGCCTTGAACGTTACGGAATAGATAGCCTCGATGGATTCAAAATCCTTAAGAAATCATTGCCATGTATCAAAGGAGGGGAAGACCCCTTCGTTGTCGAAACCTTTTTATCCGCAAGAGCTCAAACGCCTGATGCATCGAATTGTAAGGTTAGATAATTACAATTTTCCCCATGGACTGGATGAAATTCGAGGGCCCGAGAATTTGTATACTTGCATTCACATCTAGATAGGTATGCTTTCGCTATGCAAGTTTGTAAAAGGAATTGCTTCTAAAATCGGAGTGTTCCTTTAGTTAAGCGTGATTATTACTATTGCCTCCTACTTCACAACAAATGCCAGGCGATATCATTAACCGTTGCGTTTATCTCTTTAGAAATAAGTACTGTAGACCTATTTTAGAGGCTTTCGTATATTAAACATCGTGAAGCCTACCCTGGGACATGGCAAGAGTGTCCAGCAGTCACGTCGAGTTCGAAGAGTTCAGCATATTCTGGAAAAGAATGGCTTCCAAATCCGCCACAACTTGCCTTTGTGTAGTACTGTAAAGTTTGCCGCTTATTGGACTCTTGAAGTATGCCAACTCTTTCGACTTCACCTATTACCACCAATATGGCACAACCGGATGCTCCTGGTGCGCCTTTTCGCCCTAGTTTGACTGAATATTTTCGAAACAGAATCGCTTGTAAAGAGGCTCACTTGTAAGGATGAATATGCTAAAGGAAGCCGGAACCAGGCGAGGCACTTGCTTAGCGGACGGAGTCCTGTCGGTGAATCTGCGTCATGATGCTGGACTCATGATTCCGACGAACCCCGGAAGCTTGGTTACCTCGCAAGCAAGTGGAGACAGGCGCCACAGGTTCAAGCTCATCCGGCGCCTCCTGCGCTAGGCGACTTCAAGGTTGCCATGAATGCGTCGCCGTCTAGAAAAATGCTTTAAAGTCTATGCCCATATTGTTCGGTCCCTTACGTGCGTCAGCTAACTACGCTTTATAGCACTAAGACAAGCTCGCTCGTGTTGTACAAGCAGTCATGGTACTCTTTGACGGAAAGGCTCCGGAAGGATCACATGTTAGTTTTGTAGTGTCGAATGAGACCGGATCGAGCGAGGGGCAGTTTTGGAATTGAGAAATCAGGGCTTGAGCGAATGAGGTGGCGTTGTTTGGCCAGGGGTTTCTACGGCGACAGGGCTACGAGACACGTCCGGTTCGCCAAGAAGGCACTAGCCAAATGGAGTAATACGACAGTTGTAGGGCTGACCGGGGGGTTCGAGAGCTACAGTTCCGCGCTTTTCCAGAGAAATTGATGGGTGGAGATGAAGAAAAAGCAATTGCGTGTTACTGAAACGGAGACACTCTTTGGACGGCTGCTTTCTTTGTTTTTCTGGCCGTGCATTGTTGTTCGATTGGCCTTGCTTGTGTTGGGAACAGCTTCTCCAAATAAATTGTAGCATGCTCCGTGAAATTGTTGTTTATGCCTAAACGGGATGACGGGGTCGCAACTGGTTCCTTTTGGAAGATTAGCCGAAATTCCTTAGCGTGGAAGCTGCCTGGTCAGATATATATGAAACTCTCAGGGGCAACCCAAAGCCACGTTTACGCTCTCCCGCGTCGATTGAAAACCCACTCCTCACTTGTTTTGATCATCATCACCCGCGCCCAGAGCCATGCACATTCACAATAAATGCTAGATACGACCAAGATGGCAGACAGACACGCCAAAACAGAGCCTTCATGGCGGCCGCTGGCGAAGCTGAGCGGCCTGATCAACAGGCGCAGCTCCACCAAGGGCAAAAACGCCCCAGAAGCGGCCGACGAGAAGAACTCGGTGTTCCGCTTCAAGCGGCAAAAGAAAGGAGCGACCGAGAGCACCCTGGACTTCAAGCCCCTGGAGGTGCAGCTAGATGGTCTGCGAGCCCTTCGTCTCTCGGACGGCTGGCTCGAGACCGACGCGCCAAATGCCAACAAAGAGCAGCACCTGCAGCCGCCCAAGGTCGACGGCTCATCATCAACACCAATAGCCGACTTTTTTGCCAGCAAGTCGGTCCTGGACATCCCCAGCAGCACAGTCTTGCCTCTGCAGGCGTATCCGCAGAGCAATGATCACCAGAACACCAAGCGGCCATTCTCCATGGTCGAGACCGCAAGCGTCGCGTACACGCGTGCATTGACCGAAGTCGCCCCGCCCGGCACGGCGGTCCAGACCCCAGGCAGCATCCTGGATCGCGGTCGACCGGTTGAGCCCAGGCAACCTGAGATCGGCGATCCGCCGAAGACGACATTGCTTCGGTCGCTCCCGCCAGAGAGCAACCCGATTGCCCCCCAACGGGGAGCGGCCCCAGAGATCGGTCGTCCTCTCAGGTCATCACAGCTTGGCACCAGTAATCCCTTGATACGGGAACCGCCTGCATCCTCCCGGCTTCGGCCAGTGGAAACCTCTGTCACCATCAAACGCCATTCCATGTACGAGGGAGTTGCCGCTCTCAAGACGCAGATTGCCCCGGCCCCGGCCCCGGCCCCGGCCCCGAGGAGCTCCTCGGCCACGCCGATGGACCGAATCCAGGCCTGGCAGAAGCAAGTAACCTCGGCGTCAAGCTCGACGTCTTCTTTCGCTCCCCGCTCGGCGAGCCCTGCGGGCTCATCCCACGGGTCTTCGGCGACCCCTCTGGTCCGGAGGGTGTCGACCCGAAACACCGGTGACCGGCTAGCCTGGATCCGGGAGCTCGAGGAGAAGAAGCCGAGCAGCGTGAACCGGGACATGGGTGTGCTCAAGAAGGCGGTCGGCTCCGTCTCCGACAAGCTGGCCATGTTCGAGAACAAGAACACGCTCGCCGCCCCGGGACCGCGCGGGCCACCGCTGACGAGGTCGAACTCGACCAGCCGCTACTCAGCGGGCGGCCTCGAGTCCATCTTCTCGGCCAACAGCAACATGACCACAGCCTCGCCGCGCACGTCCATCGAGACGACGCGGTCCAACCACCGCGCGTCCTCAGTCATGAGCTATTACGACGACTCCTTCCGCGAGAAGATGGAGACGCTCGTGAGCGGCTATGACAAGGACAAGGAGAAGGAGAAGGACAAGCCTGAAATTCCGGATAGGCAGCGCGTGAGCGCTCAGTTCGTACCGGTGGACCCCAAAAAACCGGCAGAGCCCACAGCCGAGCCTGAGAAGGCAGCCGAGCCCAAGGACGTACCGGTGCCAGCACCAATGCCAGCAGTGGAGCCCGAGAAGGCGACAGAACCCGAAAAGGTAGCGGAGCCTGGGAAACCGGAAGAGCCAGCAGCAGAGCCCGAGGTGGCGAAGGAGGCCGAGGTGATGGCAGCTCCCGAGGTCGTCGCAGAACCCGAGGTAGTGGCCGCCGCCGAGACGGTGGCAGCCCATGAGGTGGTTGCGGAGCCGGCGCTTGTCTCAGACGTCGAGGTTGCCGCAGAGCCTGAGACCGTCGCCGAGCCTGCGGTCGCGGCAGAGCCTGAGGCCGTCCCCGAGCCTGAGGCCGCCCCTGAGGTTGAGGCCGCCCCTGAGGTTGAGATCGTCCCCGAGATTGAAGCCATCCCAGAGGTTGAGGTCGTCGCAGAGCCCGAGGTTGCCGCAGAGCCTGAGGTCGTGGTGCAGTCCGAGGTTGTTGAGGGGGCTGAGATGGTTGTGGAGCCCGAGACAGTCGCCACTCCCGAGGCTGGGCCCGAGACTGTGGTAGCTCCAGCGGCGGCTCTTGAGGTGATCCCTGAGCCTGAGGTGGTAGCAGCTGCTGTGGCTCCGGAGCCCGAGGTGGCAGAGATTGAGAGCACTGTTGAGCCTGAGAAGGCAGTGGAGCCCGAAGCGGCCGCATAGTTTGCACCTTGCCAGCCAGGAAGCACGGAAGGATATGACGAGTAACGAGCTATACCACGAGAACCAGCTCTCGACGCAGCATTTGTGGGAATCACAGGGAATGGCAGATTGCTCTTCTAGCATGCGCAAGGCGTTCTACAATAGAGGTTGATTTACTGTGACCTGAATCTACGTTGGTCTGTGTGCATACGTCCACCCCAGGGATATCGAGAAACTACAATAACGCTGTTGAAGTGACATCGATTGATGCCGGTTCAACGCACATCTACGGTTCCGGGACTAGAAATTCCTAGGTTACCAACCCAGCTAACGTTTAGTCTTAGACAAAGAACAACGATACATAGTAACAATGCTATTCTTGTTGCTAGGTAACGTCACGGCCGCAAATTGCATTCCGTGTGCTCTTCACGATATTTAGGGGGATGATCGGCTGGAGATTTCTATTTTCACTTGCCTCCTAACCGTGCGCAGCTACAACTACTGTAATGTTTCTAAGGAGGTTGAAACCGCTGTCGATAGTAGCCCAAGCCACCTGCATGATACTACCTTTTTACTCAGCTGGATAGGACGTCAATACCAGATTTGGTTCAAATACGTACATGGACCATGTTTCAGTTGCCTAGGTTACAGGTCGTGGTATGAAGCTATATGCCGCTTCTAGCGCCAAAGAGGGGGGGAAATTGAGCACCTGAGTAAGCGCCCAGCCACTCATCCATCTAGCCCTGGATTGCCTTTTGCCGGTTGTCCCAGTTGGCAGCCACAATTCCACAACATCTGAGCGCGACCGTAGATCCCGACTCGTGATCTTATTGTCGGCTAAGAACGCGCGGAGGCTAGAGGGAGCGCGACGGCTGCGTACAGAAAATTTCTTTGCTGAAGGCGCTCGGACTCTGGAAATTTGACAGGCGCCACAGCCTGATCATAGGCATTCCATGTATCTCCCAATTATCCTCGCCACTGCCGCTTTTTGGCTAGACTTAGCCTATGGCCAAGCACTGTTTGATTATGTGTAAGTTTCGAGTTTCCCGATTGAAGCGTTGTCTTACTGAACATACAAGCATCGTGGGAGGCGGCACAGCGGGCCTCACCATTGCCAACCGACTGACCGAGAATGGCGGAACCACAGTTATTGTGCTGGAAGCAGGGCAGGATCGGTCAGATGACTTCAACGTGCTCGCTCCTGGTCTGTTCACTGCAATGTACGGCAATCCCGACTATGACTATGACTACAAGACCGTACCGCAGACGCACGCCAATGGGCAGGTCATTGCGCAAATTCGAGGGAAGCAGCTCGGCGGCTCCAGCGCGATGAACTTAATGTTCTGGACCCATGCGAGCCAAGGCGACATTGATGCGTGGGGAGAGCTCGGAAACCAAGGCTGGAGCTGGGACGAGCTGAAGCCATACTTTGCCAAATCCGAGACCTTCACGGCACCCTCGGCATCAATTGAACACGACCTCGATACCGAATACATCGTGCCGGCCATTCATGGAAAGAAAGGGCCCATAAACAACACATTTCCTGATGGGTATGGCCCTCTCGACAAGGCATGGCCTGCCACGTTCGCAAATCTGGGCTTGGAAGTGCGCGGCGACCCGCGCGATGGCCTAGCATTGGGAGGCTATACGAATTTGCTCAACATCCGGCTGGACAACCACACGCGAAGTTATGCAGCAACCGCGTATTACAGACCGTTCGCGGGAAGGAAAAACCTCGTTGTACTCACAGGGGCGCTTGCGACGAAAATAATATTGAAAAAAGGACCAAGCGGCATTACTGCCAACGCGGTCCAGTATACAAAGGATGACAAAAACGTAACGGTTTCGGCCGGCAAAGAGGTCATCGTGTGTGCTGGTTCCATTGGATCGCCCCAGCTACTAGAGGTGTCTGGTATCGGGGATGCGACGTTGCTGAAGAAGTTTGGCATCGGCGCTCTCGTTGACAACCCTAATGTCGGAGAAAACCTCCAGGACCATGCATATGTCCCCATTGGGTCAGATTCCCTCTCCAGAGCGAGGCTCTAATACTAACTGGCCCGCAGATTTGAGGTTAGGCCCGGGATTCCTACTGTCGATGACTTTGTGAACAACGCGACCTTTTTCGAGGAGGCCTATGCACAATATCTAGCCGACCAGACCGGGCCACTGGCAACTACTGGAGCAAGCTCCGCGCTGTTGAGTCTGGCCCAGATCGCAAGGTCTGAGGCTGGCATTGGATGCCCGGCGAATGTGTTACCAAACCCCGGCCTCCGGGATCAGTACGCAATATTGTGCGGATTTCTAAAGTCCGAGGCGGTAACCCAGGAGCTCACCATTACCGGTGGTATGTCCCCTTGGTTCGCAAACGACACGACAAAACTCTTTACAGCCTTCACTGGGGGCAACTACTTCTCTCTCCTCGGCGTCCTCGAGCACCCTTTCTCACGGGGCTCGGTTCATATCCAATCGGCCGACATCTCGGTCCACCCGGTCCTTGATCCCAATTATCTGTCGCACCCGCTTGACCTTCGCCTGCTTAGCGTCATCACCCTACACATGCAGAATGTCATCGCGAAGACTAAGCCGCTAAGCGACCTCTTAGTTGGCAACGGGACAGTGTTCCAACCCGGCTACCACAACTTAACCGAGTCAAATGTGGCGGATTGGGTCAAGGGAAATATACAGAGCGAGTTCCACCCCGCTGGTAGCTGTGCCATGCTTCCGAGATACAAGGGCGGCGTAGTCAATGAGAAGTTCCAGGTATACGGGGCAGCCAAGCTACGAGTGGTAGATGCAAGCATATTTCCATTGCTACCGAGAGCGAACCTTCAAACGCTGGTGTATGCTATCGCCGAACGGGCAGCAGATATGATCAAAGGAGCCTAAATGAAGTAGGAAATACCGAATACTGACTTGAGCTGCAGATCAAAGTTGTATCTCTTCTACTCCTGTGATGTCGCTACCAAAGAGAGTAACGAAAGAATTTCATGGTGACTTTATGGATGCACGTGACACATGGCCTTTAAGCTTAGGCGGTTCAACTTCGGCTCAAGTGCTCGGGCACGCCCGGGAGGTTCTAGTAATGGCCAAGCCGGGCTCCACCAAACACAACAATCGTCGTGCGCTCACTCATCTTACCAATCGAGCCACTGCCATTCTTTCCTCCCGCGTCGCTTCTACTGCACAACCAACCCGAAATGGCTGGACTCCATCTAGGCTTGGAGGTGGTCTTTTACGCTTACCCAATTGGCCTAGTCTTGACGCTATTCGCGTCCCAGCTAGTCTCGCACTGGCACCGCAATGCCACCAACGCTTCGGATCTCACGGAAAAGGCTACCGAGAAGTCCGGCCGGCTCTATGCCGCTATAATCTGGTCCCTGCAGCTTCTCTTGAACCCCTTGATTGTTCGTGTGGCCCACGGCCCCCCTTTCGTGGCAATTGGCATACTGACCGAGCCGTGTAGATCACCACCATCGTTCTCGTGCTTAAGAATGCAATTGCCGAGCAGGGCGACGGCGATGGGAGCGGGGTATTCCCTTACAGTGCCTATTTGGTTCGTAGAACACCATGGTCCCTCCAAACGGCGGCCTTGCTAACGCGTTAGGCCTCCCACACTTCCATCCTGCTATACTTCCTAGGCGGCTTGCTGCCGGACCCAGACGGGCCATGGTCTCCCTCCATGGCTCATGGCCACGCCTGGATCATCGGCATCCTCGCGGAAGCCCTCATTGGTGCCGTTATTCTTGAGCTGCGGGGAGTCGTTTCGATCCCGTCCTCTCTGCTCGAGACCTTGTTCGGTCTGGGCATCGCCCGAGCCGTGCTGCTGGTGCTCATGCTCGCCGTTCTGGTCCGACAGCACTACGCCCAACGTCCCGAACGAGCGGCCGAGGACGAGGCACAGTCTCTTCTCCACAATGGTGAAGCCTCCGCCACTCACTATGGTGCAGCTGGCAGCACCCCCTCCTCGGGCCCCCCAGCGAACAAAGCCCGCAGCGCCCAAAGCTCAGGCTGGTTTGACTACTTTGCGGGGTTTAAAATTCTTTTCCCCTATCTATGGTATGATGGCCTGCTCCTTCTGAATATCACCGCGACATCTCGCCATAGTAGCCATCAACTGACAGCCCCCAGGCCTGCTGATTCGCGCATACACCAAGCAACTGTTATTTTGTGTCTCATCCTATTAATCTTCCAGCGTAAGTGAATAATATGGCCAGCTTGTAACCCCAGGCTATGCCGGCATATTGGGAAGACTAGGTGGAGGGAAATTACAGGATGCTAACCGAACTGGCCATAGGCATGACCCAGGTCGCGGTACCGTTGGTCCTCGGCCAACTTGTCGAAGCTCTTGGCTACGGACGGATCCCCTACAAGGAGATGGCTCTCTACATCATCTTCCGGTTCCTCCAGGGAGGTCAGGGCCTCTTTGGCGCTGCCCGGTCCGTCCTCTGGATCCCCGTCGCCCAGGGCCTGTTCCGCCGGCTCTCATGTGCAGCATTCGAGCACGTTCTTGGGCTCTCCATGGACTTCCACCTCAGTAAGCGCATCGGCGAGGTGACGAGCGCGTTGAGCCGCGGCGCGGCCATGAACACGTTCTTGGAGAACTTCCTGTTCCAGGTGTTCCCCATGCTGCTCGACATCTTTGTCGCTGGCATATTCTTCTTCTTCAAATACGACGCCTTCTACACGCTGATCATCTTCGTCATCATGTGGGCCTACATCTTCCTGACCATCTACATGGCAAAATACCGTGCGCGTCAGCGACGCGATATGGCCACCAAAGCTCGTGAGATGGATGCCGCCAAGTACGAAGACCTATCTAGACCATATCTCTCTACACTTGCTGACACCTGGGAATAGGACGGATGCCATCATGGCCTACGAAACGGTCCAGCACAACTGCGCCGTGCCGGCCGAGACAAAGAGGTTCGAAGGACAGGTCACCATCTACCAGAAAGCCGAGCGATTGGTACTTCTCTCTCTAAACCTTCTCAACCTGACCCAGAGCTCGGTGTTCACACTAGGAACTGCCATGATCGTCGCTCTGTCTGCCTACAAGATCTCCATCGGCCAACAGAAGGTCTCCGACTTCATCACACTCATTACTTACTTTGCTCAGCTTCAGGCTCCGCTTGGCTTCTTCGGAACGTACGTAGCTCCATCCCTTGCAATTTTGGTCACTATGCGGAGGCAAACGCGTCCGAGCATTTCCCGCCTACAACCATCGCGCATCTGGCACGTTTGTGGTAAATAGGATTA
The DNA here is from genome assembly GCA_021432635.1 of Thozetella sp. PMI_491. NCBI lineage: Eukaryota > Fungi > Ascomycota > Sordariomycetes > Chaetosphaeriales > Chaetosphaeriaceae > Thozetella > Thozetella sp. PMI_491. The sequence continues at coordinate 249,591 of MU270072.1, forward strand.
GACTGACCACCAAACCTATAGATATTACACATTGCTCCAAAATAACTTGATTGAGGCGGAGCGCATGCTTGATCTGGTTAGTGAAGGCTTGTGGACCATACAGCTCTGTCTTTATGCTAACCCACCCAAAGTTCAAGGAAACCTCGGGTGTCATCGAAAAGCCAGATGCGATCAAGATTGACTCGGTTGAGGGAGAGGTCAGTTTCGAGAACGTCAAGTTTTCTTACCAAGGAAAGGAACCAGCGATCGACGGAATCAGCTTCACCGCCCCTGCCGGGACTAAGACCGCCCTCGTGGGAGAGTCGGGTAGCGGCAAGTCGACCTGCCTCAAACTTTTATACCGCTTCTACGACGTGGAGAGCGGTGCGGTCAAATTTGACGGCAAAGACGTGCGTGACCTCAAGCTCGACAGCATCCGGAAGCACATCGGCGTCGTGCCGCAGGATACCGTCTTGTTCAACGCGACCATTATGTACAACTTGCAATACGCCAACCCAAATGCCACAGAAGCCGACGTACACGAAGCAGCCAAGGCCGCCAACATTCATGATCGGATCCTAGCCTTCCCAGACCAGTACGAGACGAAGGTGGGCGAGAGAGGGCTCAAGCTGTCCGGAGGAGAGCGCCAGAGGGTAAGAAGCTTTTAGTGCGAAAGTGAAGAGAGTAGTGTCTGACGTGACCTATAGATTGCCATCGCACGTGCGATTCTGAAGAATTCTCGTATTCTCCTGCTGGATGAGGCTACTGCATCTCTCGACTCGCACACGGAGCGGCAGATCCAAGACGCCCTCGAGCGAGTAACGACCGGGAGAACGACTGTCACAATTGCGTACGTTCATAGACTGACTAGAGCCTATTTTTCTTGGCACTACACCCCCTGAAAGAGTTACGAATGCGCACTAATGCAATATGCAGGCACCGTCTCTCCACTATCACCACATCGGACCAGATCCTGGTTCTCCATAAAGGCAAGATCGTGGAGAGGGGAACGCATTCCAGTCTCATCGCGGCTAAGGGAAGATACCATGCCATGTGGGAGAAACAGACTGCGACGGACCAAAAAGTTGAAAAGGCAGAGGGGCAAGAAAGCACGGAATAAATGCACCGGCACTTCGACAGAAAATAGGGGCAGAATGTAAGAGGGCTGTACACAAAGGCTTCCCGGAGTTTTTTCTTCTTCTCTCGGCATGGGCTCAAGACCAGATGGTTTCCTTTACACGGGCCGGGTCTCTGTAAAATAGAAAAGTCGATGTTTCGAACTATACAGGCAATCGTTGATGGTTTTCTCGCCTCCAATTGTCCAGATATCGATCCCTTATTACTGGTAGAGCAGCACACCTATTCCGACCTAGATCTTTGCCTTCTAGGCGAATAGTCTCTCACCCTGGCCGTTGCAGCCACCCCTCGAGACCTGTGCCGAGCTGAGACGGGCAATGGCTCAACCATATCGTTCCTGATCGAGCTCGGAGAGCTCCTTAGGGTTGCAGGGGTTGCTGAGCATGTTGCGACCTTGCCACTAATTACGGGCGCGACCCGCCATTCGCGTAGAGTATATGACCGCGCCAAACAACATTTTCAATGCCATAGCTGGCGACTATCTCGATCACCGACAGTAGGTCACGGATCGGAAAGGCCCATAGAGGAGCCGGCTGCATCAGACCGCGTAGGTGAGAGCGCAAGCGCAAAGCGGCCTCGATCCTGCCCGCTACCAACGCGCGTACCAGCCAGCACAGGAGGAACAGAATGACGGACCAGCCGCTGGCACCAGAGCCTAGCACCGCCAGGAGCGCCCAGAAAAGCGGATATTGCAGTGTCGACGCGGCCAGGTTGTAAGGGACGAGGCCGCGGATCGTCCGAGTCCAGCGAATCTCGTGCTGCCACAGGCTCCGCAGACTGTCCTCGGGCACGGTGGCGGCAGTGACAGCGTGTGACAAGCGGATATCAAGGCCCAGCTTTAGCACCCCGCGGCCCATCATATTGTCTTCTGCTAGCACGTTGAACAGGGGCGCGAGGCCGCCGGTGCGATCCAGTACCTCACGGGCCACCATTGTCGTGCTGCCCAGGCAGTCCCGACGGTTCATCGCCCATCCCATCAGCACGCCGGGCAGAAAGGCGTGGGTGATCTGCATGGCACCGAGGCGCTGGAACAGATTACCCGCCTCGGGAACCATGCCGACATAGAGCGAGCAGACCATCCCGATGCCAGGCTTCTGCAGCTCGGCCACTAGGCTGTCGAGATAGTCGGTCGGCACATGAATATCACTATCCGAGATGACCAAGATGTCATGTCGTGCCGATGGCAGCATATTGGCTAGGTTGGCAACCTTGGGGTTCTGGCCGTGCGGGGTTGAATCGACCACCACGGCGACGTCGCGGCTAGGGAAGCGGGCTCGCACCCGCTCGAGCACAGCTTGCGCCGGATCGTTGGGGTCCTGGAAGCCAAAGACCAACTGGTAGTCGGGATAGTCCATCGCAAAGCACGAGACCAGAGCCTTCTCGAGGTCGGGCTCGAGGCCGCACATGGGCCGCAGGACGGTTATCCCAGGACGGGTGGCCGGCACGGCTGGTGGCAATCGGGAATAGCGAAAGACCACCAACCAGCCGAAGAGCGCCTGGATCACGCCGATAACAGCAAGAATCGCACAGATATCTGCTAAAAGGCTCATCATTCAGTCTCTCAAGATTGCTCTGACCATTGAACTCGTCCACTTCTACAGAAACCCAGTTAGAGGAGGATTCTGTTAAGTGCAATTGAGGGTGTGTATAGATTGTTGTTCCTCTCAGGTTCTCGGGACCTGTTGAGTCTTGGCGAACCTGCTTTACAGGCTTGGCGGGATCAGCTTACACGCATGTTGCTGCCGTCCAAATAGTTATTCAAATTTGATGGCTCGACGATCAGCATGACCTTCGTCGGTGAACTTCGAGGTTGCTGGTTGGACACTAACTTGCTAGGCCATTGTGTCGCTTCCTCGGTGGTGTTTGAATGGGAAGGCAACTAGCTGACGGCTGTGAGGCCAGCGAGGATTACGACGAAGAGCAAGGGTCTTTCCGTCATCCCGCCTTCATAGTAATATACTATGTAACCACTAGGGGGCAAAGTGCAAAGCGAGGCGGCTGCTTATATCCCCAAAATTTTACGTCGTTCCGCTTTTGCCGTGACCCAGCCGAGTAGAATGACCCCTCTTCAATGGCTGCAGAGGATCCCGCTAAATATTTTTGTTATTGGTGGTATCAGCTAGAATGGACGCCGGAAAGATGCCCGCCTTCTGTGCTTTCAGCGCGTACGAATTAAATATCGCCATCGTTGAACTGGTCGTTGCCCGCGCAGGAGCGTAACGTGGCCGCATATTCTTGCTGGTGTCACGCAGGCCAACCTTTGCGCCATCGACCAGCTTACCGTTGGCGACGCCGGTATTGGGCACTCCATTGATTATAAATGCGACGTAAACGTTGTCTAGCATTTGAGTAGCCATAGGCGATGTTAATCCTAGGTAGTTTGTCAAGACTGCTGATAATCCGGCCGATGCGACGCTTGGTTGATTACCGGTAGAAGAGAGCCGTGTTATACTTAGTAAGGGAAGCCCAATTCTGGCATGCGCGCGGTTTCGGTGGTGGTAGGACTTACCTAGCTTTGGTGAAGTCCCGCGCGTTGATCTAGTAGTTGGAGGAAGATCAGCACGCTTTGCTAACCCAGTTCTCTGAGCTGACTTGGATCACTGAGTTATAGAGATTTATTGTCGGAAGGGATGTGGAAAATGGATGGGGATGGAGGAGGTAGCTTCATTAAAGAGAGCAGAAGCTATTACTTTGCAAGAGTATATACGTGAATTGGCCACGTGTGAATGTCGATGTGACACACGTGCACAACGGCTATATACAGGCTTCATAATGTGGTGCCAATAAGCTATACGGGATAGGCCATACACCGATTCAAGCAACGATCCGTAGTAGATCATCCCTAGAACCCACTCCTTCTTTGAACCATCGAAGTACCTTAGGCTAAGCCCTGAACGGGACTCCAGTATGGCTGTCGAGGCAAGTGGTAGGGTTGGCGGAGCAGTCCGAGCCCGGGCCACAGTCCCTGACCTGGCGCCATGAGTTGTTGCCAGCACAAACATACCACACACAGTGGTGGGCAGTGGTAGTTTTCACCTGCTCGCCGTAGAACTGGTCGAGAGTGCAGGTGTCGGGAAGAGCAACAGCCATGGTGCTGAAGGCAGCAACTATCGACAGGACTGAGAAGCGCATCTTGGAGAATAGCCTTTAACTCCATGGTTAGACATGCAGTAGACACTTCTTAGTTTACAAGGGCTTACTGTAGTGACTGATTAAAAAAGCAGGCGGAAGCTGAGTGCTCAGAATAAGCTAAAGTTGGAGTTGGGCGGCTGAGGACTCGAGACAACTTCTTATGGTGGTATTTATAGTTTACAGAAGATCTGGGTTCCAAGTCATCGCGCCGAGATACTAGTTACGGCGTAGAGGCCATTAGGTATCAACCCACCATCAACCAGCTCACGGAGGTTAGGGCACTTCCCTCCCCAACGCTTCCCTTCGCCCCCAATCAATGCCAAGAGTTACAAAGCCATTCTTGTCTTACACTTACAGGACAAATCCTCAAGCGCATCGAAATCTGGTTCATATAGTGGAAACAGTGGGGAATTATCCATATATTGTAACCCTGAGCTTACTATCCAATACCTAGCATCAGCTTAGCCTCCCTCAAAGCCATCTAGAACGCTGACAGACTAGCTCTGAGCAAGGGTATACCAAAGTTCCCACCTAATTAGGCAAAGTACGTAACGATCCGGGCCGAAGTCTCAAATCGAACCAGAACAAAAATCTCGGCACGGGAGCAAAAGTACTATCCTACTAATGTAATGTCTTTTTAACTTTATAAGGGATCTAAGGATTGAAATAGCGCTGACCACTTCCTGATGGGGCCGAACTACGGTCATTACATACAGCTTGCTTGCTGATCAGCGAACTGCCGTATGAGGAAGGAAATCTGGTCGCTGGCTAGATACCTTTGGCGTTAGTGCGTCCTACTTTTGCAGGAGGGGACTCCGATCTAGAGTCGTATCGATGTGGAACAAGTCCCGAACAAGTTCCTGAAAGATGGGCAGGAGGCACAGAGTTGAGTTGATTAGGGTGAGAGGCAACGAGCTTCACAGTTTTATTCTCTAGCCTCTGATCAGCTATATGCCTGACTCTCTGGCTCGACTGAACCACGTTTTGTACCTTATCATCGGGTGTGGGTGTGACTGCGTGGGTGTATGACCACCTAACCGAGATCTTCTCCCCGCGTGTGGGCCTGGAAAAGAATCCTTTTGTTAAATTTGATAGATCGTGGCTAGCAGCACGCCTTAAGACATTAGAAGACAAACAAAGACAGGAAACTAAATCGTTTATCAACGGCATATTCCATACTTCGTGGAGCAATGTCCTAGTCCCCTCCCCACTACCAGCCTGATAGCTTTGTAATAATTGAGCTGCATCCATATCCACCCCGACTACTACATCACACATCATCCAAGCCAGAAGCGAGCCGTTACACGGAATATTCGGAATAAGGCTCTGGAGCTTGGCATTTCTTCTTCAGGTTCTGCTCGCTATTGCTAGCCACGTCTGAAGCTAGCCCGATACAGGGGAAGGGCCATATGCCTCCTCGCTGTTCCTCTAGGTATCCAATTACGTCCACTCCTCCCTCACAACCTTCGACAGTCATGGGTCGAGATATCTGAACCTACCTGGTCCGATGGTAATACATCTGCACTCCTGCATCTTAATAACCAAGTTTCTGTTTGTAAGTATCCTCGAATAGCCCTAAAATATAGCTGCGAGGTTGAGGATAGGGGTTGAGTGCGATGGGATCAAAGTGTTTAGTATAAAGTCTCACGAAAACTATCGATCAATGTAATCTTATTTTGAAGACTCCTTAAACAGCTGCTCTAGCTCGTCACCCGATCTACTATGATCTGATGGTTCAAAATCGGAATATTTCTCGGCAGCTTGCTTCGCTCGGGATGGTAGCTTGTCAAGCTCCAAGACAACGGGAATGGTATATATAGCGTTATTAGCTTCTACATTCGCAATGTGCCTCTTGACCCTTTATAAAGTCTTTTGGGTAGAGGTAGGGCTCGAGTTAAGGATCGGGAAACGGTTGGGAATGGCATCGGAGGAGGAAGGTGTTAATTATTGGCCGCTTCGCTGACTTTGATTAGTTTGGCAATATTCCTATACGCGAGTCAACATAATTACCTAGTTAATCGTTATGTGAAATTAATCCCTGGGCCTGCAGGTCCGTATATCTTACCTTTCTCAGATTTAGGCCGCATTTGACGTCGAAGGTTTCTCGGTTCAAAACTCCCTGAAGGAGCTAGGGCGATAGAGTGAATCCGGTTGAATCCGGTTGAAACAACACAGTGCCTCCTCCTTACAGCACCCCTGAGACTTATCGATCCCGCCCTGTAGGGGCTGCGAGCGAGTTTGCAAACAAAGCTAGCTCACGAGAAATTGATTCTTGATGCTTCGGTTCAATGGACTCTGATCTCCCGATTCTAGATTGCGAACTGAAAAAGTTGGGTGGGCGAAATGATAACTTTTAGCTGAAGTTAGGCCTGCGCTGCCACCTGTTGTGCTGTGACAGTGAAGCTGAAACCTGATCAGATAGATCTAGGTCGCAAATCACTGGGCCACATGAAATTAATCTTGGCGCATTGAAATAGATAAATGTAATTCGGTTGCCTTTGGGTAGTTAGATCTAGCCTTGATAACATCTCCAAGTAATCACTGACGCAGCCGCGATGTATCAGTCATACTTTGGCTACAGCCTGGCTAGGAAATACCCGTTCAAGTGGTTTACTTGGGCTGCGGCCATTGGAGGTATACTTTTGACGGGGCTTATCTCTGCCCTCAATGTCGCTCTCGCCGGCTACAACACAGAGTGGGTGGCGCCCGATGGACAACGAATTGCAATAGTGATTGCTAATAGCGCTTAGGGTCCTCTATTCGACAGATCCAAATGCGACGGAATCAGAGGTATTTTGGTATGACCGTTTTACTTATGTCTGGACCAATAAAGTAAGCAGCTCTCGCGAGTGCCGCATTCCATGCGATCTCACTACTGACGAGCCCAAGCCCTCATCCACATGCCAGTCTACAAATATCGCAACGGGTTCAAGTATGAAGTATGCTCGCTAGCTCTAGTGGTATCTGGCTAACGTTGCGTAGCGCTCTATACGAGCACACTGAACTTTCCATACACCATCACGGGCATCCGCAGCCGAGTAGGAGAGCGCTGGGTGTCAACGCCCTCAATCCCCTACCACAATGAGGTCATGTCGAGTTGTCGCGTCGGAGCCATAAAGATGACAACCCAATCGGACCCCTCTGAGTATATAGGGGACCGTTGGATATATGACGTCTGGTTGTCACAGTTAGAGGTAAGCTTTGGAGCCAAGCTGGCAGGTTAGCCCATTCATAAGCTCACATGACTCCGACCCAGTCCCTGGTCCAGTGCAACTCGTCAACGGCAATATGGGATCTCTCTTTTACATGGAAAGAACATTTCGCAGCCACTGAAGCGGATCGAAAGACCCAAGCAAGCATCCGGTGGGGGCAAACTATTGTGTGAGGGCAAATACCATGATGGCTTAACCGAAGCATGTTGACGACTAACGGGATCTAGAACGGAATACTTCTACGACACGCAGGCTCAACTTAGAAAGTTACATGATTCATGGGACACCAAGGCTCTCGTTTTGGATGATACCCTTGATAGGTACTACTTGAGTATGTCACCTGAAATACAAGCTGCAGTCACGGATTGGCGTCATGAGCTGATTATTTGGCACTAGTGGCCGCGCAATCCAGCGACGGGGGGAGCCTGTCCATATCATTCTTTATTGCGATAAAATCCGGTGCTGTAGTGGCAGTTGGTCCCACCGATCCGCTCTTCGCTAACCTCTCGACGCCTTTTCGCCGTCTTGCAACATCAATGCAAGCAACTATCATGGCAGACCTGGGCCAGAATGGCTCAAATCTTCTCACAGATCCAAAACTACTGCAAAACTATACAGCTGATTTCGGATTTCACGATAACAAGAATTCAACCGCCGGGGATGGCAGCTACTTTAACCTCACCGACCAAGGAGTTACCGGCCCGCTGGGTGTTAATGCGTCCGCATTTTATGCGCAGTACCTGTGCCAAGTCCCGAGATTGAAGCCGGCGGGATCACTTGTTGCTTCCGTTCTTCTTGCTAATCTGGTCTATCTTGCAGCAGCTTGGAGATTATTGAACTGGGGTGCGGTGACTTGGCTCGAGCGGCAGGACAAAAACGCTATGTTCTGCCAGGGCTGCATGGAGCGTAAACGGCAAGAGGGAATGGCACATCCAGAGCTTGTCCGTGTTAATCACATCCCTGAAGCCGACTTTGATCAACCGCTATTAAAGCGGATATCTTCCCCTAGCAACTCTGTCTAGGAACGCAAGTACCTAAGTGGCAATTAGAGGCCTGCAGAAGTTACATGCGTATGATTCTGAAGTAAATGGAAGGATACTAGATGACGATCAACGAATATATATTAGCACAAACTTATATCGCCATGGCAAATGCTACCATTGAGCCTGGATCTCTGAAAAGAATAGACCTCCGATAAGTGTCTTCAAGCTGGCGACTCTGTTCTACCAAAAAATGCTTGGTACTGTTCGCCAACGCATCTTTGAGATATGCAAGGGCCAGGAAACGACTATCATACTGCAGCAGCCTTAACCCTGGCTACCGATGATAACATTTCCCAGGTCTTCCGTGATCTGGCGTCATCTGTCGCTATTGTCCAGACCACGAAAACCCCCACTGCTCAAGTACATGTGTGCCGCAATACTCAGTACTAACCCCTTGATAACTATTATCAGCAGATTTTTGGATCCCTAGTATGCCCAGTAACTTATCAATCTCCTCATTAAATGGGCAATACCAACTAGGTATCTAGTGTTGGTAGGAGTGTTGCAAGCCTGATGAAGCTGTTCCCTGCTTCAAGTTCCGAATGAGCGTCGAAGAGCTCAAGACCTTAGCTTGAGAAGCACAGCTGTCTGTTAATATGTGTCAGGCTTTTGGACGAGGAGACCTCCCGTTGTTCCCAGCCTCTAAGCAAAAGTAAGCATATTCCTCAACATCGTGGTTATCTCCCTGACGTTTACTTCAAAGCCCTGCTCTTATGATTTCACGGATCAGCTTCTTCCCGGAAATCCTGGCTCGGCTTCGCGTGGTCAACATTAGTGATTAGACCTTCCTAAATGTTTCCTAAGCTCTAGATGCTAAGATTGTGGGGGCCAGTGGCCGTAGAGGCTGAGGTCTGTGTCCCGGCAGCCCCATAAGCCTTGATCTTCATTCCTTCTTCTTCTTCCTCCTTTGTAGCTACCGTCGAAGCAATAATTTCTTCACTGAGCTATTCATTCACTAGCCTTTGTCTTCCAATCTTTGCGGACAGGGACTATCTTTATGTACCTACATCAACTCAGGGAGAACAAGAGTAGTCACTCACACCGGAGGTCTAGCCACATCCTGAAGCACGAGCGTGACATTCAAGGCTACCTGGAAAGCGAGCTTGAATGAAGTGTGACCTCCTCTGACTAGTTTATCCCCGACACCAAAAAGAATGAGAAAGTATGGATGTGGTATGTCTGTTCCTCCCTCTCTCTTCCGAATTTGGCTAAATATTCTGTTTCTCAGAGCCGTTCTTCACATCAGGGACTACTTCAAAGTCTTCAATGTAAGTCATGAATACATCGTCATTGACCTTGCGGTACGTCCACCAGAAAATGACTGTCTGGACAAATAGCGCAATGCCCGGAGCGGCCCAAGCCCACACGAGAGTCGGATCAGCGATAGCCGGGATCAAAATTTCACCCAGGGCACTGCTCAAGGCCGTCATGAACAGAAACATGGCAACGACCGTGGATCTCATATGCTCTGGGGCTCGAGCATAGGCAAGCTCGTACGAGGTAACGTTGACGAAGACCTCCGACATTGCGCCAAGCGCGACATTAGGGACTTGCCACCAGATGGAGATGGGAGAAACACCGTCACAAGAGCTAGCATAGTAGCCGCTAGTGACACAATCATGTCAGTATGAAGGCCTCGGGGTTCTATGCACGAGCGGAGCACTTACCATGGACTAGTCTCGTAAACACGATATTGGATGATTGCGCCAATCACAGATGAAAGGATAGCCAGGAAAAATCCAAAGGTCATCCGGTTAATACGTCCGAATTTAATCTTCCTGCGCTCTAGGAAGGGGTACACGACCGTGGCCATGAGTGGTGAGAATACAATGATAACCAAAGGATTGAAGTGGGCCAGCAAATCGTTCGGGGCACCGTTGGAAGTCATGGCGGCACCTTGATTGCTTGACGTATTGCCGACACCCCCATCATTAAGGTTCCAGATGGGGACATATAAGAAAATCTGGACAGCCTGCCATGTACGTCTTGCATCGTCGACATCCTTCTCGGAATAGCTGACAGAGATGCCCCTCTCAGCCAGCGCTGAGGGTGTCACATCGTGCCAGAAGTTTTTCGCAAAAATATTGCCCCTGGCGGTCTTGATTGCTGAGATTGTAATCTTGATAAATCGTGTCAGATCGGAGCCCTGCGGTGGCGTCCTCCGAGTGCGCTTATACGTGGCGGCTAGCAACACCGGCAGCAGGAAGTATACAATGCCGGGTACGAGATATGCAAGCCAGAAGCTGCGATACTTCTCAATGTAAACAACAGCAACAGAAAAGAAGGCGCCAACGTTGACAAATGCGTAGAAGATGAGCATGATGTGATTAACAGTCGTCTCGGGGTCAACGAGTACCTTCTCCCCCGACTTGAGTACCTTGGTGTATTCCCGCTGGTATTTGTATTGGTCAATCACTGTCGGTGCGACATTGGGCTTGAAGATACCCGCCCCGATAGCCAGGAGAAAGAAGCTGATGAGAAAAGGCGCGACACCTTTTCCGGCTTGCAAGACCGCTGGCGCAGCGCCGCCGACCATGATGATGTGAGCTATGGCGCCAATTAAAACACCCAACAAGATAGCTGGGTAGCGACCGATCTTGACATCAGCAATCCAAGCACCGAAGATAGGGATGACATATGCGAGAAAAGTAAACAGGAGGCCGATCGCCGACGCGGTTTGAAGGCCAAGATTGAGGGCGCCCGCATGGGAGTTTGGCTTGCTAGGGTCGATGGCGCCTGTCCCAGGCCCTCCAGCAGGAAGTGGAAACTGGAGGTAGTTGTTGAAAGCAGCCTTGACGCCGTAGTAAGAGGCCCGCTCAGCCATCTCTACAAAGCAGAGTGACCAAGCCGTCAGAGGGATTGTGTCGTAGACTTTGCGCAGCGTTGTCCGCTCCTCCTCGGTGGGAGGCGGGTAGGCCTCATGATCAATGACTGTACCGGGCGCTTCATTGGAATCGAGCTGTGATCCGTGGGAAGAGACCTCGGGAACAGGTCGGCTAGTTGCCGGGGCGGCGAGCGGGACTTTAATCGGGACGCCCTGGTCCGCATCAGGCTCAACCACCTTTTGGATATTGAGGCCGATAACGTTTTCGGCTAGGGGAGAGCCTGTTAGATATCGAGGCAGACCAACACGCCCGAATTTAGGGAGCTTACCCATGGTGATCGGCGACACACTTGATCAGAGATAAACGGCTTGCCGGACTTGGTGGACAGAGCAAATTTTCACGGTACGGTACGGTGGTAGAAAAAGCACAAGCTAGCCATTGTTCTTTTATATCCCGCCATAATATGATGCAAGAAGCAACCCTTACCAAGGTGGGAAGGTGTCTGGCGATATTGGTCTATCACGAGATTGGTAGAAGCAGTTGCGCAATCGCCGTGGACGCGGCGACATATCCCTGCTTGGACGCCACCATAGCATACCACCTGCAGGCAGAGCTTACAATCTCCCCTCATTTGTTGGACTCGGGCAATATGAAGGAGCCTCATTGGCCACACTTCTCTACCCGGAGCAGCCAAATATTCACCCTTCGGCTCTCGTGGCCCGGCTATCTCCAGCTCTCTTGTTTCCTCTTGCATACTACCCTGGAAAGAGGGTGTAACCGCTATGGGTCTAGCGAAACATTCCAAGTTCTATTGACCCCGCGCACTCGATTCGAACTCTGGTAGCTTGGAGATTTGGATGCCGTTTTCTTTACTCAGATCTATTGATATGCCTGGGCTTCTGCTAGCAAATGCTTATAGCGATCGGCCTTGCGTCGGCAACGTAGTAGGACACTATAAGTAAGAGATGAGCTTGTCTTATGCCTCTGTAGAGTAACTTTTCCTGAAATGCAATGCCGAATTTCTCTGTGTTATCGATTATCGATCAATTGGGGAATATTCCGCATGCGGGAATAACTTCATTTTATACTCCAGGACAAGCAGGTATGCTATCCTACACGATTCAAATGATGTCTTCAGACCTAGTCCCACATATCTATACGCTCCTTAGTTCTAGGTCGATAACTGTTATTAAAAGTACTGAATGACGTAGCGGCTTGAGGTTGAGCGCGAGGAAGGAATCTGAGATTAACTGACAGAAGCCAAACATACAGCAGGGCCGAATTAGCCGCTGAGAGGTCAAAGTCCGTCTCCTGATACCAAAATTACAATGCAACCCAGCGGTTGCTGATCCTATCACAGTCTAAGAGGGGATATAGGGGATATACCATGATTTTATCTTGAAAGCGGAAAGGGAGTCTCAAAGATTGGTTGGCCGTCTTACAACTTGTTCACTGAAGCAGACCACGGTATATGTGTAATAGAGAGTTGGCGACTCACTAGACGATATAGATATCTCTCGGCTGAGAGACTGCCTCCAGAACGCCGAGGTGATATTCATCCTCGAGACGGAACAAAGGATTGAACTATATCAATGGTACGAAACGTATTAACCCCCTATAGGCTATGCAGCTGATTGGATTCGAACCCGACAAGCGGACTTTCCCTCTTGCTCTCAGCGAGGAACTGTGGACTACCGAGGCAATTCTAGAATGGGTTATCAAGGGATATATATTTGTTAGTCCCCCATTGGACCAATCTGTAAATGCATGAGCGAGCAAGGGCTATTAGGACGACAGTCTCTCCACTTGCGCTAAAGTGTGTTCTCGTCATCTGCGTCTCAGTATTGCGGTCATTTCTTATAAAGTTGAATACTTTGAGAAATGGAGTGCTACTGATCCTCGCGGAAGGGCTATTCATGGGGCTCTTGGATGAGAAGCTGATCCTAATCCCGGCTCCGGATGATAAGGCAGTGTTGCCTTGTTGATGAGCGCTTGTGTCATTCGGTACGGTAATGGTATTTCTCTACCTTCCCTGCAATACCCAAGAGATGGGGTATGCACGAGGTTAGTCGCATAGCGCTGGCTTGGCTCTGGCATTCCTGGCCGGTGGTTCCCGAAAGATAAGCCAGGTTGCATATGCCCAGAAGTCCCGCCCGGGTTTAACGCTGCGATCCCCCACTTGGAAGACAGCAATCTCCGCACCGGTAGTGATTCTTCCAATCGCTGTGTCCTAGAGACTGGGCCCGTTATGAATATACCCACAGCTTTCCTTATCTACATCTGTAATAACTGTACTCTTTCGGTTTACGCTGCGGGCTACCTTTATCTGGCGGGGTTTCCGGTTATCGGGCCAGCGAGACATGCAAGACAGGATATGTCGGAAGCATGTCCGACAGAATGTATAAATAATACAAAGAGCAAGGTACGTAGCAATAAACAGCCTTGTCTCCTCTAGCCTGCAATTGGTCGCATTTGCTGTCTGCCGCACAGCCAGGTTTCAGAGAAATGCGTTACCCGACCATCTTGGCCGGGGCTCTGCTCTCCATCGCCACCAGGACCGCATCCGCGCCGGTGAAGCTGCTCAGTACTTCCTCGGCGGGCGCTTTCGCCTTTGAGCTCGGAAATGGCACCTACTACTCGCCATCGTCTGCGGTGGCGAATGCCTGTTTCTCGCCAGAGGGCAATATCAGCGGACCGAAAATTTTGCCCCTCACTGTTATAAAAACCAACAAGACAACCATCACAGCCGAAACGCTTGATGCGATTGTGGGACAATACGCATCAATCGACGACGTCTGGGGTGTTGACTTCCTGGACGGCGGTGCCCTGGTTCTCGACACGCCTAGCGGTGCAGTTCTGAGTGCATCTGCCTCGACTTGGATCGCGGGTAAGGGGGTTTACTACTTGCTTCCCAAAGCCAGCCTCGACATCAAGAGCTTCAGCTCCTCTGGAATCTCGGTCGTGGCCAAGTCGGATTGGGGCCTGAAGCCTGGCCCTTATTCTTTTGTCTTGGACGCCTCGGGCATCACCATCCGTGAGGCCTATCGGGTGCAGCGGGACAAATACGAGGCCTTCATATTCGGCACTACCCCTATTTCTGGATTCAGTGCTTACGAGGCTGTTGAGCTTTTCATTCCAGCTTACCAAGATGCGTGGATTCCGGTACCGTCTCGGCTATATAGTCTCGAGGACAGCCGGCCCTTGGCCGGGAAGCGCATGGCCCTCAAGGACATCTACGACCTTGAGGGTGTCCAGACTGGGGGCGGGTCACGAAGCTATGCGGAAGTGTACCCGGCCGCAAATAGCACGGCTGTTGCCGTCACGAAGCTGATCAATATGGGCGCCACTATTCTGGTACGTGATCCTGTGAACCGGCTTCTTCTTGGATCGGTAGCTTCTAACCCTCGTTCTAGGGCAAGACCAAAACCTCCCAATTTGCGCACGGCGCTGATCCATGGCAATTTCTCGACATTCACTATCCGTGGAATCCTCGTGGTGATGGCTATCTGACTGCCGCAAGTTCCTCCTCTGGAAGCGCAGTGGCCATTGCAGCCTACGAGTGGATAGATTTTGCCCTAGGCTCCGACACTCGAGGAAGCGTTCGGAAGCCAGCAGCCGTCGTTGGTAGCTACGGAATTCGACCAACCTGGAACAGCCAGGATCTCACTGGCATTCTCCCCCTCGCCCATGAGCTGGATACTGCGGGATTCTTTGCTCGCGATCCTCAGCTTTTCTACAAGATTTCGAAGCTTTGGTACCAGGGCTCGACGGTTCCAGTTAACAAGAGCTTCACTGGATTTCCCAAAAAGATCATATATCCGGTCGACTATTTCCCCGTTGCAAACCCAGCGGCCCAGACGCTCTACGATGGATTTGTGTCTGTTCTTGAGGAGACCTTCGGTATGATCAAGACGCCAACTAATATTTCGGATATCCTTCGCAAATCTTCCACGCTACAAGTAAACAATTTTACGGCCTTCCAACTGAACAGCAACCGATTGGCAGAGTACATTTCTTACAAGGAAATCGGTCTCCCCGTCGAGGAGCTATGGAAGGCCAAGTTTCCCGGCGCTGGCTACCCGCCTTTTGACCCGAATCCTCGCGCGGCATTTGCGCGCAGTGTCAATCTAACCGAAGCGGACTACAGCGACGCTGTAGAGATCAAGTATAAGTTCCGTGACTTCTTCCTCGAAAACGTGATGCGTCCATCTAACGACACATGCTCGGAGGGAATTCTGATCATCGACATTGGCACCGGTGGGTTGCCCTCGTATCGAGAACAGGCTCTCAACTCGATGCCTGGAGCGACGACGCTGAGCATCACAGTGCCCGATGGTGGCCTTGCAAACAACTACCTTGCTAGCACTGCAGGCTGCCCCGAAATTGGCATCCCAATTGGCCAAGTCGGGTATAAGAGCTACATCAGCTTACAGACAGAGATGGTGCCCGTTAGCGTGGACTTGATTGCTTATCCTGGGTGTGACGGGATGCTCCTTGAGCTTGTTCAAGAACTTGCGGCCAAGGGGGTGATTAAAACAGTAAAGGTTGGCAGGACAGCCTTTTAACCCAATGAACGAGTTAAAAAGAGCGAAAAAACGTAGCAGGCCTATAAAGCACTGCCAGAAGGCGTAATTGGGAAATAAAATGTTTAATTGACGATAATCATCAGAACGGACCTCTTGTTTCTGGTTGCCACGTCCATGCTGAAGCGTGCGCAAGGTATCAGGAAGCGCCAATCCCACTGGTCGTTATTACGAATCTAACTCCATGAATGCATCTCTTCGTATGCAAGACACCACAAAAGCTTGGTTCCCATTACGCTCATAGGACAGAAGTCCAATAATCACAAGCGAAGTCACACAGATGTGTCAGCTGCCTGCCGATGGATATCAACAACCAATCGACGCAGGCCCAGTGATTGGAGTGCTGTATACGTTTCTGATCTGCTGGGCCACTTCACTATCGCCCTTGGACAGCATGCGATGCGGGGTCCTGGAGCCAGCAAACTTACCTCACACAACATCGGATTGTCCAACAGCCTCCGCAACTAAAGAAGAATGGTCCCAGAGATTCTAGAAGCTATTCGTGGCCCCCATGCCATTCCCGCTCTCGGAGTACTTGTAATTCTGTACTTCATCACCTCTTCCTTCTTATCGTGGTACCGTTTGAGACACTTCAAGGGGCCATTCCTCGCTTCCTTTTCGTACCTCTGGATCATATACGTCTGGCGCAGCGGGCAGCAGTCACAGAAGTACAAAGATATTAACACCCGCTATGGCTTCCCTCTCGCCCGCATCGGCCCCAATGAGCTCATCACCTCGGACCCGGACCTGATCCGGCGCATTAGTGCGGCCCGTAGCCCCTACGTTCGGTCATTCTACTACGGGGCCATCAAGATGAAACCGGGCGAAGACTCCCTGTTCAGCATTACCGATACGGCCGAGCACGACCGCCTCAAGGCACGCGCATCATTCGGATATTCTGGCAAGGAAAATCCACTGCTAGAGCCCCAGATTGATGAGCAGTTAGCCGGATTAATCAGTGCCATCGAACGTAAATATGTATCCCAGGACGGGCCCTCGAAGCCCATGGATCTTGCGCGCATGGTGCAGTACTTCACGCTGGATGTCATAACTCGCATCGCATACGGTGACGCGTTTGGCTATCTCGCCACGGAATCGGACGTGCATGGGTACATCCAGGCAGTGGAGGCATTCGTCCCATTTATGACCTTGATGTCTGAAGTCCCTCCCGTAGGTCGAATAATTTTCTCTAAACTTGGGACCAGGCTTCTGGCACCAAAAAAGACAGACAAGAAAGGATACGGAAAGCTCCTGGCAGTCGCGGAACGCGTTGTCGCCGATCGATTCACCGGTTCAGGAGTTGATGAGAAGATCAAGGATCCTGACCGTCGCGACATGCTAGCAGCGTTTCTACGTCACGGCATCGACAGAAATCAGTGTGAAGGTGAAGTGTTGTTCCAGATTGTCGCTGGCTCAGACGTAGGTTAATCAACTCTTCGGGTATATCGCTGCGCTTGATCACATAACTCGAAATACCCTTAAGGAGGAAAATTCCGACTTACTCTCTCCTAGACAACAGCTACAGCTATCCGAGGCACAATGCTGTACTTGATGGCAGCACACACGGCTTATACGAAGTTACAGAAGGAGATTGACGATGCAATTGCCAAAGGGCGCATTTCCAGTCCCATCACTGCCGAGGAGGGGAAGAAATTGCCTTATCTGCAGGTTGGTATCTCTTCCTGTTGCCTCGCCTCCATATTTTCTCCCACTGCTGCCCTCGTCTATGGCTAACTCCTCCGATTAGGCGGTCATATATGAAGGCATGCGAATGCAACTGCCGTTCTCCGGCCTGCTTTTCAAGCAAACGCCCCCAGAAGGAGACACCTTCAAAGGAGTATTTATCCCTGGAAATACATGCATTGGGCACAACACTCTCGCAATTCAGCGCTCTACTGAGGTTTTCGGCGAGGACGTGGATGTCTTCCGTCCCGAACGCTGGATCGATGCCGATCCGACGCAGCACATGAAGATGGTGCAGACGACGGAGCTAGTTTTTGGCTACGGCAGGTGGGCTTGTCTTGGCAAGCCTGTAGCTTTCATCGAGCTCAACAAGGTCTATGTGGAGGTGCGTCTCATTCTTGACTCTTCTCGACAGCCGTGTCCCAGAAGCTAATGAGTCGCGAGTAGCTTTTGCGACGTTTCGACTTCCAACTTATCAATCCACTGAAGCCGTGGCACGAGTGGAATCACAACATGTTCTTCCAGTCGGAAATGTTTGTGCGGGTGACGGAGCGATAGGGGCGGAACAAAGATTGTGTCCCACAATGAGCGTTGGTCTGCTGTCCCATCGATATTTTGTTTACTGCCGCTTTTGGCTGTTCTGCCTTTCTCGGAACAGTATTTACAGAATAATTACAGCCACTACAAGCCCCGAAATGATCCACTTGAGACGCCTTCCACAATTATCCAGCATTCCACTTGCTGCTGCTTTTGTCGTGGTCGTCTGCGGTACGCTAAAGCTAGGGCTGTACGTAGAGGTTGCCGTTGCTGTCTGCCCAGTGATGCGCGGTGTCGTGGTTGCTGCCCCGGTTTGAGCCTAACGGGTGTCAGCACATCACAGCACGCGTGCCAAGCCATCGTAATCATAAGACTCACCGTAGTCGTAAATACTTGCGCGCTTGCGCCGCAAAATTTGACTGACCAGAGGTCGGAAGGCACTGGGGTCTGGACCAGGCAGCTTATACTGCCGTCGACCTCACAGATGCTTGCCATACTCAGCACCTTGCTTTGGCAGCGGCAGCTAGAGAGATCCGAAGCGGCGGTGTACATGCTCTTACAGCTCGCTGCCGTCGTGCTCAGCGCCGCGCACGTCTCCGCGATGCTCACGCACGACTGGTAGTCCACTGTGACAGACGGGGTCGAGGCAATGGGTGTGGTGACGGATGACTTGATCTTAGAGTCGCAAGCGCCGTGCCACGCAGCGATCAGGTCCTTGAATTCGCTGTCGAACGTATTTGAGAGAGCGCAGAGCCTCCACTCCGACATGCAGTCTGTGTACGCATTGAATAGTTCCTGCGTGCAGACGCAGCCGATCAAGGCAGTTTGGTCCTTAGGGTCGATAGCGTCGCACTGGGTGTTAATCGAGACCAGCTTCTTGCAGTTGGGAAAGCTGGTGACGTTGCCCATGCATTGTGACGGATCGGGTATCATCTGCTGGCCAACGACCGAGCCGGCTAGAGAGGCTACTAGCCATATCATTGAGATAACGGGGGACGCCATGGCTATGTATAGAGCTAGGGCAGGCACGAGTAACGTCGCAATCTGGAGGATGAAACCGACTACTTTAATATGTTGGGTGGACTCCAAGATATTTCAAGACACTGCAGTGTGCAGTGCAAATATAACCCAAGCCATGGCGTCTGTTTGTATCAGCTATAGTTCCTAGAGCCTAGAACCACCGTCATGTGAAAACACAGCCCAATCACACTAGGTACGGCGAGGGTTTTACCAAACGAAGTCTGCCTTCCCGCATTTTTTTTAGTGTCGCTTGGATCAAGCTTGTGTCGTCGCTAGCCCTACGGAAAGTTCATTCATTGGATCCGGCATAGTTTAGACAATCGGCTCGTCGTTGGCGTCGCTCAGCCCCTTCGGCTATCTGCGAGTCTAGAACAAGCCGGGACGCCGCTAGCATACCGCCAACACCATCCGGGGCTCATCGTGAACAGACCAAAGTTGCTTTTTTCGGCGCATCGGTTGGAATAGGTCTAAACTAGCTTCTATTAAGGCCCTGGGGCTGAAGTCTTGAGGGTGTGTAAGGTCTGTATCGCCGACTACTTACATTGCTGCGTTCGTCCAATTGATGTTGATCAAAGTGATCCCCGGCGACTTGTTCACGAATGATTTGGGATGTCTGTCACTCGAACCACTCCTTCGGGAGCCATCAACGCCAGCAGGCTGTCGAGTGCCCGTAAAAGCCGGGACGAATGGACCCCCTCTTCCCTGAAATGGCTACCGTTCCTCGGTTTTATGGTCATTGACCTCGCCTTCATCGCCATTATCGTGGCGCTGAAGGTCATTTCGTCGCGACAGAACGGCATAGTCGCGATCGTGGATGGCCAAGCATTCAACATTCTAGGCTACGGCGTTGGCACCAATCTCCTCTGGACGTCACTTCCCAGCGTGATATTTGGGATGTTCGCCATACTCTGGGTGAACATGGCCGAGGAGTCGGCGGTCAGACAGCCCTATGTCGAAATGAGCCGCCCTGGCGGGGCACAGGCTATGAAGAGCATCTTCTTGGACTACCGAACACCCTTGCTCTTGACGAGGTGGTTCAAAGCCTTTCGAAATGGCCACTGGATGGCTGGTGTGGCACTGCTATCGACTTTGATATTCGACAAAGGATTATCTTCGCTCTCTTCGGCTCTTCTATACCCGCGACAGGTTGCCATGGATTCACCAGTCTCCGTGTCGTACAACACTACTTTCAACGCATCCGCCATAGGGGCCGACCTAGATTGGCGGCCAGTGTTTGACACGGTTTCCGCAACAGCGATATGGGGAGGTGGCGCGCTTCCTTGGACGAACTCGGAATTCGCCTTCCAGCCATTCTACCAAGCCAGCCGTTCCGACCCCGTGTTCAACATCACGGCAAACACCACGGGCTATTCGGCCTACCTCGACTGCAAAGTTATTGATTCTTCAGCATATTCCTTGAGTCTTAGCAATGGAAAGGCTTCTCTTTCCGCTAATGACCGGGGCTGTGATATCTCACAGTCCTTTGACGTGACCAAGATCCAGCCGGTGTACTTCAAGACGACATCGCAGTCGGACTGTGATGCCTCTGCGTGGTACAGCCGCATGGTATTCACATACGGCATCTACGATAGCTCCTCGAGTAACTCCCTCGCAAATGTCAGTGTTGTATCCTGCATTTCAGGATACCGCACGACGAACGGGCTCCTCACGGTCAGCCAGGGCCAGGGAACCGGAACGCGTGGCGGGGCGGCCGTCACGAACTTTCAACCATCCGAGAGCCCGCGCGAAGCGAGACCGTACAACTGGCGGGTTATTGAGCAGGGCCTCTTTGGTTCTGTATCGTTCAACCCCAAAGCACAGTGGTCGACAACGGATTTCGGCAATATCATATTGTACCACGCCAGATCCAAGGCAACGCCCGGCACCCCGACATTTGACGATCTTACTGTCCTCGGCGGGGACCTGTTGGCTTCCTCCATCATGATTGTCTTCACATCGTCCTACCTAACAGCAACGTATATGCACGGACTCGGTGCTGGCTCCACTGAGACAGCCTCTGGTACTTTCACAGTCCAGTCCACGAGACTTTTTGTCCTGGATTCCGTGGCATATGCTATGGTCACCGTATTGATTGTGTTGTTGGTCCTCGCAATTGCTCTGAAGTACTATGCCTGGAGGAACGATGCAAATCTAGTGGAGAAGCCCGAGAGCTTGATGGCGTATGCGGTACTCCTCTCCAACAGCAGCCTGATGACGGAGAGAGGCGTCACAGGTACTGCCGAGTCCAAGGATGCTATGGGAATCATCGAGCCGCAATCAATATGGACAATGGTGGGGACAGAGGGAGCACCGCCCAAGATCCAACGCAAGACTTATGTCCCAGACCAAGGTGTATAGTCCTAGTTTATTTTGTAGACAATTAAAGCACATTTGATAAGGTCTAAACCACTAGTTACAAGACGACGAGGCGTGAAACATTTGCACAAGTCTTATTCACACTTCGCAGTCGGCCATACTTTAGTTCCTTCGTTCAACTGAACTAACCCTGAAGAGAGGGATCTGACAACAAGAAATCATTGTTTAGCTCTAGTTAGGTGTAGCAAGATCAGAGGCTTCTTTCGACGTAGGCTCCTCGTTGGCACCGATGCTATCTCGTATAGTAAGCGCCTCCGGAGCACTAGATAGGTAGACCTGAGTTCAATAAACTCCATAAGGCTGCTGCCGTCGCTGAGGCATCTATTGAAGATGTGGTTTGTCTTTCTGTTAGCCTTCAATCGGCTACCACGAAGTCCGGTGTTGTCCCAACCGCATGGGCCGACCAAAATTCACTGGTGTTCGACGCTAGCGGCGCAGTTTGTAGAACCTACGCCCAGGGATCCTTCGTTCTCCCAGGGGTTTGTAGTCCAATCAATGTTCCCCTGTATTGCTTAGTGCTTACCATCCTCAACTCTTTACACTGGGCTCATACGGGAGTAAATAAGGGTCCATCCCCCACAGCGGCCTTATATATAGTATCCAGGTCAATTTGACGTCGGATTTTCTCCTCCATCCTCAACCATAGTCTCTTCCGATACGGCCAACGGTACTTATCAACATGGCGCCGAGTCATATTCCCCTCTTCTACCACCTCATATTCCTGGTGTGGGAGCCTCTCTCCGCTGTCGGAGGCGGTTTGCAGCTTCTCACCAAGCCAGGGGATTTCCTCAATACATTCGTTCCCCCAACTGTCGCCACGCCAGACCCGCTGCAAAGGATCATATTCAACGAGCTGGGAGCGGCCTACATCTCCATCGGCGCCATACAAGGACTTTTGTTGACCTGCACCAAAGACCTCCGCATCTGGGAACTGCTCAACATCTGCCTTCTCGTGTGCTGGGACACCATCTTGTTGTACTCCTATTGGTGTTCGCTCAGCGCACAGGGTAGGCTGGACTGGAGGGATTGGCGGCCGGAGGATTGGACCGTGGTGCTCATCACCGTCGTGGTCGGGGCGACCCGCCTTGCATTCGCGGCGGGAATTGGACTTCGACGGGCAAGGGCACATGTGAAGCCTGCTGCCAAGAAAAATTAATCTTGTGTGAGCACATGACACCTATACAATAGGGGCGAATCTACCAGCTGGAGCGAGGAACATGATGTAGAATTGTGTTGGGGGAGGATGCCGGAACGCCGGATTTGCGGATTATCGCAGGACACCGGCTTTCTGCAAAAGTCCCCTGCCCGGAACAGCAGGGGGTGCTAAGGCGGCCGCGAGAGGTCTGTAGTGCTTATCGGCTGCCTCGTAATATCTGGGCCCCGTCGTTGAACCCTTGGCGAATATCTCAGGCCTCAAGCGGAAAATATTTGTTTTTCTTTATTTCCATATTCTTGGCCCTGGTGCGCTAGCAAAGAGGGTTTACACTCTGAGAGCGGCTAGTGTTTACTGTACCTTGTTGTATTTTGGTGCTTCTATTTAAATTTTGGATTGATCGTTTGCAACAAAACGCGCTTGTATGTTGTGAGGCTTGGTGTTCCGCTGTCCTTGATCTCCAGTACCAAGTGCAGGGTCTGTCCCCGCGGCAAGGGCTTCCGAGTTTTGAACTCGAGACAGCATTCGTCCGGCGGCGGAACGCGGACATCGACAAGGCTATTATCTGATGACAAGCCCTGAATGTCGAGCTTCCCGACGAATTTGTGCGCGCTCCACACGTCGATGCTAGGCTCCTCGTATTGAAACCAGGTAAAGGATATTCTGTCTCCATCTGGATCATACGAGCGAGATGCATCCAGCTGAACAGATGTTCCGGCCTCCACCTCCAAGTACAACGGCTCATGTCCGGTATGGTCATTCACTATCGCGATCGGGTGGTGGTTTGCCTTGGAGAAGGCGTCGCTCATCGTCCACTGGATACGCGTGGCGAAGTCGTTCTGGAATGCATCTCGCCATCTCCAAATCGTGGCCTTGTTCGACTTGTACATCCTGCCGTCCATGCCCTGTACCCTGTCGGCCGTGTCACCGTGGTGGTTGACAGAATCCGCCGGATCAACCCTGGCATAGCGACCGCCCCAGGACCCGAAGTTGGGATTCTCCCGGGAGCCGAGTCCATTCTGGATCAGGTACAAAAACGTCGGCGTATCACCTTCGAAGACGAACATGGGGTCCGGGTATGTTTCTCCTAAGGGCCCGATCTGGATGTTCTGACGGACCCATTCCTTGGAAATCTTGCTGCCATCGGGACCGCCCTCGTCGAAGCCGTAGTATGTTTCACCTGAGATTCCTACCCAAGTGGAAAGGCCATATTGGTTCCAGGCATGAATCGATGAAATATAGAAGAGCTCGGGAAACTGTGAGCGAATCCACGAAGCGCTGTCGTCTTGATCCGAGATGGCATACACTCTAAGATATGACCTCAAGAGTGCCGACTTCTCGGCGCTATGCTCGCTCCTAATTTTATACAAGGCCTGAGCAAGGACGTTGGTGCCTCCCCAGCAGAGAACCCAAAGAGGTCTTTTAAACGTCTCGGATAACTCTATGCTCTCTTTTAGTAACTGGCCGCCCTCGCTAAGAGGGATGTTGTCCCCGACGGCAGCCATCCCGTAGACCTGTTTCACCAATCCGTATAATCAGAACGAGAGTTCGGCTCGCCGGAGCCAGGAAAGGGGCAAACAAACAGGAGCCCCGGGCTTGACAAGACGCCTCAGGTTCTCAGCCGGAGGGTACGGACAATCGGGATGCGTGTGGAGATTGAGGTTCTCGACAGCCGCCGCGTAGCCATCTAGTATCTTGTGCATGTCCTCAGGATGCGTGCTATCCTTCAGCCATATTGAGGTAGTAGGGACCAGCCCCTCTGTCTGGAATTGGTTGGCATAGGTGAGATATCGCACTAAAGACTCTGCATCATCAGGCTCGTTGGAAATGTCCGACAGGATGAAGACCCGCGGCTTGTCCGCGAAGCTCTGAAGCCGTGATCTAGCTACGTCGGAGTCCATCATAGGCCAAGTGGGTTGTCGTCGTCCATCCCGTCGGCCCGGGAGAGGCGCCTCTTTGAGGAAACATTCGACGCTCTGGCCACTCTGCCCCGAGTCATGTACACTCGAGGGGCCGCTTAACTTATGGAGCCTTGCGGCGCGCCGACTCTGCCGTAGATTATATCTCCACTACTAAACCTCGAATAGGAAAGATCAAGCGCCGGTCGGGCGTCTAAACCTACCCAAAGCAGGCTCTCGGGCCAGTGACCCGTCCAGCCATCCCAGCTAACTGTAGCACGCGCCTGCAATTGCTCTCGTGGAGAACAAAGCCCCAAATTTCTGAGCAAGTAGACGGCGCCACACTTGATCATAGATGTATGCGGGCCCCCAAACTTCTCCGCATAGGGCGAAAACACGTCCCGAGTCATGCCAGCCTCGTCCGCCAACCCCACAACCCATTCTGGGGTCTCCAGGACAGACGTCGCGATTGCGGATGGATTCAAGGGACTAGTAAGATTTTCTCTCCTTGCGACCCGTAACGACCCGTAACGACCCGAGACCGGACGTGAGCTAGGATTTCGGCTTTTCGGAAATCGTAGCCTTGGACGATATATCACTGGGCCTTGTCCCTGTCATCCGCCCTCTCGCTCTCTCTATTGCATTCTCGTCCAAACAACCACGATTCCGCCTCTTCCCCGTGTGGTAACTTGATTACAGCCAGCAATGGAGCGGCAAACGTCAGCGTCTCTTCACGAGGAGGTAGGAGCGGAGGCTGACCGTCTCGCCCACCTTGGCAACCAGGAGGAACACGAGCTGGGCAAATACGAGTCCTTGAAGCGATATCCCAAAGCGTGCGCATGGGCCTTGTTCGCCGTCTGGTATGTCTTGCTCGTGAGCTTCGAGAACCAGGCATCCGGCAATATCCTGGGCATCCCCACATTCAGGCAGGATTTTGGCTATCTGTACAATGGCAAGTGGACGCTCTATGCCAACTGGCAGTCGGCCTTCAGCGGTGCCCCTCTCGCATCGTAAGTCATCTATTGACATTCCTCGGGGTTGTGGCATCCTGCATCTGCTGACATGGACGGTTTGCAATCAGGGCCATCATCGGATGTTTCGGCGGAGGCGCTCTTGCCGATCTGGTCGGGCGGAAGCCTGTCCTCATCGGTGCCATGGTCGTGAGCTATGCCGCCATTACAATGGAGTTTGTCGCAGTAACGAATGAGGTTTTCTTCGGAGGCAAATTCCTGAACGGATTTGCGACTGGTACCATCGCCACCGTTTGCGTCACGTACATCGGGGAGGTTGCGCCGCTCGCTTTCCGTGGCATCTTCACCTGTCTGGTTGGATTCTCGTACACTCTCGGTCCTCTGACATCCGCGTTGATCGTCAACTACACCGGCACATCGACGACTAGGTGGGCGTATCGATCCGTCTTCTGCGCCCAGTATGGGTTTGCGTTCATCGCTACCCTTTTCATCTTCTTCATGCCCGAGTACGTCCGGACCAGATCGTCTGCATTCCGAACTATGTTTTGGCAACTGTCTAACCTCCCGTGTTCTAGATCTCCCTGGTGGCTCATGTCGAAGGACCGCAGTGACGCCGCGGCCAAGAACCTCAACCGACTCGGATATACCGGCGCGGCCGCTCAAACCCGTCTCGTTGTCATGCAGAAAACCCTTGAAAAATCACAACTCGAAACCGCTGGGGCAACATACCTGGAGTGCTTCCGCAAGAACAATCTCCGTCGCACCCTGATCAGCATCGCACCTAAATGTATGCAGGCCTTCTCTGGTATCACATTTGCCTCGAGCTACGCCACGTACTACATTCAGCTTGCGGGCTACAGCACTGAAGACAGCTTCAAGCTCCAGATTGTGCAGCAGGTCGTCTCGATGATCGGGAGCATGATGTCCTGGTACCTAGTCGATCGTATGGGTCGCCGTGACCTTACCTTCTACGGCCTTCTCAGCTTAACGGTTATCCTACTCGTGTGTGGCGGCTGCGCTACCGCTTCCAACAACCCCGCGGCCATTCGCGCCACCGTTGCCTTCATCATTCTCTACTGCTGGATGTATAACGTCTCCATCGGTGCTGTAGCCTTCACAGTTCTCGCCGAGGTCTCCACACCCCGCCTCCGAGCCAAGACTGTCGGCATCGGTCTGGCCGTGGTGAATGGCCTCAACATGATGTGGAGTTTCGTCTTACCGTTCCTTTTCAACCCCGACAAGGCCAACCTTGGGGCCAAGGTAGCTTTCATCTTCGGTGGCTGCAGCGTTCTCTGCTTGACCTACCTCTACTTCCAACTCCCCGAAACTGCTGGCCGAACCTTCGAAGAGCTAGACGAGATGTTCCAGAAGGGCATTCCTGCGCGCAAGTTCAAGGGATACAAGCCTGAGGCCCAGGCCTTGGGCGAGATCGCGAGAGAGGCCGAGAAGGGCGAGAAGACGGTGTAAATGGCGAAGGAAATTGGAATTAGGGTGAGACCTAATGGAAAGTCCTAGATTTTACTCGTATGAGTTCGTCTGCCAGTAGTGCTTATTAGAAGCTAACGCCTAGATACCACTGATACATAGATGGCGTTGGTCTATTGGAACAAAGTCTTAAGAAATTGGTCCGACGCGAATTTCACCTTGCCCAAACACACGACGGGACATCAATGAGCAGCGCGAGTAATTTATATACTTGAGATATGTTGCATTCACCTATTTATCTTCCCTTAACCTAGATGGTTTCCGAGTGATTGGATTCCATATCAGGGTGCGACGGTGAGGGATGTAGATTTCTTCTTGGACAGACGTCTCTCCCGCTCTTGCGCTTTCGGAGGCTCCGTCGCTCTAGATGTAGAGGTTCTCGTGCGAGGTGCCAACTGGGGCAAGGAGGGTTTGGAAGTGAGCCCAGATACAGAGCTTCTCGCTCGGGGTGCTAATATGGGCAGAGACGGCCGAGGAGTTAGTCCCGGTGCAGAGCTTCTAGTCCGCTGTACCAACGGGCGCAGGTATGAGGGTGCAGGTGGACCGTTGCTGGGGCCCTGAGGGAAAGGGGGGAGCGGCTGCGGCTGCTGCTGCGACCCTTCTACAGGATAGCTTGGGTACGGTGGTGGGGGAGGTGGAGGTCCCAGATTAAGGTATCCAGGTTGTCGGTGTGGGGGCATGTACGGTGCTAGTAGTCCGGGTGGAGTAGGAGCATATGGAGTTGGTACCATAGTCCTCCGGCCGTTGGAAGTCTGAGCCTGGTGAGGTTGAGGCCCGGGTTGAGAAATGTGAGTCGCTATAGGAGTTTTCGGCATGGTAGGCGGCATCGACCAGCGCTGAGGCTGAGGGCGAGCTTCGTCGGCAAAGTGTGGCTGGCCTGCCTGGCTAACGAATGGGTTGTTGACATCTGTAGCGTAATCGTCATCGTCCGAGAAGTCGTCCCATCGCATGGTTAGAGGATAACCCTCCGGGCGGGGATAAAAGCTTGCTCCAGATGGCATTCCTTGGTCTCTCCTCAACGAAACATCCACTTCAATATTATCCACGTCAAATTCATGCGCAGAGGTGAATGAGACTGCAAATTCCTTTGCAATGCTGACAACCCGTCGTGAATCGTTGAACCACTGCGGGCGGGCAGGGGCATCCATAGATGGCTGAGTTATGCAGCATGACAACAACCACCGCCCAGAGCCTATATCGCAACGCAAGAAGACGACGATCGAGTACGCGTCCGGGGGTGGAGGTTCAATAATTCTTTGAGGTCTGTTCCTTTTCGTTGGATCCGGCGGGTCATTCCGATTTGGATTGACATTGGCGCTCTTGGACGGCCCAATTTGCATCGAGGCGAACCGAAGACCGCTGCGCTCCTCCAAAGACGAGCAAATTACGTCTCTTTCCTTTGAAGTCCATTCGCCAACAGTCGATGCGGAGCCGAAATACCAAGGTCCGTGGCAGAGGTTCCGCAAAGTAATGGTGGGAACACTACAGGCGCGGCCCCTGGCGGAGTCTTCTTGAGGGACAACAATCTGGCGCTTGACGAGCTGACGGGGCAGAGGTCGACACAAGAGATTTTCGTCCCTTGTGTATTTGTTGCCTCCACGACAATACAGGAGGAAACTCGGGAATGTCTTGCTGGTCGGATCGGAGATGGGAAGGTACGCTCGAAGAGTACCCGGTCCGTCCTGCACGGCCTCAAAGTGTAATGAAACCTCGAGGCCTACATTCGTCATGGACCACGAAGACGAGTCGAAGGATTCTTCCAAGTGGTAGGGTTTCATCAAGCTGCAGTCGATGTTGGGGACGTCAAACCAGTCCGGAGAGGCGGCGAGGAGCCCGGTCCACTGTCCTGTGTGGTGCCGGGGTCTGGACCAAGCAAAGATGGTGTGGTCGGATGAGCTCTTTAATATCTTTCTCTGCAGTCGAATGAATGCCTTGACCTTGCCTTCTCCGTAGTGGGGCGACATATGAACGTCAAAGATACCGACGAGCGCATATGCCGTATCTTCCTCGCGCGTTGTCTCACGGTGCGCAGCCCACTGCATCTTGGTAGCGATATTGACCTTTTCCAAGCCGACTTCCCCGGTGAGGACGCTGAGAGGGATGGCCGTCCTCCTCTCTACCCAGCGCAGAAGTTTGTCGTCTCCGACGATGTCATTTAAATTTTCCCATCTTGCGTCGAAAAAAACTCGTCCCTTGGATGCAATGAGCTCCTGGAGGGTCCAGCCTCGGGTAAACCACTTCGCGTGCATAAACACTTTTCGCGCCTGTGCGTCTCAATATCATTATACGATCAGCTCGTCGCGGCGGAGGTGGCTGAATCATCCAGTTCGCGTGGTGGACTTACGGATCTTGGGTTAGGTTCGGCTCGGAAGTCGAGGTCCTCGAGGTAAATAATGCACATGGATGCCCCCTGATACCACTTGTACATGGAATTGATAGACTCTTCATGCTCTGCGCTGCTAGATTTGTCGATGCAGCAAGCATCGATCCAGACGTATTGGTACCCATAGCTCTCGGCGATGCGGGCGCTCTGGAGGACTTTGTCGAACCCCTTCAGTTTCTGGGTCGACGGTGACAAGCCTCCCGTTACCCCCCGCTTCGATAGATGTCGGTATTCGACCTCACCTGCATCATACCACGTGTGCGATAAAATGGCGTATGGAGGGATAAAATCCCCTGAGAAGGACCTCAGCGCCAGCGACCGGGTGTCGAGGAGCCGCATGACGACGAAGTCGTGGCCAGAGTGCACACGAGGAGAGATGGTTGCGAATCAGCCCGAAGGAAAACATGCAGTTACAGCCAGCATTGGTCAGGGCTGAAGTGGGCG
The DNA here is from genome assembly GCA_021432635.1 of Thozetella sp. PMI_491. Taxonomy (NCBI): domain Eukaryota; kingdom Fungi; phylum Ascomycota; class Sordariomycetes; order Chaetosphaeriales; family Chaetosphaeriaceae; genus Thozetella; species Thozetella sp. PMI_491. The sequence continues at coordinate 279,452 of MU270072.1, forward strand.
AAGTTGCATTTTATATGCCCGCCAGGTCCGCCTCGGAGTTCGCAGTTTGCAGCGGCCTCGCCAATCAGCCTCGGGCAGGCTACCGGCAGCGGCCTGCAGGCGTTGGCGAACTTCCGAAAAGGCCGCAACGTCGGCGGATATTTGTTCTAGTAGAAGGTCCGAGACTAAATGCAAATCCGAGCCGCCAATTCAGGAACCAATTGTAGAAAACCTGACCGGTTTTCGCGCTTCCTACATCTGTTCTTGTGTGTCGCGTGTCGTCTTTCAGGCCCTGGTGGCGCTCCTCGTGAGAGCGACTAGGCATTCTCGGGCCCGCAGCTAAAGTGCGTGCTGCGCAGCACAGCCCCATGGGTTGACTAGGGTCCACCTCAGCCGGCCGTGGGGTGCATATGTCAACTAGGTGCCTACTCAAGTGCCTGGTTGATGAGTGTATAATTGCGTTCTATTTCGATTAGTCTTAATCCTTGTTTACTTTGTAGTATGCTGGATAGTTAACTGACGGCTAACCCTTCCACGATGCCGTAGACCCTCTAATGTGGATTTAGACGCAACGCCGAGATTGCTTTCTGTCTCCCGAGGTAGGATTATAACCGGAATCACCGAGGCGGATGCTGATATGACCAAATTGTGATGCCTGATTGCTATCTTTTGGTAAAGAATGCCCTGTAGCTACAACTAGGATTCCGATTATAAACATCGCCGTTCCGGAGGTGGCGATCCTCTTGCCTTTTCTGCATCCATCAATACGCCCAAGGCTCGGCCTTCCGACCTTTAGACCTTCTCCTGCTGCTCGACGGCCGCCTTAGAATTTCCATTGTAGGCCACAGCCTTGTCCGCGTGCACGTCCAGGCCGAGCTGCTTCATGGCGTTGGTGCCGGCGAGCGCGTCTGGGCCGTCGAAGACTTCGGCCACCTCTTCCAGACTTCGGCCCTTGGTCTCGGGGAAGAAGAGGAAGATGACGGTGAAGTGAATGCCGATCATGATGCACCACACAATGTAATACTTCCACCCAATCGCTTTCATCGCCACGGGATTCGCAAAGCTGTTGTAGACGCCCGCGAGGTTTCCGCTCAGCTGGTACATCATGGAGGCCTTGGACCGCAGCGAGTAGGGCACGACTTCCATAATATAAGTGGGTGAGATCTACATTTAGAGTCAGTCATTGCTTGCCAAATTGGGTTCGAAATACCTACTGGGCTGACGAAATGGTAGAAAGCGCTGAATAGGAAGATCATGGCCAGCACGCCGGCCGCGTAGCTGAACTCCTCGAAGTTCTTCTCCTGGTTGATAGCGGACAGAATAGTCCAAATGATGTACGAAAGACCCATTCCGCCCATGCCCATGAGAAATAGAGGGCGACGGCCGACCCTGTCTACCAGGGCTGCTGGAAGGACGGCGGTGAGGAACCCCCAGACGGACAGGCAGCCGTTGATGATGAGCTGCGTCTTGGAATCCTTAATGCCGATCGTCCCGAGCACGACGGACAGGTAGTACGACGTCAGGGCGTTGCCGGACCACTGCAACATGGCGGGGATGTAGGCAGCGATGAGGAAGCGGCGACGCATGCCGGGACTGGCGAACCACTCCGCCCAGCGCGACTTCCTTTGCATCTTCTCCATCTCCAGGGTGGCTGTGATCTCGGCCATCTCGAAGCGCACGATGCGCGATGTCGCGTCGCCGTCGCCGTGGTACTTGGCGAGAATGTCAAGAGCCTCCTGCCTGCGGTTTTGGTAGATGAGCCACCGCGGCGACTCCGGGGCAAACAGGACCAGGCTGGCCTGGACGATGGAAAAGGTGCACTGAAGGAGACTGGGAAGCCGCCAGCTCCACGAGGAATCCGCCATCTGGAAGGTTCCGTAGGTCGTCCAAGCCGCCATGAGTGAGCCGAGCGGCCACGAGACAAGATAGAACGAGACGAGCTTCGCTCGGTGAGTCGGGTAGGCAACTTCGGAGAGGAGAGGCGGCGCTGCTACGGCCACAATTCCCAGGCCAAAGCCGACGAGGAACCGCGCCACGACGAACATGCCATAGTTGACCGCCGCTGTCTGAAGGACAGAGCCCAGAATGATGATCAGCGAGCCCCCAAAGATCGGCCAACGTCGACCAAATCGATCACAGAGCTGAGAAGAGATTAGGATCGAGATGAGAGTGCCTCCGTTTGGTCCACTGAACTCGCTGTCAGTATTTTCTCACTCTTTCGGGGGGGTATTGAGATGTGTAATGAAGAAGACCCCGCCGAAGGTACTTACAATGTCATGGCGCCAAGCTCGACACCCTGAGGCGAGCCGAAATACAACTTCCACTGCGGAAGCGACTGCATGCCGTTCAGCATGCTCGCGTCGAAGCCCGAGGCCGTCTGGGTGAGCAGGGCGCATAGCAGCAGGAGATTAAGCTTCACGAGCGTCGGGTCTCTCCACCAAGGCTTATCTCGCTTCGGGATGACGTCGCTGAGCACCAGTCCGGTGAAGTCGTCGTTGAGGCCATCGTCGGCCGGGCGGGTGGTCGTGGTCTCGACCATTGTCTCACCTCACTTGCGCTGCGAAGGCGCGTGGAACACAGAGGATCAGGGCTCGGATGATTGGAGAAGAAGAAGAGCTGGCGTTCAAGCCGGACCACTTGGCAGGGAAAATGCAACTTGCAGCTCGCTCATTATATATATACGGTCGCATCTATAGGCAAGGAGGTGTGGGTGTCGAGCCCGGAACACGCGAGCGCTGTGCGCCAATCTCCACCCCCAGAAAACTTGGGGAGGGATTGCCCTGTGAGTGCGGGGAGGAGCCCAACTTTCCCCGCTGCAACCTCCCCGGGGGGCGGTTAAGGTAGCTGTCCAACCAGGCGCAACCCAGCGCGGCGGGGCCCATACGAAATGGGTCTCGCGCAGGGTTTAGGCCCGCTAATAACCTGGCGGCCCGGGCATCGCGAGAATGCCCGCCCGATGCGCCTTCCAGGGCCGCACCCCGCGCCCTCAAGGTCCACGAATCGCCCATCCCTGTCGGGCCTGGATTTTCCCGACCGGCCGGTGGAAGCATATGACAGCGCGCACCACCGTCGTAAGATGCGAATCGAGCGCCGCTCGCCGAAATGATGGTTGCGGAGCTGGCCAGAAGCTGATCCCGAGGCTGGGGTCGCGCCAGCTTTGGCTTCGCTCCACGTCGCCGTGTCGGGCGACGTACCCGAGAAGCGTCACATGCGAACCTACCTACAAAGTCGGTGGTAGCAGCAATGGCTCTGGCCGAGATGATTGACAGTTGTGCCGTCTCAATTTGCAGCGCAATTTATTTTGCGTGAGAGAGGTACCATTATAGCCCGAGCAGCGATAAGACGCGAGACGGGGCAAAATACGACTGGAAAATAGAGCTGACAGCAAAAGCCGTCCCAGCTCTGCGCGAGATTACTACTAATTAGGATACGCAGACCTAGGTACGGTTTATGTACAGTATATTTTACTAGGTACGAAATAGTCGAGCTCAGAAAAGCCACTATTTGTTCTGCTAAAGGACAATGCATGTCGGTGAGCCCACGGTCCGAGGCGGGCCGAAACCCTGGTAAACCCAGCCTGTGCTCACAGCATCCACATCCACGCGGCGACCCAGCGTGTCGGGCCAATCCTATCCTTCACGCCAATCCAGGGTATGTCCCCTTCCCCCAGTCCTCAACGCCAATGTTCCGCGCCGCGAAGGCCACGTCGTCAAAGCTGATGATGCGGTCCATCTCGAGGAACCGCTGGTCCATCAGCATGTGCGAGATGGCTGATAGCTCGTCTCCCGTCTCGGCCTCGCGAGCTGGATACGGCAGGATCCCTATCCCGGGCCCGTCCACCGGCCGCGGCGTGGTGCCCGCGATCGACCCCGTCGCGGTATTGTTTGCAGTGCCCTGCTGATGCGCCATAACGTCGGGCGAGTCGTGGGTTTCGGTGAGCTGGCCCGGCAGTGACTGGGCCGGACGTTGCGCGTGTTTGTTGTCCGAGTACCCTAGCACGTCGACTGTGTATCTTGGATCGGAGACACAGCAATGGTGGAGTTCCCGCAGCTCCGCGGCGTACGTCGCAGCCAGCGACTGGCGGCTCCTTGGGTTTTGTTGACCCAGCGGTCCGATCCAGCGTCTAGCCATGGCCTCAAGGCTCTCGACGAGGGACCAGAATTCGGGTAGTAGGTCGCCGTTGGCGTGTCGCCAGTGTACTGTGTCGGCCCAGTTAGCCACACACTTCCCTTAATGCTAGATGCTGTAGCTTTAGCTCGCATCGCGGAGAACACTCACCGAGCAGTACCCTAGCGCTGATAAAGACGCAAAACACAAACTGGCTCGCGACCGGAGAACGGTCCGGCGTATATCGTAGGTATTTTTGTGTGATGTTGTTGGTTTCGACAGCGGCGACTTGGCAAGTCTCGGCGCTGCAGGCGCTGGGGAGCTTGACGGCGAGCTCGGTAGACCAGTCGCGGTGCGGGTAGGCGATGCGCTGGTGCAGCAGGATCATGGAGGTATTATGAGTGACGTGGGCGAGCGTGAGGTTGGGATCCATGTCGATGAGCGCCGGCTGGCGCGAAATGTTGGAGTCCTGCCACTTCTGCGGGAGGAACATCTTCCAGCTAGGAAAGGCAGGATGGGTCAGTTCATCGTCTCTCATGGGCTAGACAGAAGGGCTTACTGCACGAGACGCAGGTCCAGCTCCTTGAAACGCGTTAGCCAGCTGCTGACCTCCTGGCGGTCCTTGAAATTGATCTTTTGCTGTAGGAAGTAGGTTGTGACGCGGCTTAGGGATTCAGTGGCCTCGATGCAGTAAGCAAACGCGCCGACTGTAGACATGTCCACCGATGTGCTGCCCCGTGACACGCGCGATGGCGCCGACATGGGGCTCTCGGGCTGCTGCGTAGCAGACTCGATCGCGTCGGGATTCGGGAAGTGAGCTGGCAGGAAGGTGATGGAGTTGCCGATACGGGCGGCCGAGCGGTCCCAAATACCGAAGTAGGGTGTCACGACGGGCTCCTCCTTGTGCCATAAACCCCCATCCGCGGGAAGTCGACGATGTACGTCGTCAGAAGTCAGGCTCGTATTCCATCTAGCACAGCGTTAGCCAAGCGTATATGCCTCCCATCTCGAATGCCAGTGCCTTACCCTGTCGTTACTGAACAGAATCTGGAGGAAGTCAGTGAGTTGGCCATGGTATGTGCAAGAGCGGGACGGGCTCACCGGTCCAAGTTGAACACGTTCCAAAACACCCGCCGCCGCTCCTCTTCCTCGGTCCAGTTGTGCGGCGGCGGGAGTGAGGTCAACGGCTTGAGGAGGGGCTGCTTCTCGTGCGCATCCGACTCGACGCTGAGCTGGAGGTACTCGACCGTCCTTGTTAGGGATCCGACAAGAGACCAAGCCTTGGAGGCATCTCCATTGCCAATCTGAGCTCGTTAACTATCCGCACAACAATGAAGGGGTCGCAGTTGTGCCTACATCGCTAAATGCTACAATGGTGAGCGCCTGCAGGTTCTCAACGGCTAGCTGATCCATTGCGTTGAGAAGCACGATCTTCCGTGACTTGTCCACCTGGGCTGCCACGTCACTGACGCTTAGGGGTGCGCCGTCCATCTCAACGAAGCGGAGTGCAGCGACCACCATGGCGTGGAGTACAACCAGCAACCGGGGGAACTCATCGGGATCGTGCAGCCGGCGGCGGAATTGTGTATCATGCAAAATGGGGATCCAGGGCTGGATGACACTAAAGTAGACGCTTATAGTCTCCTCGAGCACGTTTGCAGATGGTAGGTGGGCCACGCTGTCGTCGAGGCCATGCAGAGGGACGGAGAGTTCGATGTACGGCCTTCCGCAGCTGTCGATCCGCCGCCGCTTCCGGGCACCGCTTGTGTCGGCGTGTCCTTGGTCAGACGTGGTAGTCCTTCTTCCCGACGCGGTGCTGGCCGGCGACGCAACGGTCGGAGCGAACCCCGGCGTGGGGGGCGGCGGAGCGGCCGGCCCACCCGAGCTCAACTTCTGGATCTCTTTGGCCAGCAGGGAGAGCACACCAATGACGGAGGCGGAATCCTGGGCTGCGGGGGTCGTGGCCCTCGCCTCGTCATCCTGTCGGGTCTGCAGGAGGGCTCTCTCCAGGACCTCTGCGCTCAGAGGCGGTATGTCAGTAGCTGCTACTGTCTCTTCGCTCCAGGGGGGGCACCTACCGACGCGGCGGCTCAGGCTCTCGACGGCGCCGGGCTTGAGCCCCGGCTTGTTCTTGACCAGGTCATAGACGCAGTCGGACCCGAGCCGGTTGCAGTGCAGACACGCGGGTCGATCCCGCGAGCACTTGAGCTTGCGCTTGCGACACCCCTGACACGAGGGGCTCTCGGTGTCGTCCATCGTGGGGCTGCGGGCGATGCCAGCATATGCACAATGCGAATTCGTCGCCGCAATGCTCGGCCGCAAGTTGTGGCGGCCCAGATCGCATGCAACTGGGACCGTAGCATATCCACCAGAGTGCGGGCGCTACTGTGCGGACTTGGAGATTAAACCTGGGGGGACACCGGAGACGGACCCATCGACGTCGCGGCCCTGACTCCCCAGTTTGGGCGTGTCCGTTGGCTAGATTTTCACGACACTAGCATCATACGTCCTCCCCCGCATCTACTCCGTACCTCCACCCCTTCTTCCCAGCAACCTGGGGTCTGGCAGGGATGGAAAGTTGGGGCTCATTTGAGCGGCTCTCTGCGCCGTCCTTCGCTAGCTTCTGTGCCTCTCCGCAAGCCTCTGGTGCGGGGTAAAGGCCATGGGACATCGCTCCCACCTCCCGATCAATTCGCCCGATGCCCGTTGCCGGTTTCCACGAGCCAACCGACTCGGCAACGGCGTGGCTACCGAGGTGGCGCTAGCACTTGATTCAGCAAACGGACGAGTGGCAAGGCTCAATATCGCCGTTCGATACCCTATGCGACTACAAGCACATAGACGGTCCCGAAAACGATGTAGGGGACGCGAATGCGGGAAATAGCACGTATAAGGCGCTAGGTGATCCCGAAAGACGGGCATCACCAATAGCATGCAAGTTCACGTGCGCGTGATGGATAATTGGTTTGGATTATTGGCACGACGGCTAAATAAATTTACATCCTTATCCTAGCTTGTCCAGGCTGCGAAGGTGCTCGCATAAGTTAATTCGCGTAGACCTGTTCTCGGGTTAGTTAGTGGTGTGTTTACGCTTGAGCCATCGGAAGGATAGATCGATGCACCAGGGTATCTTGAACAAACAAAAGGCCTGGGTCAAATAAATGCATAAAAATTGGATAATGGATCCGTAAATGTGTCAAATCCCGATTCATCGGTAGCTAATCTTCTCTGGCCAGTGTTGGGAGGTGACGCGAGACGGTGCTCGTTCGTCGGTTTCCCCTCCGAGACGTCGTCCGTCCCCCCGCTGCACCGCAGCCAACCCCACTACGCCCGCTCAGCTGCCCGCAGCAGCTCCCGAGCTCGGCAGAGCAGCTCGAGCGACCGACTGCACTGTTCGTAATAGCTACTCGTAGAACCATATTACAGCTCAGTCTGGAAACTCCAAGCAGACCTTCTACTATCTCGCCCTCCGTCCTTGCGCTCCCTTCCACTAAAGCACCATGCCGCCCCTCAGCGGCTTCTCCGACAATCCCCTCCGGACCAGAGGCGACCTAGTTCGTGCAACACTAGCTCTACTGAAGCCCCTCCACCCGTACTTCTCTCCCGAACATGCTCGCATCCGTATCCCCAGCGCCACCGGCGCCCACTTCGACGAAGGGGCTGCCCAGCTAGAGGGCTTTGCCCGCCCGCTCTGGGCCGTCGGCGCGCTCCTCGCTGGGCTCTCCGCCTCGGAGCCGGGGGCTTCATCTGATGGCCCCAGCGCCGACGAGATCGACGCCGTGCTCGCCCCCTGGCTCCACGGGCTGGCGACAGGCACGGACCCATCCCACCCGGAGTTCTGGGGCGCTGTCAACGAGACGGACCAGCGCATGGTGGAGGCCGAGATCATAGCCTTCGTGCTACTAGCGGCGCCGGACCGCGTGTACGAGCCGCTCTCGCCGGCCGCCAAAGCGAACGTGCGACAGTGGCTGCTCGGCCTCCACGGCAAGCCCATGCCCGTCAACAACTGGCGCTGGTTCCGCGTCTTTGCGGACCTCGCCCTCGTGCGGGTATGCGGCATGCCCGAGGCCGAGCTCCGCGCAGAGATGGATGCCGATCTGGCCATGCTCGAGGGCTTCTACATTGGTGACGGCTGGGCCGGCGACGGGCCGTGGCTGACAGCCGAGGCCGCGGCGAAGGAACGTGAGCGGGAGGAAGCCCCTGGCGGCCGACGAGACACCGTCGGCGTGGGGCGCCAGGTCGACTACTACTCCGGGAGCTTTGCGATCCAGTTCAGCCAACTGCTCTATACCAAATTTGCTGGAGACATGGATCCGGAGAGGACTGAGCGGTATCGCAGCCGGGCCCGTGATTTTGGCCGTAGCTTCTGGCGCTACTTTGACGCCCAAGGTTTGTCATACTGCCCCTCGAGATACCCATTCTCATACTGAGTCGACGTTGTAGGTGCCGCTGTTCCATTCGGACGTTCCCTTACATACCGCTTCGCTTGCGGAGGCTACTTTGCTGCGCTAGCTGTCGCCCAGGTTCCGGACATGCCAGAGCCTCTCGCCGACCCCGGTGCCGTCAAGGGATTCCTTCTGCGCCATCTGCGCTGGTGGGGCGCGCATTCTAGTAACATTTTCTACTCTGATGGCACCATGAACCTTGGCTGGCTGTATCCGTGAGTGCCGCTCCATCGAAGGCATGTCGACTCTAAGGGTGATGTAGCTGACATGGCTAGAAACACAAATATGTGCGAGGACTACAACTCCCCTCAGTCAGTCTACTGGTGCCTCAAGACGCTCATCGCCGTTGCACTTCCGGAAAGCGACCCGTTCTGGAGTGCACGGGAGGTGGAGTACCCGACTCTTGAGCCCTCAGCGGCAGTTGCCATTGTTCCAACGCCGCGCCAGATACTGTGCAATCACCCACTCTCCAACCACCACTTCTTCCTCTCTCCTGCGCAGTTTGTCGCCTGGCCCATGCGAGCAACGCAGGCCAAGTACTCCAAATTCGCCTACAGCTCGGCCTTCGGTTTCAGCGTCCCCACGGGACCCCTGATCGAGCAGATCGCGCCAGATAGCACGTTAGCGGTCAGCCGGGATCGAGCCGAGACTTGGGCGGTCAAGTGGCGTTTCGTCGACGAGGCGAAGCTCTCGAATGATTCTGTGTTAGTCTCCCAAGAGTCTGGCCAGACACCGGTGACCACTGCAAGCGTGCGATGGTACCCGTGGGGTGATCGGACGGTGGCGATCGACACCATTCTTGTGCCGCCTACCGATCGCTGGCCGGACTGGCACATCCGCATTCACCGGATTCGCGGCACTGCTCTCAGCTCGCTTCAGACCGTAGAGGGCGGTTTCGCCATTTCGGGACGCCAGGGCTCGGACGAGAAGCGCGTGCCCGTCCTGGACGAGCTTCCAACGGACGCGAAAGTTGGGTCTACATCCGGCGTTGTCAAATCTGAAGACTCAGTCTTGGTGCTCTCTGCAGCTGGAGCGAGCGGCGTGGTGGCGTTGAAGACGCTCAAGGGATGCGAGAAGGCGTCCACATCACCCTCTGCGCTGCACCCCGATACCAATACGAACCTGATGTGCCGCAGAACACTAATTCCTACGGTGCAAGGCGAGATCAGAAGCTTTGAGGGGGAAAACGAAGCTCTGCTCGTCACGGCCGTCTTCGCCATCTCAACAGAGGCCAACGGTGGCTGGGACAATAACCCGAAAACTCTAAAGGAGCGCTGGCAAGACCGTCCGATTGTGCATCTCGAAGACGGGAAGGGCATCAAGGAGGGTATCTTGATCAAAAGTTCTTAGGAGCTAAAAGATAGTTTATAAATAATTGAAAACGATAACCGTAGCCCGAGAAAGAGTGATCGCAGAGACGAGAACTCATATCACATTTATCAAGGAACAAGGTTTAATGGTACTGCGCAGCCTCAATATACCTTGGAACAAGGCTTCAGTATCATAAATGTATCTCTTAGTCTTGATCTTGCGTAATGTATATTGATATCTACCCATTCCGGACCGAAGGCGTTTTATACAAGCCCCGCCCTTAAGAGGCGGTTCCCAAACTCTATCAAGTAGTAGTCGGCATACACTAAACCGTGGTCCCAGTACCGCTTGTGGTCTCGCGAGTTGTGGTTTGCGGTCGCATGCTTCACAATGGCATCGAACGTCTGCCCAGGCGTCGTGTCCCGCACCGAGACGGCACCGTCTTGCACACTCAGCTCGGTCGTCTCCCGCGAATAGCACAGCGCGAGGGTGTCCTCTACGATCGTTACGGCCGCTTCCAGATACCGCCGTGCGAGGTCATGCTTGCCTACGCCCGTGAGCTCTTGCGACAGCACCAGCATCCCGTTCGCGGCGATAATGCCTGCTGAGGAGTCGCGGAGAGGCCCCGCGGTGGTGTTGTTTTCGTCATCGTGCAGCGGCGCGTCGAAGTCCCAGCGTGGCACCCAGCGGCCCGCCTTGCGCTCGCCGTCCGGTCCCTGCACGACGCGCTCGACATCGTCGGGCGCCGTTTCGAGCCGCAGGAGAAAGTACTCGGCAAGACCGCATGCCGCATCCAAGAAGGCAGGGTCACGCGTCCAGCCAAAGGTCTGCGAGTACCCCAGGATCCCCCACGCCTGGCCGCGGGCCCACGTGCTTGTCGCCGAGTAGCCCTGAGCCGTGCGCTTCTCCCTGACTCCGCCGGTCTTCGGGTCGAAATCAACCACATGGAAGGTGCTGTAGAGTGGCAGGCCGGCTCTCCCGCCTGCATCATAGTAGGGCGCCTGATGCGCCGCTCGTCCCTTCAGCACGGACTCTTCCTTCTCCGGTCGTAGGAGGGAGCCCTTCACGGCACGCGCGTGAGATGTCGCCGCGTCTCGGATAGCGGTGTTTCCCGTCTCTGCCGCTACCCAATAGAGCAGATCGAGGTTGCACATCGAGTCCACGATGACGAGGAAGTCCGTCTCGGGGTTGTCGATGGTGACACGGTCTTGGATCAGGACATCCCAGGAGCGGATGGCGCCAACAACACCGTTGTAGCGCGTATACAGTGACTCGGCGGCCGTGATGACCGATGCAAGCGCAGCCTCGTCATGAAGCAGTTCCCAACGACTGCGCATCGTCGGCACTACCATGAAGCCGACATCGTGTGTATCGGTCCTCTTCGCCATACCGTGAATGGGACCCGCCCAGTCTGTGCCCAGACGCAATAGTTCTCCTCGAACGACAGCACGTGCCTTCGCATCGAGAGGATGGTCCAGCGCGGAGTTACCGGGAAACTTGATCCACCGCTCGAGCAGTGAGTGAAGCGATCCGGGGAAGAAGCCACAAGTCCAGAATTGGGCTTCTCGCAGGACGTAGTGACCGGCATCCTCCCCAGTCTCCAAGACATATTCCGGGTAAGCCGCAGGGGGGTTCTAGCAGACATTAGACGTCGAGTCTAGCCACTCTCTGCTCGAGCGGGCCTTACATTGTTCACGAGACCGTCTGCTGCCGTCCTCAGAAGCTTGGCTGTCACGTTCTCTGAGAAGAGCTCGCTTAACCGGCTCCCGATAGACGGGGCAACGTTGGCGGCGATGGTCGGCAGCAGCATCCTTTCTGGCGACTCGTCTCCTGTGGACATGCTGGTGTCGCTGTTAGCAACAAAGATCTCGGAGCTTTCAGAATCCGTGGCAGCCATCTCGAAAAGGTGCTGATCAGGCCGCCACTACGTGCTTTCCGTCCAGGGTGCACCGGTTCACTTACCAAGGGCGAGCGTCTTGGGGTCGACTCTAGAAGTACCTTAGGCGCGTCGACCGGTTGTGAGTGTAGTCCGGTTAGCGCCCCGATCGAGAGAATGCGCCGAACAGAGATCCCCCGTCTCGCCGGTGGCGGGCAGAGTGCTTAGTACAGCCGCTGCCCATCTCATGGTGAGCCGGGCATCCTGATTTGCCGGGCCGCTCAGGGAATCTCCATGGCCCCGAGGGCGGGGAAATGCAACGCCGGAAGGACATTGCAATGTCACGCTTAGTGCCGCCCCGGTCTTCGCCCGATGCCCGTTGATGGTTCCCCACTCTTTTGGTTGGCTAGCACGCTTTCTATCCAACCCCGGACATTAGCTAACAGGGAGATCTAGGTCAAGGTCAAAGGCACTTTTCCATCCGTATTTGACTGACCATCTGACAGGCTTGCTCTTGAATAGAGCCGCAACGACAGTAAAGAGCGCAACGCAGAAATCCGGGACCACCTCAAGGCTAGCTCTGCTTGTTCCTCCTCTTCCCCGCGACTCACGCGAAAGCTAGCAGGGCTGCGGAAAGTATCTCTGCAGCCCCGGCGAAAGCGATGGCACGCTAGCATTTACTAACCGGAGCTACCAGAGCCTCGGCGAGATACGACGGCGGGTTAACTGCTTAGGGGTGAGTGCAAATAGAGGATAGGTACAAGACTACCTTGAACCTACCAATAGGTTGGGCGCTTGTTATGCTCGCTTGCGACTAGGTATGCAGCGAGTTTAGCCGCGCCCTGGCACGTATTCCTCTCTTAAAGGCAAATCCCCTTCTAGTAGGGCAACTAGCTAGATGTTAACGAATGGGGCTCTACGGTGGCGCCGCTGGGCTATTAAGGGGCAAACCCTTGCTAAGAGACACCACTCTCCTTAAGTTTCCTTGTTATAGCTGCATAAGAAGACGGAAGTGATGTCCGACTACAAGCCCAGTCTAAAGAAGAGGGACAAAAAAGTACTAGGGCTAGTTCCATGCTTTAAGAGTATTCCGACCTCTTGGCATTGAGACAATCATCGGCTCACCTAGGACGGGAGATCATTTTTTCGAACGCACAAGCGGAAGCATTGCCTTCTCGGGATATTTCAGAATCTCTGGCATACGTTGGGATCTCGCTAAGCCTAGGGTCGCTATGTGTTGAAATCCTTGACCGTTGTTATTTGCCTTCCGACAACTTAAACCGCATCATGACACGATGCTTCGGTACAAGGATTGTTCGAATGCCGTTCTCAAAGTTCGTTGCCCTTGTGGAGCTTTCCAAGCTTTGAAACCGGCGCAGCAAGCAGACAATCGCATAGCCCATCTCAGTCAGAGCATGCTGCTGCCCCAGACAGGTTTGTGGGCCGCCGTGGAAAGGAATGTATTCCCACCCTACCTTTCTATCAGCCCATCGCTCGGGCAGGAAGGCCCAAGCTTCTGGCCCCCAGATATCCGTACGGCGGTGCATTAAGTAAGTGTTGAATGCCACCGTCGTCCCGGCTTGCACGGCCACCGGATCTTTTCCTTCAGGTCCTCCACCTAAGGGGAGTACGGTGTCGCAGGTCGCTTGGCGGGCATTGAGAGGGCCGGTAGGATAGAGTCTAACAACTTCGAAGATGACCCATTGCAAGTAAGTGCATGAGCGGGTGTTGTCAAATGTAACCGGCTTCTTTGGATCAAACTCGGTTCCGAATGTGTCAATAATTGCTCCCCGAAGCCGATTGAAGCATTCCGGATGCGCCTCTAAAAGGATCATCGCCCAGGTGAGTGTAGCAGCGGTGGTGTCGCGCCCGGCAACGAGCAACTGCATGACCTGGTTCCGCAGCGCAATCTTGTCCGGATAATCGTGCACAAGATCGGATATTAGACCATATTTTCGCTCGTCATCGTTTGGGCGCTCGGCGGCTGTACCATTGGCCATCTTCGTGGCGGCTGCTTCTGCATGAGCAGCTGCTTGTCGTATGTATAGGTCTACGTATGATTTGATCTTGTAGCATGCCAACCGAAATGCAATTCCATCGGCGAGGAACCAAAGTCGGCCCAGTTTCAGACGCAACGCAACATAATCTAGCGCCGCGTCAAATGCCGTGGCGAAGTCGTGTATGATAAGCCGGTATCGGGACCAGAAACCCCTGCTGTGAACGTTACCTCTGATCCTCATAGCTTCTTCATGTGAACCAGCACTGGTGCCAAACATGAATTCGGTGGCTGCATCGAGCGTGAACCGATTGAAAATCACGAGGATATCTTGTTCTTTTGTCCAGCCATTCTCTTGGGGCGGCCCCAGTGCGTCAAAAGCATTCCGAACGTGAGGCTCTAGTTTAGACACCTTTCGAACACGTTTGAGAGAGAACTGTGACTTGACCAGACCTCTGCTGTGTGCCCAGGAACTACCGTTTGAGGTAAAGACTCCGGGACCCATAACCGGGTTCAACGCGTTTGGCATCGTCTGCGGCCGGTGGTAATCTGAGAAATTGGTCGACAGCACTGTCTTTACATTGGCTGGATCGATGGTATAGATAGCCTTGACGTGACCGGTGAAATAGTGAGCAATCGCGTGCGTAGTTCCGTATTTGCGGAAAACGCTATTCATATAGTCGTTGAATACATCGCCTGGTTGGCGAAGTCTGTTCCACTTGTGATTGATGCCGTGAAACACAGAGCTTGAGATAGTCGGAGTGGTCCTACACGCATGCTTCTGGGCAAAATCACGGAACCGGTAAGCACTGATGGTCCATTTAGTCCAACTGATAACCTGGTGAATGCAAGCGAGGAGGACGGCGATTAGGCAGAGGTACACGTTGGCAGCCGTCTCCCACGATGCTCCGTTTAGTGCCATTCTAAGGTTTGTGTATGTAAGGTGACGAAGGAAAACCAATATTGTGACCGCGAAAAGATTCAGCAATTAAAACAGAATAGGAAAGGGATATTTAGCCGCGGAATACCTAGTTTATCACCTCTATTTTCCTTTCGAGTCTTCTTATCCTGTCTGCGACTCAATTCTTGTCGGGGGGTAGTGCTCGAAGGATGGTGCTACCCTCCCACGACATATCACCCTTGCATTCGTGTCTCGTTTCATTTTAGATTCCTTCCATTTTACCTATGCCGTTGATAAGCCATCTGCATATGCCGCATGCCGCTTTCAATAGCCAGAGCCTATAGAATGAATTTAAACTTCATGTCTGGTGTGACGGATATTCCCAATTCGTGTACGATCACAGGCCACCTGATCCCTTCAACCGAAAACGGGCCGAACCTTATGCAGGCGAGAAGCACTAGGTATGCGCCGAGGATGGCGTTAATAGGTCAATGTTCCTACCTATCTTTCCCCAAATTTCTGTCCCATAACAACCAGAGAAGAGTAGCTTCTATGCCATATTACATACATCTGTAACACCGGATAATATTTGCAACATCAATATGGATAAGTCCTCTATTCCTGGGTTTCTGACCGCTAGAGCAGCGAACGAACGAGGCTCGGCCATTTGTGTATTGCGGGCTCTCCCAATCTCTTGGTGGACGCATGATGTGAACTTGAAGATTTACAGTCCCGTCGATAAGAACGAGGTGAGCAAGAAGTTAATGCATCTTATCCGCGTAATAGAAACCTTCAATTAACCATAAAAATGATGTAATCTCTATGTTGATGTTAAGTATTCCAATTTCGTATTCCACCATTCCATAAATACCTCTAAACCCATTAAGTACTTCCGGATATTGCAGTGGATCTCTGGCTCACATTGTTGGTGTCTATCTCTATCTAGCTAGCAGGGCTACGCCACTACCAATAGCTTTACCAAGCCTGCCCTAGGCTACCAGACTATAACGTAGCTGAGAGCGAAACGATAGCCTTTAGAAGACTAATTTATCTTTTTGTAATCTGGTCTTGGGGTTTGGGGGACTTGAAAGATCAGTGAGATATAAGTACCTTAGAATTGCCAAGCTGGTCAATCGTGTTTCGCGCCTTGTGTCTGTCTGTTCCTCCCTGCTGCGTATCCCTTGCGAGGATCACCTATGGCCAGGGCCTTGTCGCTATCGTGTTGACTGTGTACGCGGTCGTACTGTATATATTTTTATGAATCTAGAATCTAACCCTCCGGGAAAACGATGAGATTGGCTGCAACTGCCCGCATGGGGCATGACGCTTGCTATCAAACGCACCACGGACGACGATATTGATGCCCAAGGCGGAAGCTACCAATAATGATGGCATGCCCTTTACTCTAATGGAGAGGCATCAAATAGATATTAGTCGATACACAAGGGGCTCTGTAGCAAAACACGCGCCAACGGACGTGGCGAATGACAGAGGATTAGTTGTACGAGCATCTCATTGATCTCGCTACTGGCAAACTAGCGCTCGCCGTGTCTACTGCTCCGAAGTCCAAGCATCCATCCGCCTTGACTTGCTCTAAATCTTAGCTAATCTTGAATAGTGTCATATAGATAACTAGTCAGCATCCTCCGACTCTTTGGAGAACTATGTCTAATATAGGTAGTCGTAAATCTACTGCCATACATCTGTACATCATCAATGCATTACGGTAAATATGCACCTATTTGCATTATTTAGCGCTTAGTGTAGTATGGTGGGGGTGGACCTGGCTCTCAGCTGCCAGCCCCCGGACCGCCTCCCGAAGTGCACTGGCGTGTAAAGATTATACGAGGTAGACAAAATTCCTGTCCGGTAAGGCAATAGCTTATGTGCTAGTTGCGCCTCAAGAATGCGCCTCAAGAAATTACAGAAGCGAATGACGTCTCCCCCCAAAAGCTAATTCTGTTTAGTCTTCCAAACCCACCCAAATGAAGAGATGTTCCTTCTTATCGTAACTATACCTCTATTTGCACTCATCCGTAAGCAGTCGACCCATCGCATTTCTAAAGGTCCACGGAAAAACTGTCTTGAACCGATATAGAACCGTACAGCTTATCCCAACCAAGCTCGGCCGAGCAAATCAGGTTCGGAGATTATGTAGTCGCCCACATTAATCGGATTCTTGAGGACTTCCCATCCATATGTTCACGCATAACTAGTGACGCTGCTTGCCTTGACCAACTCCGGGAGCCTTTGAATTGCCATCATTTCAGATCGGAGATATCTATATGCACTCTGTCGAAAGCGGATGCAATATTGTCCGGTGGTAAGCATATTTGCCCCACTCGGCAGATGGGTCCGGCTCACTAAGGCACTAAGGTACCTTACCTTAGCCAGTCATGTTATCCGTGTCGTCACCTCTGGAATGTCTACGCCGCAGCAGGTGCAGAGCGGCAGATGTAGTAGCACCGGATATCGCGACCGCGTGCCATTTGTGGGGTCACTCGCTCAAATACCGGATAGCAAGCACCGAAACGAGCTAGAGCAGTCCAGTTTAAGTATCCCTACTTAAGCAAGCCGCATAGCTGGTGAGCATAGTTGTATGATGCAACGAATCAATTACGCAGCACACGGATACGAGTACAGTATATGGTGCGTCGAAACTTTGGCGGTTGGGCCTCGGGCATGGACTGGGCAACCCCGCAGTTCGAGGGCCACGTTACGACCTCGTAACAGCCCGGACTTTTATCCAGCAAGACAAAAGTTCCCGCGAGATGCTCAAATACAGGAGCGTTGCCGTCCGGCATGCCTCCTCCTTTCCGAGTCTTCCAATATTGTGAAGCAATCATTGTATCCTAGACACGAACAAACATGCCGCTTCTGCTAGGCGAGAACCTGGAGCCTAAGCTCGAGACTAGCATCAGGGAATCCGGAGAGAGAGTCGATAGCCACATCGCCATCGATCCCGAAGCTGAGAAGAGACTTATCCGGAAATGCGATCTCCATGTGCTTCCCGCCATTATGGCCATCTACTTCCTTTCGTTCATGGACCGCACCAACATTGGTTAGCTTCTATATCACCGACAGGATTTTCCTAAGTCCTCCCACTTGAGCCACTACTGACTGACGCCTATGAAGGTAACGCGAAAATTCAGGGCATGACTACCGACCTTCAAATGAAAGGATCAGACTATAACATCGCCCTCTTCATGTTTTTCATACCAGTATGTTAGCCGCGTAGAATCTTAGCGCCGAGCGCCTGCTGGGAAAAAAGACCTAACGTGCACTTAACAGTATATCCTATTAGAAGTTCCGTCGAATCTGGTAATTAAACGCCTGGCGCCATCTACATGGCTGAGCGCCATTACCACTCTTTGGGGTCCGTGAATACCTATTCATCTCTGTGGTATACGAATAATCTGCTGATGCTGTCGGTTATGAATAGGCATCTCAACTATCGGTATGGGCCTCGTCAATAACAACGCCGGTCTCATCGGATGTAGAGTCTTGCTGGGAATTTTCGAAGCCGGGATCGTTCCAGGCAAGTGCCATATTATGCGACTTGCCCAAAGTGTGCCTCATTGATTCTATAATAACCCCTTCGAACAGGCTGCACCTATCTTATTAGCATGTACTACAAACGGTATGAAGTCCAATGGCGCATGTCGCTTTTCTTCTCCGCGGCCATCTTAGCAGGCGCGTTCTCCGGCCTGCTTGCTTTTGCTATTGCCAACATGTCAGGCGTGGGCGGATATGGAGCATGGCGTTGGTAAGACCGAACCCTCTTGTGGCACCCAATGCATTAGCTAATTGGCGCGACATCATTCCTGCCCTGAAGGATATTTATTATCGAAGGGCTTTTGACCGTAGTCGTAGGCGTTATATCAAAATGGTGGATTGCCGACTGGCCAGAGACTGCACGATTTCTGAACGACGAGGAGAGAGCGATGCTTGTGAGCCGCCTAGCCGAGGACGTTGGGGACGCAACTATGGATCGCTTGGATCAGAACGCTACCAGACGTATCATCAAAGACTGGAAGATTTATCTTGCGACCCTTGCATACCTGGGTGTGGTAAACAATGGCTATGGTGGCGCGGTGAGTGTTTTCCTCAGCTTCAAGAGAGCTCTCCGCAACGCTGATGGCCCTCGAAGTTCTTCATCCCAACAATCTTGAACCAAATGGGCTATAAAGCTACCGAGGCCCAGGTTCGTACCATACCGGTTTACGTCGTGGCAACGGTGGCTTGTCTCGCAACCGCGTATCTAACAGACCGCCTCCGGCATCGTTACGCCTTCACCATGATTGGCCTTGTGATCGCGACAGTTGGCTATATCATCCTCCTCACCCAGCAGCACGTCGCTGTAGGGGTGCGATATTTTGCACTCTTCCTGACAGTGTCCGGCGGCTACATCACCCAGCCAGTGCTTATGACCTGGCTCGCGAATACCGTGAGCGGGCACTACAAAAGGGCTATATCATCGGGTGTGCAGATCGGCTTAGGGAATCTAGGAGGGATAATCTCGTCCAATGTGTTTCTTGATGCGGAGGCGCCCTTGTTCCGCACAGGGTTCGGTGTTAGCCTTGGCCTACTGTGGGTGACCGGCGTGACCTGCACGATATTCTACTTCCTTGCAAGGAGAGAAAACGCCAACAGAGATAAGGGCAAGAGGGACCATAGACTCGTCGAGGCAGATGCGGACAACTTGGGAGACGATCATCCGCACTGGCGGTATGCTACTTGACGTATATCTGAGTGCGGATACTTAGCATCCGAGCAATGCTAGAATACATGTTGGCGCGGCACGCTGGATCTACTGGATGGCTAGGGCCGTGCTTCACCGAATACAGAACGTTTCGGCTGTTTCCCATTCTTATGTTTCAATTTCCATGGGTAGTCAAGATGGTTGATGAGCCAGCAAACTGCAGCTGAAAACTCAACCGCTCTACATTGGATTTAGTAGCTGAGATGACACCTACGGTAGAAAATGGCGCCGTCTTGATTAAGATCCTTAACGCTGGAGGCGAACGTAGGATATATGGGCCAGTGATGTCAGAGTTCGAGTGTTAGCTAACGCTCTGTACCAAGTTTCTCTTCTCGCCGGACCCATCTCCGGGATACTCATGGGATACCGCAGAGGGTGTATCGTAACCAAAGTCTGGTGTCGACACGTCTGGTGTGTTATATATTAGAAGTTTGGCCGACGGGCTAGGATAGAATATATTAGCAGCCACTATGTTAGAACTCATTGTTGCACAACTCATTCACCGGAAACAAAATGTGACTTATGTGTAAAGATCGCCAGGGCTGAGACTGCGAATATCCCTGTCCTGGGGCCACGCCGACCATCTTAGGTTACTAGGGCCGCTGGTTCGGCGCACCACCTCCACCGGAGAAACACCACAGCAAACCTTCAGCGCCCATAAGCAATCGTGCTTAAATCATAATAAAAATTTAAATAGCTTTATATAACTAAATACATTTATTGGTCGTCTCATCATGTCCCATCCCGCGTTTCAGGACATTGAATCTAATTATCAGATGACACTCATGAAAACAACCTGAACCTAAACAACTAGTGATCATGTTCCTCTCATCTATCCTGAAACACATTGGAATAGAGTTTGAACATGAAACGAACCACTCATATATTCGTTGGCACATATACACTACCGCCACAATATGGCTAGACCCAGCTAGTCTTTCCTGGCGTTTCCCCACTTACTCTCGTCCCTTGGCCGCGACCGTCGAGGTTATGCATGTAAACCAGGCTGTCCTCGTCTGTCTCATTGCTGTACTGCACAGAGTATCTCTGATGGTACATTATGCCCTTGGGACTTCCTTCCAATCCTGTCCCTCCCTGTGGTGGGTGGTTGGAATGGTTATGGCTGCGTGCCTGGCTCGAAGGGTTGGAGTGCAGTTTAGATCCGGTGGCGTAAGCCCGTGAATTTATGCTGGATCCTAAAGCGGGAATGGTTCGGACGAGGAGGAGGCGTAGCGCCGGCATGCATACGCAAAAGATACCGACATTGATCTCGATTGTCGACCAGAGACCTACCATCAAGTTGTCCCACGTAGGGTTCTGCGAGTTGGCGAAGGTCACAAGGGCCTGCAGACGTAGAATGCTGACAACGGTGACGCTGGAGACAGAGGACACAGGTTAGCCGCTAGCCTGGTTGGCACAAGCCAGGAATGAGATACGAACAAGGTACCGACGCAGAACATCAGGCAAACCCCAATCTTCTTCTTCCAGTGGATTTTGAGCGCCTTCACTTGCCATAGCGGAATGGCCAGCATCCACAGATCCAGGGCGATGCTGATGGCAGCGTTGGCCCAGGCGATGCTGTTGACGTTGAGGCACGTGCCTTGATGCAGGCCGTCCCATTTTGTCCAGTAGTACGAGACGGGGCTGCACTGGAAGGCACCGAGAAGCACAAAGAAGAGGCCCCAGGCCACCGTGAAGCCCACCGTGGCCCATAGCAGCCGCTTGACGTTGACCGAAGGGAAAATGCGCAGGTAGAAGAGTAAGAGGGTGAGCTTGAGGATTGCCAGCTGCAGGAAGTAGAGTAGCTCCATGACGTAGAAGTCGAGACCAAAGTTTGTGATCTGCGTCGGCGTCAAAGTCCATACGTCCTGTCCCAGTCCGTTCTTGATGGTGCCTAGCGAGTTGAGGATGACGCTGGGGAGACCGGTGACGATGAGGCCCATGACGGCGTAGTCGTCCCACCACAACGACTGCCCGATGGAGAGCTTATAGACAATCCGGAGTACCACGAAGAAATTAGAGATGACGGCAAGCACGATCGACGTGTTGTGGTATGAGATGGACCGATCTCGGACGGGCACCCGGCAGATCGTGTTCGACACATTCTTGGTCACTGTGTAAGGACGTGAGCGGCCGTTCATGTACAGAACGAGACCTTGGGGTGGTGAGCTAACCTAGGGAATCGATGACGCTACAACTGAGCGCCACACAGGCTGTCGTGTTGGTGTTGATGGCTTCGTTAGCGCATACGCACGTCGTGTTCGTCGCTTCGCAGGTTGAGTTTCCGATCGCAGACACCAAGCATTGCAGCTATCTCCCGTAGGCCAGTTAGTGGATGTTGGTTGGTGCTGCCGAGCGGGTGATGCAATGTCATTAGGAAGCATGTGCTTACACCGCAAGCTGGCATCTGCGCGAGCAATGACACAGCTGAGGTCGTATCAGTGCTCTCCTCTGCCCACGCCGGATCGGCCGTGGCCAACAGTAGGAGAGCCAAGGCGGCGGCCGACCGCATCTTGTCTCGTGTGGCAGCTACTTGTCACTCGCAGAGTTGGGAAGTTCAGAAGGATCCCTTGCCACGCGATGGCGCCGCAATCTGGGGAAGGCTCAGTATTTGTTGCCCACGATCGAGCACCGTGCGTTCTCTCCCTCCCTCCCGCTGGCAGGTGCCCCCGTACAGGTACCAGATCTGAGACCGCACACCAAAACCCTATTCCCCTTTACCCCTTGAAGGTTTTCAAAGCTGGCCGAACTAACGGTGGCGGATCGTTACGTAACCCTAGACTAAGCGGAGGTCGGCTAGTCAAAGCATATTTCAAAGGCTTCGTGGAGTTCGTGCGCAAATTTGGACGTTCTAGCGCCAGGCTTGCGTCCTTAGGCCCGCGCCGGCCCTCGGGCTCCCAGATGCGACTGGTCGCCACATTGGAGGTCCCTTGCTAACCGGAAAGCTATTGTTTGGCTACTCGCAGCCGTTGTGAAGACGCTAAAGCGCATGAAATGTGTCAACTCGGACGAAGCACGAACTGAATCAGCGATGTGGTGGGCCATTGGCCAGTCATGCACAGGGGTCCGAGTCAGTCACTTACCATTGACAATCGCAGATCGCTTCGGTCAGGGTTCCGAGCCCAACTGCCGTGAGTCCCCTCACTCGATGTATCTGTCTCCACTGGGCCATATGTTCCCGTCGGCCAGCGGGCCGATATAGCTAGCAACCCTGGCATCATCGCTGCATGCCATCGGCATGCGTATCGCATGCAGGGCTCAGGGGAGGTCGGCTTCATCCGAGGATGATAGATCCGGGCGTCCATTTTGGCCTCCTGTTATCCTTTGCCAAGGGAAGATCCTGGTTCATAGCCGATGAAGGTACTTGCCTCAATCACCGCAGCTGTGAGATATCCTATTCGGGGAAGCTAGCCGGAAACAGGCTGCAAGTCACCCGGCCGGCCAGGTATCCACGAGTGGACAGGGGAGAACACTCTAGCAACAAGGTAGCTGCAGGAGACTATCTAGTGATAATCTCATCTGGCCCCACAGAGATCGAATCTCGAAGGTAGTCTGTCCACTCATCACCAGTCAACGAGGCATTTGGGGTAGCTATCGTCAACAAAAGCCACAGGCCTGAGCCCAACGCCGAAACAAACCCCAACTTCATCATGACGGTCATTCGGTTTAAGTCATGATATATTAACCGCCTGTTCCGTCTGCCAACTTCCAGTAGAGGATAGGCTGCTAGCGCCCAGAACCAAGCATCGGAACATGGCTTGTGAGATGTAACGCTGTCTACCCCTCCTTGCCTGTGTGTACCACGTTCCTATGGCATGAATATCCAATTCAGTTGTCTTACAGGCGAACAATTCAATTCTCACAGATTTCCCTTGATGTAGCAGTCAATACCGTCCTCTTTGCAGCCGAGATCCCAATCATGGGACCAAGCACATACTGAGCTCGTAAGTCACATTTCGACCGTTGTGCCTGCCTTCTGTGAGGTTCCTCTCCTACGAGTCTTTGATACCCTAGCTCAGAGTCGCAAACATAATGCATAGTGCCTGTAACGGTTCCAGGATCGACCGGTAGGTAAGGAAATCTGACCAAAAGACAGCAAACGAATACCACAATCATAAAACCCAGGATTCCGACGGTCATCTAACCCGTGACGTCACGGGTGGGTACTGTCTGTGTGGCATTAACGATATGTTGGGAAGCAAGATTGGGAAGAGTTTCGACAGTACCGCGCTGAAGGCTACTGCGATCCTAATAATGCTCCTTGTCTGAGGGAACTCCAAGAGGCCCCGCAATGCAGCTATCTGTGATGATCTAGGGATCGCATCTGCGGTGAACGGGGAAGCCTTTACGAGATTTCAGTAAGTATTGACTAGCACAAAGCCTTGGCATTTATCAATATTCAGGCCAAGCCTGCCGCTAACAGATGTGACGAACTTACGAGAAAAGTAATAACCCCAGAAAAGAATCGAACGCAACTTCGATCATAGTAAAGAGGAACCGCACATTGTACTTCTGACTTGCCATAAACATCTCTAGGCCAAATGAGCGCGTTTATGTCACTTCATTATGAACCACAAGGACCAAAAAGCCAGAAAGTGCAGCAATGAACGCGCGTTCAGGTGCCTTGGTCAGGAGCCACTATCTGTATGTACATTCACTGTCGCCAGTTTAGATTCTAGATACTTTTCCTTACAGAAATGTCTTCAAGCCTTAATTAAAATCTTTTCTCTTCTCTACATCACTCCAATTAACCAATCGGCGTATTCCTTGCATCTAATGTCCATAACAGTCATTCAGATCACGTATATTAACTTAAACAAGTCTCTTCAGGAAGATTCATGTGTTAATCGGTAGCATCATCGCGCGTGAAAATATCGTAGTCGTTGCGAAGGTTGCAGCGCATAAACTGATTAAAAGCCCGGCTGATCAATATATTCAGCCAGCCAGACGCAAAAGCCGACGCTCACATTATAGTTTCTCGCCAGCAGGTTAAACAAGTAACTCAATTTATAGGCATCACACACGATCGGGTATATTCACCAAAGAGGTTAAGTCTCTCTTGAGGTCCCATGCACGATAGTGCTAGCTACACTACTCTTCGCACTGCTGAAAATAAGCATCAGTTTTGGTCACGAGGATTAGCCCCCTCCTAGAGAACTGAGGGCTGGGAGGGATGACGCAATTCTAGATATCCCTCGTATGCTATGCTGGATTCACTCGCAGTCTTACATGAGCAGTTAACACTTGCAGTGGTGGGTAACACAAGAGGCGTAGATCGGGGATGATTGAGGTACGCTGGCCTCTTTGCCTAGTTTGGTAGTAATACTCTCGCAAAAGGATAATTCCGTTCATAATATTCGACTTCCGGAGGATTTTACAGTTCAATAGCCTGCGGCACAGAGCATGTGTCGTGATCACGCCGGTAGTAGTGCGAGGCTGTTCAAGGTCAGCTTATCCGCAACCTCGCCACCTAACATGTGACTATGTAAATGAGACCGGCAGAGAGGAAGACTTTCACAACATGGGTGGAATTTATATAGTGACTTTAATCAGCATCTAGTATTCTTTAATACTTTTATTGAAATAGAACCAAAAGTTCCTTCTGAATTGCAGCTGCCTCCCAGTCCCGAGTCCCGTTGCGTCAGAGTTCTAGCGCCATGGCTGAGGTTTCTTCAGGTCTAACCAAGTACGCTTGGCTAATCATAACCATCGTTGCTATCCTGTTCGGGCTACAGCATCCCGCGAAGCCAATAGTGAGCCCCTACGAAAAATTCCCCGTCAGTACATCTGCTTCAACAAACGCCTTGGTGGTTGACCTCGGCTATGAGATCTACGAAGGATATGAAAATGCGACAAGCAAGATAAACATCTGGACCGGGTAAATCAAGTATCGTAAAAAGATCACGGTTTATAAAACTAATCAACCCTTCTCAGTATTCGTTATGCAGCACCTCCAGTCGGTCCACTGAGATGGCAGAAGCCCCAGGTGCCTGCCTCAAACCGGACCAATGTGCTGCCGGCCAAAGAGACATCTGTGCAGTGTCCACAGACAAATGCAACTCTGTAATTCGTCGCACTCTATTATTATAGTCGTGATTCTAATGTCGACTGTAGATCGTTTATTTTTCCGGAGGCTCTCCTTGGACACCCTACCGTGTCTGAAGATTGTCTGTTCTTAGGTACGGTATATCATTTTAATCGTGAATGGTAAACGCTGACCTAGGTAAAAGATGTATATGCACCTAGAAATGCCAAGAACCTTCCAGTTCTTGTTTACATTCGTCGGTTCCCCATTTCACAAGAGATCCCGCACACCTCACTGATGCCGGTATGGTCTTAGATGGCGGAGGATACGGCGAGGGGCTAGACTCACTAGACCCTTCCACTCTCATGAACGATAACGACAACGGCTTCGTTACAGTATTAATCAATTATCGGGTAAGTAAACACCTCGATACATTTACTGGCCTGGTACACTCGGTCTGACGATACTAGCTGGGCGCATTCGGCTTTTTGGCGTCCGACGAAGTCCATAGGTTCGGCCAAACCAACGCAGGGCTTCACGATCAAACCCTGGCTCTGGAATGGGTTCAGCACTATATCGAAAGGTTTGGTGGAGATAAGACGAAAGTGACAATAGCCGGACTCTCGGCTGGAGGTGGTAGTGTTCTACTTCAAAGTATTGCGTACGGCGGAACCAGAGGCCCCCGTCTGTTCCAGAACGTGAGTGCGGCCTTGCTTTCCACGTGGTATAGTTTCACTAACATAATTAAATCGTAGATAATTGCGGCTAGCCCTTATCTGCCGGAGCAGTAGGTCTCGTTTCTTGGGCATCGTTGACGCTCGCCAGCCGAGATTACTAACGACTCGTACCTGTAGGTGGCACTACTCCGACTATATTCCCAGTCAGTCTTACTACAGATTTGCCAAAGCGGCAGGTTGTTTGGGCAGTGTAAATATTACTGCTTTTGACTGTCTTGTCCGCCAAAACTTCACTACATTGCTTAAAGCAAGCGAACATGTGTCCACCAACGGAAAATATGGCACTTGGGGCTTCTTGCCTGTTACGGATGGTGACTTTCTGAAGACTCGACCATCCCTGCAGCTTTTTCAGAGGAGAATCAATGCAAAACGTGCACTAGTGACGGTATGTATCCTACCTACCTCTTCGAGATCCTAGCATGCGTTCTAAGATTCAGCAAGTACTCTGCGGATGAAGGTGTTCAGTATACTCCCCAGAATATCGTCACCGAAGATGACTTCTTAGACTATGTCCATACAATGTTTCCTCTCTTGGATGGGCGCGAATTTGACGAGCTTATCCAACATTACCCGTCTACGCACGACCCTGTTGACCCCAACATAGTCCCCTTCGCAACCACAGGGACACATTCTCCGTCCGCCCTTAATATGAGCGTTTTCGGAACTGGCCAGCAGCAGCGAGCAAATGTGAGCACCACATATACGAATCGTATAATTGAGATTGCTGACGGCACAAGAATCTGTACGGGGAATCAACTTTTGTGTGCCCGGCTTATTGGATCGCGGAGGCATTCTCCTCGAACTGGGGCATGAGAAGATCATCTTGGCTCGCACAATTCTCCGTTGTATCAGCGGAACATGGAACAGGTGCAGTGACTTGGACTCCATTCGCCACAACAGCAGTGTCCATGCTAATGCAGCCCATGCCAGATCTTTTGATTGTTTTCCCACCGGACCTACCGTCTCACGGACCAGGCTTGGAGAAAGTGTACCGGAGTAAGCTGACTCCAGAGCATCCAGCTGGGACTATCTAATAGAACACCTAGGCATGTACGGCAATTTCATCAAGAGCGGCAGTCCTTCAATTTCGATAGAAGGCCCGCCATCTTCGGAAGACGAATCCATTTTATCTCGATGGCCTCCTTACAGCCCTTCCACCCCAGTGCTTCTGAATCTAAATCAGACAGGCGGTATGTCCCTCACCTTCTCCGAACAATGATAATATGCGCTAAACGGAGACCTCAAGGCGTTTTGGAAGATCATTTATCGTTTGAGAACAATTTGGTAAAATGGTACGTCGAGCCAGGATTGCGCAATGACTTCAGGTTTGCGAACGCGTATACTTGGGAAGCTGGCCGAGGTGCGCGGTGCGACTTTTGGAGGCGAATTGGGCGAGATGTTCCCGAGTAAGTTACCCACATGCTGGTTTTGCCGAGATCACCAAAGAGAAGAAATACTTCTCCACCGTTGAAAAGTTATCAGACGAGCAAATAGACAATCTACACACAATGAAACCCTTGTGTTTTTATAGTAGGCTTGTAATCCTGTACTATGCCGATGGCCGATCGCACCAGCGCACACGCGCATCTGCGCGTTACCAGCACCGCCCTAACGCGCCCCTCGTTAGTTCGCGCCAAAACAACAGGATCGCAAAACCGGTCGTGCTCAGTGTTCGGCTTGAACCCCCTCCTGTCTCACAAGGAGAAATGCATTTATAAGCATCTGTAACCGACCTTACCCCAAGTAGCACTGGCAAAGCAGCGATTTCAGTTAAGCCACGCCACTACCGCACAAGATGGCGACCCCGAATACCCTCAGACTGGAAAAGGTGACTTTGGACGACTTCCCCGCCATCACCGCAGTCTGGTACGCGGCATTCACAGACCCTGGGCTGCGTGTCCTCTTCCCTGACACTCCGGGCGTGCGCAAGTGGTTGACCGAGGCTAATCGTAACGATTTTCTCAACAAACCCTTCCAGCACTATGTAAAGATTGTCGATCCTGAGTCAACGGACGCGGAGGGCCGGGCACGGATTGTTGCCTATGCGAAATGGGATACGGCGATGATTAGCGAGCGAGGAGCGCGCTATCCCGCCTGGGCTGACGACATGCCGGCAGAGGCCTGCAATACCTTCTTCCAAAGAGAAGACAACGAAAGGCGCCGGGTCATGGGCGACACGAAGCATTACTGTTTGAGCCCATTGACCCGATTGCAATCAGGATTCTTACTCATTCTTACTAGATCTAGACACTCTCGCAACGGATCCCGACTACCAGCGGCGCGGAGCGGGATCTGCACTCGTCAAGTGGGGCTGCGATCTCGCAGATGAGCATGGGGTTGCAGCGTATGTAGATGCAAGCAAGGCTGGGGCGCCGTTGTACCAGAGGTACGGGTTTGTGGACGAAAGTGAGCCTGGCTCAGGCGATGTTGCCTCTATGGTGCGGCGATAGCTTGCCTTCTCATTGCTCCTCACAGCAATACTATGGTGTACACTCCATAGATTCGGTCAGCATCATCCAGAGGGTTGAATTCCATTGATCGGCCTTCAACTGCGAGTCAAATAGTGCGTAAAAGGTCTAGAAAAGCTGTTAGCGAAGGGAAGAGTATTCAGGGGGGAGAAACCGTCTCGCTCTTTAGCGGCGGGTGCAAGCAGGGCCAAGGCGGTTAGGTCCGACGAAGAATACATAAGATAGAGAGCGTAACTAACAGTGTGGCACATATATTAAGTGAAAGTCTGCTGAAAGGGAGGTAATGGCTAATGTGATCAAGGAGCAGTAAAGGGATTTGGACCAGTGAGGCTGTCTGCATCTACATAGCGATCTCAGGATGCCAAGATCCTGCTTGGCTTCTCTCTACAGGAAATGGCCCCGCATGTAATGCCCACACCCTCAAGTCTGAGCAACCTTTCCCCATCCCCAATGCTGGCCCGATGGCTCCAGAAAATCCACACACCCAATATAGTGGTGTGAGAGAGCATAGACGCTATAGCGGGTTGAGGTTCTCAGTGGGAGTGCCTCCAAAATTCTCTATGCGTTTGCCGTTAATTTCCCATCGGCATAGAGGATGGCCCTACCCTGGGTACCACACGGGACTTTGAAGGTTCCGCTGTGGCCGGTTGCGGAATGGCCACCGACGTTGTTATTCCTCAAGCTCTCCGCTGCTCCAGCTGAGGTCTGGGTCGACAGGCCCAGGGCGGACACCACAAGTCGCTGGGGTTCGGAACGAGTTAGTTCTTGCCGACTTCGTCGCATCATCGCCGCGAGAAGCGGCCAAACTAACAGCCCTATGAGGGCCATTGTCCTGATGCACTTCTTTCTATTACCGCCTGCTCCAGTTTGTGGTTTATGGTCGTGACTTACAGCGGGCGACGCCGACCAGCCGGCTCTGCAGAATATAATTGGTTGGCTTCGGTTAGGCGGCATCATCACAGCCGGCTTGGGGATAATTGATTGGTTGCTTCCGGAGACCCGAGCTGTTAATTCCGATTATCCGCCTTCGCGCAAAATGATTGGCTACTTTAAAGTGCCAAGGAATCCGCACGCCAGGGCAAAAACTGCGATTTAATTGGCCCATTGAGGTACTTAGTTGCTAAGAGACACTACAACGTCGTCCTGCTTCTTCCTCAGCCTCATGGATTGTATCGGCTCGCGCTGAGTAAGTAGATGCTCTCCTTTACACAACTCCAAGGTTATCCAAGTCGGGCAAGAACCGAACGATTGTCCAAGCTATGATAGTAAATGAATGGATCTTGCGAACAAAAAACGGATCTTAGAACAATAATGGACTTTATAAACTGGCGAGGAGTTAGAGCCACAAGGTGTGCCTAAGAAATTTGCAGTCTCCCACGAAGGTGTTTCTAATCAAGATATTACCCTATATTTTTACAATACACCATAGTTTGTCCTGCAAAACAAGCGGACTAGTCCGAGTCTAAGGGCGCCCCTCCCTACTCCTATATTGCGGAGAAGGCGTGTGAGCAATTGATGGGGTAGGGCACGAGAGGGCAGCTGCCCCAGCAAGCTCGACATGGGAGGCGTCTGACTAGTGGGGCGGAGTATAGAAATAGCAAGGCTCGAAAGAAGAAGAAGGAGAAGAAGAAAAGCAGGTTTGTTTGTCACGGGTGGGAAGGCAGCGGGGCATATCGGTCACGAAGGAGGCCTCCAACATCCTTAGGAGCATGTGTCGTTCGTTGCCGCACATCAGATCTCCTTTTCAGTTAGACTGAGCGATTTATCGACCGAAACGCACGTAAATCATCTATGGGTCCCGGGCGGTAGGATAAAGACCGCAACGACCGGCTGCCGATGCATGATTTCCTAGGCAGTTCCAATTCGCCGATCAGTCTCCACAGTCACACTTCGTTGCAGTCTCACTAGCACCTGTGGCTACCTATTACTCCTATTATTTCTCCTCTTTGGTCTACCATCTAAATATATTGCCTCCTGGCGAGGCCCGTTCCATTCCCCTTCGCTGATTTTGCCGCTTCTGCTATACGACATGCGGCGGACCATCATATGGAAGTAAACTCCATTTCATTACTGGGCACTGTTAGTACCATCTTGCTCATATTGGAACTCTCTTTTGACATTATTTTGTCCCTCAAAGATATATGGATCATCTTCTGCAACATACTTGGGCTGGTGGTAATTCATCGCTACGGCAATGTCGCCTCCGTCGATGCATACTTCTTTAGGGCCAGGGCATCGACAGAGTCCGGCCTGAGCACATCCGTGACCTATCAAGTCTATCGGAAATGGGGTGGCGACTAAATTAAAAACGTCAATGTGAAAGGCTTGAAAATTACCAGCAGGTGTATCGATACCTCATCTAGATCGTTACGAATCCAGGGTTCATTACCATTTTCGTCGTGGCGGTTTGGATCTGCTGGTTCAAGAAGAAATTCAAGGCGATCGGTAGGTCGACATCCTATCTCAACCTTCCATTAATATGAGATTTATGGCCTCGGGACTATGCTCACGCAGCTAAATGCAGGCCTTCGCTCTTCAACATGCAGACCCGCAGCCAAGACTCCAAGAAATGATCACGATGCCGCCGCTACGACCGAAAAGGCAGCTCCTACTAAAACAGACAACGCGATTTATGTACCGTCTCCGTGAGAGCGCGACAACGGTGCACATCAGAGATAGAAGACAAATTCTGCTAGAGGTGTCGTTGTCCTCGTTTGTCGCCCAATATTCTAACACCATGAGCAGGGGATGCTCTGCTTGAATACGATACCTGCCATGGCCCTGCTTGCGAGGCCGAATATGAATTTCTTACAGTTCGATTAGATGTTCATGGTATTCTTGATGGGCCCGAGTGGGCTCTTTGCAGTCAAGGATGAGACTACGCCAGCTCGACAGCTAGAATACGAGGCCGAACATTCGCTCAAGAGGCCTAAACCGGTCTCGCATGAAAGTGTACGAGACAGTGCATCCCCTTGATGAATTCAGAGAATCGAACTACACTACAATGCATGTCAAGAATCGACTGGCTTTCGATCTTTGGTACATTTTCCTCGGGACCTTTTGTATCAATGTCGCCGAGTCCTTAAGCATTGTTGAGCTTAACGAACCGATCCGTTCCCCTACGAACGCGCTAGCCCTTGATTGTTCTGGTTCCATCCTAACAGCGACTGCTAAGCATTCTCGGTATTCTCTACTTTCTTTGAAGTCGTCTCAGCCTAACCCACTAATTACATTGATCCAACCGTTCATGTGCCCAACGTTCATAAAGCGGAAACCTTGGTTTGTTACTCGGCCACCCATCCACCGCGGCATCACTATCTGGAAAATTCAATACATTTAGCGAGCTGGTCATTTGCGTCATGATTATTCGCGGCCGCCACCGTGGTCTCCCGTACGCCCTCGATCGCGGCATTACACTTCTAAACGAGCAAGGCACCGAAGGCGATGACGGCTCAAAGGCCCAAACTCTCTCGAAATCGTTCAGTGAGGGCAACCCTGGAAACCTCAAATCTAGCGAAGCTGGTGCTAAACCACGCCGACAGTTGGTCAACCCAAAGTGGGGCATAGCTCGGGGATAAAAAAAAACAGATGGCACCATCCAAACTTCTCGTATTATAACCTACGGGATATCTTCCTGTTTCTTATTTCACACCATCTCCTGACTCTTTCCTACCTCTAGCATTCTACCTCAAGCGAAATAGATCTAGAGTTGTTATTACTAGTCCAGTGGCCACTATGGGGCCAAGGAAAGAGTCATCTTGTCTCGAAACTCAATACGAATGGCGTCTAAAAGGGAGCAGAGCCATAGTTGTTGGGGAAGTCCCAGAGGTTGAAAGCATGAGGCCCGGGTGGTTCAACAGGGACTGAAGTTGGCGGTACTTGGGAGGGATCCTCAGGGTGCATTATATGGCTCTCTGCGTGCATGTTGAAGAGGGGCAATCGCATGGCATCTTCATGCAGGGACGCGAAGGTGTCGTGCCCGAGACTCACCCCAGGCATCAATGGGTAAGCGAAGGGATCATCCATTGGAAATCCCATCACATCCATGGGGCCCTGTGCTTGGCCGCTCCTTGGGACAGGGAGGGCTTGCATGGCGGGTCGACCATGAGAACCCACTAGGTGTGTTCTCGAAGCTGGATACTCGGATCCTGCAAGTTGCTGCAGGCGCCATTGCTCCTGAGGGGTGAAAGCGCGCGGCCTGACCGGCTGCTGAGCAGCATACTCGGCTGCAGATCTAACGTTGCTAGGTCCATCATTGGAAATCGGATTCGAATCGGGGGCCGAGTTTGAAAATTCAGTCGACCTAACCAGGCTCGGAAGCTGGTCGAACAGGGCCTATGCCATATTAGCCCGAAAACTTTCACCCCCTAGTGTGCTGTCCAAGCCATCGACTCACATTGAGGGCGGCATCAACTCTGTCTGCCGCTTGACTTCTCTGAGTCAGGCCGGATATGCAATCCTTCCCCAGCTTGGCGTCGGAGAAGAGCTCCGGCGCCCCTGGCTTGTCCGGATTGTGTAGTACGTATAGCACAACGCTAAGCACCGCAAAGAACTGCGTATAGGTAATGAACCAGTACGGCCCTATCAGCACAGCCTGCCTGCGGATCTCCAGGCCGATGTGTATAATGTTTCGGCAAACGTTGATCCCAGCTGTCGCGAATACTAGCTGCCGATCATCAATGGTCTTATCGCCTGCCGTCTGGCGAGAATGGAACTGGAGGAATGGCCGGTACAGCATCATCTGGACATGGCCGTACGCGAAGCGCAACAAGATCTTGACCCTTTGTTGCACACCAAAGTCAGTATGATTACGATACCTACTGACGAAGGCTGGAGGAGTTGATAGGACCTCGAGGCGTCTCTGTCGGGTACTTACCCTCGGCCCGCCTCGTTTTGCGACGGCACCGTTCTCATTGGATGAATCATATGGGAGCCTGCATCGGTGCTACGTACCTCGTAATTTGCGTATCTTCCTCCGGCCCCGGCCGCCAAGTCGCCGGGAGCTGCTCGTGCCAGTTGTGAAGGTCTTGTTCGATCTCTCTAATCCGCGCACAGCTAATCATATACGTCACATCCGTTTGTCCCCTTTCGGTTCCTTTGGGTGGATAGAGGTGCTCCACAACCTTGGCAAGAATCCGCATTAACTTTGCGTGCGCAGTAAATGCTTCGAGGAACAAGGGGGTGCCAGGCGGGGGCCGTAAGATAGCGCTTTCAGTAATATATTCATCATCCACTTCAGTCGGCCATGGTTGGTCGATGTCTTTATCTTGCAGGAGGAGCGGGAGGCCCAGCGTCGTGGAAAGGTAGACGTCTAGCTGTCGGATGGTGTGGAATACCCTCCTCCTTGTTTCGTCCTCGATGGGCGTCATGGTTGAATGTGGCAAGTGCCGGTGCAGTCCCATCCGCAGGGCGGAGCGCAGGGCAATACCGAGCAAGGTGTGGCAGCCTCCGAGGTTCCCAGTTGCCTGAAGGAATTGGACAATAAACACCAGCGATTGAAGAGTCGTCATATCACTGCATTCGGTGATATCTTGGAGGTAGCGCCTGGCGGATATATAGTATTTATACCTATTTTATTGGTCCAGCGGTCAGGAAGGGGGGCACCATGATAGGGCAAGTTGGAAAGAGCCATCCTCACCCTCGATCCATCGCGACGGCGTAGTGGTCGGGGTTCGTCGGGTCGTTCTCGTCAACATCGTACATAGAACCCAGCGAAATTATCGAAAACAAGAGACCCACAAACCTGCGTTCTTCGTACGTGTATCTCTGGGGGCGTTCTTGATAGAGCCCGTTGAATGTCTTCCAGAAGGTCGGGGCGTGGACGACCTTGAGGATGCACGAAGCGCGGCTGAATGAATACTCGCAAAGGGCGTGCGCGAGCTCGCGAGGCGGCAGTCCCCAGTAGTCGTAGTTTGCTTGCCACCAAGGGTTAGCCGAGTACACTGGCAGCCCCCCTAACGGTTCCAGTGGCGAGGCAAGAAAAGGGCGATGCGGCTGAGGCAAGAACGGCATGCGGGGATCGTATGCGAACAGTGTCGGGAACTGCTGGGTGATTCGGCCCAGAAATGCCGCCCCAGAGGAAAGGCCGTGGAAGACGTACTCGCCGGTGTCGGTGAGGCTCAGCTGGGCGATACGGTCGACCAGGGGAATGTACCGCGGCCCTTCCGTGGCATTGTCAGCGGCAGCGGTGGCTTCTCGGGTGGGCGCCCCGGACCCATCGGCCTCGTCCTGGCCATCAACGGAGGTTGCCAGAGGTTGCTGAGTCGGAAGAGACGCCGAGTCTGAGGCTTCAAGATCAAGGTGTGGCATGAACTGTCGGAGCAGGGATTCTGCCCTATGCAGCCGCTTCTCCAGAGCCCGCATCTCTTTATTAGACTTAGAGCCTCTTGTGCGGCCGGACGGCCGATCATACGTGCATTCTTTTTTGCGAGGCGAGTCAGAGGTCAGCCGGTGAAGCTACACTAAACGCTTGGTGTGGACAAGCGAAGAAGCGAAGGAGTGAAAGGGAGGTGGGGGTTTACTAGAGTTGAACTCAGCGCAGCTTTTACACGGCTGCCTCCCGTCACATTTGATCTTCTTGCGCCGGCAGTCATCGCAGGCCCGCGTGATCCTTCGATGCTTCCGGCCCAGCGGCCTAGGGGACTCGGGGCGGCTCGCGGTCATTGCTGGCGAGTCCTGGGCGGTTTCCATCGACCAGTCCGTCTCCCTGGTCGACAGAGGCGCCGAAGAGCGCGTGTACGGCGAGGGTTTGGGCGATGAGGCATTCGCGCCAGCGTCCGAAGCGGACTCGGACTCTTCGCGTTGCGACATATCAGGCGATGCTTTACCCGGGGTCGCGTGGCCGAGGAGGCAGGATTACGAACATGGGTGAAAGCGCACTAGTAGATCCCACGGGGCCCGAAGGGTTACGCATTCTGGGGGATTTCTGCTCTTCAAATTGATGTGGGAAAACTCAAAGGCGCTTCACGAGTGCGCTTTGGCTTGGGGCGCCGGGTTGACTCGAAAGTTGGGTGGTGGAACGATTGACCACAGCCTTGGGCGGAGAGAAGTGGGAGGAGGGGTGGGGTTGATGATAGAGGACCGGAGCATTGAGGTCGAAGCGCCAAGCATAACGCGTTGAAGGGTGGATCCTAGCCTTGGGCCTTTAGCTTGGGTGTGCAGGTGCGCGTGCGGCAACAGGTGGCGAGGAAAGGATTTAGCAGTGTCCAGGGCGCTGGGCAGCCTCAAAGGCGCTGGAACTGTGACTAAAGTGATCACACCGCGGTGCCGCTTGGATGCAATGCCGAGTTTTTCTGCAGGGGGGGCACAGGTCTACAAGGCTGATTTGGATAGCTACCAGTAAGGTGGCTATTACCGAAGTTTGGCCCCAGCCTTGTTCTAGCCACTTTGCCGTAGTGGTGCTGGCTGCGATGGCAGGACCGACCACATCCATTATGCGACAGCGAAGAGTGGTGGTCCATCCTCCCACCAAGTATAGCCGGAAAGGTATCACAGCAGAATTCCATTTCTCATAGTCAGCTAGGTAAGGTAGATAGGCAGGGAGTAGATCTTTGGCCCCCCCTTTTTCTTTTTTCTTTTTTTTCCCTCTTTTTTAACGGCCTTCTTTCCTTCTTTCTCTTTCTTCTTTTCTTTCCCAGGGGACTGACGACCTTTACTGGTTGGGGAAGTGGGGTTGAGATTCCCTCTCTCGGCCAAGCATCCGTCGTGCATTTGCTACTGTACTACGACGTCCCGACAAGGTCCGCCAAGGTGCAGGCGACGTAGAATGGGGCTCGCCCGTCCAATCACCTATCGTCCTGCCGGATGTACGGCTTGCCTTGGGTCGTGTGGGGCTTCTGTCTCCTTGGCAGAAATGGGATCTTGGCCAATCATGATGCTTCCCACCGGGTTCGTGGCCGCCTCTTGCCGTTCTTAGCCCCGCAGGCAGGCGGCCGTGAAAAAAGAGCCTACACCATACCTCCGTAGTTACCGGACTTCACCAGTCATGCTGACCCCGACCGAAACACAACTTCGTCGCGATATGCCTTGGCTCCAGATAACAGGACCCTAGCGACAGGGAAGGATGCACCGCCTAGCTACCGGAAACTGATCAATGCGCGCGATGGCTGTCTAGATTTTTCACGTCAGGGCACGCACATTCGCCTGTTGGTTACATCCATTCCCGGATGGTGCCCAACCGAGGCGGCCCGGTCGGCGCCGTGCCGCTCGCCCGGCTCGGGTGATCCACGCAAACTGCGCATAGCTTCCGTTGGATCACCGCGCATATGAACAACATTCTAGAGTATAGAGACGAGCAGACCCAAAGATCGATAGTGCCTAGACCGTTATATACCATGTAATTATAAATAACAATGGGAACCAGCCGACCAAATTATCTACGCAATTCCGGATTGATAACCCCAGCGACAAGTTGTAATTCTACTTTTCGGCTGGCTGGTTAGCTACCGTGACACCCTTTCTATAAATTTCCTCTGGGCATTCGTCATACGCTTAGCTGCCTTACCAAGCTACCTATCTACCAGTCTTGGTGGCTACAGAAGAATCTGCCGAACCACGTCCTGCCCTGCCTAAACGTGCCGCCCGGCGCTCGAAAGGTTTCTTACACAAGAGTCACAGGATTTCCGTGCACATACACGTCGTTTCATGAACTTCAACCGTTCGTTCACTTTTGCCCAGAAAAAATGGGCAACTTGGCGTAACCTTGGCGTAGCCTTGGCCTTGCCTTCTCTCCACCGACCGATCCCCACATCCGCACTCTGAGTAGTGAAGCTTGGCGGTATGTAAAAATCCCGAGTCTCTCGGCCTTGCCGTGTAGCCGGTTCTGGGGAGGTTGATTTGCAGGTGAAATGCTCGGCCTGTGGCCACTAATCCAATCTTTCGTCAACGCCAAGACTTCAAGATAAATTCTCTTGGCTCGGGGCGATACCATGTAGCAGACCTCGGAGACCGGGTTAAATAAGACTACTCTCTACCCTGCCGTGTTAAGTGCCGAAATAAGAATGAGCCGCATTTCTCTTAACCCACAAGGATCTTCTCGAACTGCTGATTCCTAGTTTCGGGCATATCAAACCCCATACCCCCCTCAGTTCATATTCGCTTCTTCTGAATTTGCTCGAACCGTGCTTCTAACCGAGAAAAGAACCACGAGTTGCCCCCTTCCCCGTCTCTCACCCGCAAGGATGGCAAAGGGGACCGGGGACGTGCTGAAAGGCCACATCTCCGGCCAGTCCAACCGACCACTGAGCCGGCCCCCGCATGCCCTGACGGCTGAGCAGGTCGTCCAAGAGCTAGAAACCTCTCCTATAGATGGTCTTTCACAAACGACGGCGGCGCAGCGCCTCCAGGAACATGGCCCAAACGACCTAGGAGATGGCGAAGGCGTATCGCCGCTGAAGATCATCATGGCACAAATTGCTAATGCTATGACGCTGGTGCTTATCCTCGCCATGGCAGTCAGTTTCGGGATTCGGTCTTGGATCGAAGGCGGCGTAGTGGCCATCGTCATTCTCCTCAATATCGTTGTCGGCTTCTTCCAGGAATACTCCGCGGAGAAGACAATGGATTCCCTTCGCTCGCTGAGCTCTCCTACTGCAAACGTGGTCCGCGACGGCGAGGCCAAGGTCATCCCTTCTGGAGAGGTTGTTGTTGGCGACTTGATTGAGCTAAAGATGGGTGACACCATCCCCGCTGACATCCGGTTGGTTGCACCATACGCCCCCCTTGTTGTATCGTGCTTTGCGCTAAGACGTTTAGGCTCACTGAGGCGGTCAACTTCGAGACGGACGAAGCTCTGCTGACAGGCGAGTCTCTTCCGGTCCGGAAGAATGTGAAAGCGGTTTTCGACGACGCGACTGGACCGGGCGACCGGCTCAATGTGGGCTACAGCTCCTCTACAGTGACCAAAGGGCGAGCTAAGGGGATCGTGTTCGCCACAGCCGCATACACTGAAATAGGTGCTATCGCTACAGCTCTCCGGAAGAGCGAGTCCCGCGTACGCGAAGTGAAGCGGAAACCTGGCCGCAGTCCGAAGCCGCATCGTTATCTGGAAGCCTATACCCTGACTTTGACGGACGCCATTGGACGTTTTCTCGGCGTCAGCGTCGGAACCCCCCTGCAAAAGAAGCTCTCAAAACTCGCCATAATGCTCTTCGGCATCGCCATTGTCTGCGCCATTATTGTCCTAGGTGCCAATAAATTTGTCGCACGGCAGGAAGTGATTATCTATGCCGTTGCGACCGGTCTCTCCATGATCCCTGCCTCTCTCGTGGTAGTCTTGACCATCACTATGGCTGCCGGCACCAAACGCATGGTGCAGCGCAACGTCATCGTCCGCAACCTTAAGTCTCTGGAAGCTCTCGGCGCCGTCACCGATATCTGCTCTGACAAAACGGGGACATTGACTGGGGGGAAAATGGTAGTCAAGCGAGCGTGGGTGCCATCCAGAGGCACCTACACTGTGGATATTTCGTCCAAGCTCTTTGATCCCACAGTTGGTCAAGTCTCGTTCGTCGAGAGGCAGCCTCACGAGATGGGGCCTTCCGGATTCGGCGAGGCGGACGGCGAGAAAACTTGCCAGCCCTCCCAACTTTTGGCGGACAGTGGGCACGCCCTCTTGAACTACTTGCTCGTCGCCTCATTGGCGAACCTGGCCACGGTGCACGAAAAGGACGGTGAATGGCATGCCAGGGGTGACCCCACAGAGATAGCAATCCAAGTTTTTGCCTCTCGCTTCGGCAAGAACAGACTTGAACTCACCGCGGGGGAAACCCCTCTGTGGACTCAAGTTGCGGAGCTGCCTTTCGACTCGGATGTCAAGCGAATGTCGGTTATCTTTGAGTCGAAGGCAGCCAACGAGCAAATTGTATTCACCAAGGGAGCCGTTGAGCGCGTTCTGGGTGCTTGCTCGAACTACTACCCAAAGGACGACGGGGTGCTTTGCGCTTTAACTGATGAGTTCCGAGACCAAGTGCTGAGGAATATGGAGTCGCTCGCTAGTATGGGGCTTCGGGTTCTAGCGCTGGCAAGCAAGAAACATAACGGTGCTCCGCTGGAGAGCGGCGATTCGGTAGACCGGGAGCAAGTCGAGTCAGACCTGGTGTTCCACGGCCTCATCGGCCTATACGACGCTCCCCGGCCGGAGTCCAAGCCGGCAGTCTTGAGCTGCCACAAAGCAGGTATTTCAGTGCACATGCTTACCGGGGACCATCCCGAGACAGCCAAGGCTATCGCGCTCGAGGTCGGCATCCTGCCGTCCAATATGAGCCACGTCCGACGCGACATTGCAAAAGCAATGGTAATGACAGCTAGCGAGTTCGATGCCCTGACGGACGACCAAGTTGATGAACTCCCTGTCCTCCCGCTGGTGATTGCGCGATGTG
Source organism: Thozetella sp. PMI_491 (assembly GCA_021432635.1). Classification (NCBI taxonomy): domain Eukaryota; kingdom Fungi; phylum Ascomycota; class Sordariomycetes; order Chaetosphaeriales; family Chaetosphaeriaceae; genus Thozetella; species Thozetella sp. PMI_491. The sequence goes on from MU270072.1 coordinate 319,437, forward strand.
CACCCAATACCAAGGTGCGCATGATCGAGGCGCTGCACCGGAGAAAGAAATTCTGCGCCATGGTAAGTGCCTCTGTACCCTATCTCCCAGACGCCGCCTGTACCATGAGATCTCGAGGCTGACGGACTGGACAGACTGGCGACGGCGTGAACGACTCACCGTCCTTGCGCATAGCAGATGTTGGGATTGCCATGGGCCAAGCCGGCAGCGACGTGGCCAAGGAAGCCTCGGATATCGTGCTCGCGGACGACAATTTCGCGAGCATTGTCGCCGCTATTGAGGAGGGTCGCCGGATCTTTGACAATATTCAGAAGTTTGTGCTGCACGTGCTAGCGGAGAACATCGCGCAGGCAGGCACCTTGCTCGTCGGTCTTGCATTCAAGGACAGCCGTGGCCTGTCCGTCTTCCCGCTAGCCCCGGTTGAGATCGTGTGGATCATCATGATCACGTCCGGCATGCCGGATATGGGTCTGGGCTTCGAGCGCGCCGTCCCCGATATCATGACCCGGCCCCCCAAAAGTCTCAAGGCGGGCATATTTGACACCGAATTCCTCATCGACATGGTCGTATACGGGCTCTGGATCACCGCACTCTGCTTGTCGTCATTTTCTCTCGTGGTCTTTGGCTTTGGCGGAGGCAACCTCGGCGAGAACTGCAACGAATCGTTCGAGGAGAGCTGCACGACAGTCTACCGCGCTCGCGCGACTACCTTCTCCTGTCTTACTTGGTTCGCGCTATTCCTAGCTTGGGAGATGATCGATCGCCGCAACTCCTTCTTCGCCATGGAACCCGGCAGCAAGAAGTACTTCACGCAGTGGGCGATCGACGTCTGGCGAAATCAATTCCTCTTCTGGGCCGTGATCATCGGATTTGTCACGCTCTTCCCGACTCTCTATATCCCGGTCATCAACAAAGTCGTGTTTAAACATGCGGGAATCGACTGGGAATGGGGGATTGTCTTTATCAGTGCCGCACTATTCTTTGCGGGGGCTGAGGGGTGGAAGTTCGCCAAACGGGTGTACTTCCGTAGGCAGGCTGGAAAGAGGCAGGGTGGTGACGAAGATGACTTAGAGGGCCGGGCTTTTGCCGAATGCCTTACGAGCAGCGATGACGGTGATGAAACTCCCGGCCGAAAGATCAGAGAGAAGAACCCTTGATCGGAAGGGCCAAGAGTTGAAGCATGCAACCAGGAAGCACACTCACCAAGCATGGTATCAAGGAGGTTAATGGGCGAACCACCTCGAAGAGGTAACAATAGGTCATGGCTACCCGGCTATTGAATGAGGGAGACTTGGACCAACCTTAGTTACGAAAGCGCACCCACGCACTCACGCACCTACCCACACATACATAAAAACCAGCTGGCCAGCCAAGCGCATGGCTGAGGTGAACAAAGCTTTCAAATGGCCATCGACCAGCTGGCCGACGGCTATGTTTACGGCGAACAAAGGAGAGATTGGTATAAGGCAACAAAAGGTAGATTAGTAAAAGGGCAACTACCTTAAGCCCACTGCGCTGGCAGCAACTACACATATAGATAGGAGTCTATTCGATTGCTTTTGCTGGGTACCTTGACTTTCAATTCACGAGAAAGAAGATGCTAAGTTTTCCTGATTCCTGCTGTGATGGAACTTAGGATAGATAAATAGCGTCTGGATGAGTGGGCAGCTACATAGCTTGTTCGTAGTTAGCGAGAAATAATAGCTGCAGGCGCTAAGGAGTCGTATATAATAATACAGCTCATGTTTGGTTGGTTGGCAACGCGGGAACTAAAAAGCTACAGTTTCCTCCTATTACTGACGCCTTGAACACAAAAGAAATACCTAGCAATTGATCCAGATACGGGATGTCTCCTGGGCTAGCAACGAGCTAAAAGGTCCTGCTACAAGTCCACATCACCGTTTCCTAGCTTCCCGGCCCTCGAATCTGGCCAGCCTCTGTCCCACATCAAGCGAATGAACATACAAGGGGTAGATTGTATTTCATTATGCGTGTGTCACGGTCTACTCGTAATCCCGTGGCAAGGCCTGTTGGGGAAAAGGGGGAAGAGAGGTGCACTAGTTGAATTATGCTGTACATTCGCCCGCTCTCGCCTAGCATGGAGAGGCCCCAAGCCAAGACTACAGTTCGATCCAAGACTGCCGATAGATGGAAGATACAGGGGCCGTCGAGCCGTCGATCCCGTAAAGGGCGTTCAGCTGGGGGGCAGGGCGCAGCAGCTGCTAGCCAAAGTTGGGGTAGAGCATTATAGAACCCTGGCTCGCAATTCTTGGTAGATTTGCCCAGGATGCTTGTGCTTGCGAGCCTCTACACCATCAGCCCTGCACCCTGGTGCGCCAATTTCCCACCATTCAAGCAGTCGTCATCGCCAAAAGTATGTCCAGTTGTATTAAAGTCGATGACAGGATGCCCGGATCGTTCAATCTGCTGTTTGCGCGCAGTCTGCCATCCACTCGTTTATCTCTGTTTTTTTTGTTTTTTATTTCCTGCTTGTTCTAGGCAGCGTCCGATTGACCGACCGAGACCAGCAACTCGCCCGAAAGAACAATGCGGTTCGCTAATCTTGGTGCCACGCTCGCGGCACTTGCATTGGCCACCCCGGCCCGCAGCCAGACTACCAACTGCCGGTGCCTACCCAGTGATTCGTGTTGGCCCTCGACCTCGGCGTGGTCAGCACTCAATGCTACTGTCAACGGCCAACTCGTTGCAACAGTCCCTATTGGGTCCGTGTGCCATGCGCCAAACTACGACTCAGCCGCGTGCACTGCTCTGCAGAATAGCTGGACCGCACCGCAGACACAGTATGTGCCCCGAACGCGATCTCGCGCCTCTGTCCTGGCGTGCAAGCATCTACTGACCTTGATTTCAGCATCGCGTCGTCTTCGTCACTGATGCAGACGTATTTTGCAAACCAGAGCTGCGATCCCTTCACCAGCACATCGTCGGCGTGCGAGCTCGGAAACTACGTGAGCTACGCCGTCAACGTCACATCTGCTGCAGACGTCGCGGCCGCGCTCGCGTTCGCCTCGGACAACAACATCCGCGTAGTAGTGCGGAACACTGGGCATGAGTGCGTCCTCCCCTCCCTCCTTGCACCCCTTTCTGCTGCGGGTCCAGCGTGGCGCATTGCCATCTCCACACCTAGAATGAGCATGCGCTAATCCCTGCCTTTTTAGCTTCTTTGGGCGTTCTACAGGGGCCGGCGCCTTGGCCATCTGGACCCACTACCTCAAGGATACCTCGATCGTGGACTGGTCGGACGACCTGTACACGGGCAAGGCCCTTAGGATGGGAGCCGGCATCCTCGGATACGAGGCGGTCGAGGCGGCGAATGCAGAGGGCCTCGTAGTTGTCACTGGCGAGTGCCCAACAGTCGGCATCGCCGGCGGCTTCACTCAAGGCGGTGGCCACTCGGCCCTGAGCACTAGCTTCGGCCTCGGCGCCGACCAGGCGCTCGAGTTCGAGGTTGTCACCGCCGCCGGTGAGGTAGTCACTGCCAATGCCCAGAATAACACGGATCTGTTCTGGGCGCTCAGCGGCGGCGGCGGCGGCACCTACGGCGTCGTCACGGCTCTGACGGTGCGCGCCCACCCCGACCTCCAAGTCGGTGGCGCCACCCTCACCCTCGTTGCCCTCTCCACTACCCAGGCGAACTTCATTAAGGCAGTCACCGCTTTCCACTCTATGATCCCCAACATGACGGACCACGGCGCCTCGGTCGTCTACGTCATCGGTGCCGGCTTCCTGCTCATTAACCCCATCACCGTCTACAACTCGACGGGCGACTATGTCAAAGAGACAGTGCTGGGTCCGTTCCTGTCGCTGCTCTCGCAACTATCCATCCCCGTCTCGGCCAGCTACAGCACCCTCTCGTACCGTGACCACTACAACACATACATGGGGCCATTGCCCTATGGACACGTCGCCGTCGAGGCGTACCAGTTCGGCAGCCGCCTGATCCCGCGCGAGACGCTCGAAGACAACAACGATGCGTTTGTAGGAACCCTCCTGAACCTCACAGCCGCCGGCATCACGGCCGCCGGCAGCTCGGCCAACTACGCGCTGCAGTATTCCGGGGTCACCAACGCCGTGCTGCCGGCCTGGCGCAACGCAACCGTGCACCTGCAGATCACGACGCCATGGAACTCGACCGCGCCCTGGAGCGATATGACTGCCGCCCAGGCCCGCATGACGAACGAGTTCGTGCCTATGCTGGAGAAGGTGGCTCCGGACTCGGGCGTCTACCTCAACGAGGGCGACTTCCGCACCGCAAACTGGCAGGACGACTTTTTCGGCGAGAACTACGCCGAGCTGCTGTCTATCAAGCAGAAGTGGGATCCCAACTCGCTCTTTTATGGTCTCAAGAGCGTGGGCAGTGATGCATGGACTGTGGGTGATGATGGACGCATGTGCAAGGCCTAAAGGGAGGTGGTTTCCTCGAAGATGTAATATTATATATGTAACGATTTATGACAATTCAATGGGTGACTGTGCCCTGGTATCTCAAAGAAAACCACAAAACCACTTAACATGCATCAGTGAAGATCCTTTATCTGACGAGAACCTCTTGCTGTCTCCCGCGGTGCTCCGGATGCAGCATGTCGGATGTGCTGTTTCTAGTTGTCCAGGAAGGAAAGAGCCTCTCCCATGGTTTTTTTACACCGGCAGAGTTTCGCTTGCTTACTATCCCATGTATTGGCATCCCCAATGCTTGCGAATCCTAAAGATCCGGGTAGCACCATGGAAGCAGCCCGCTACGCTTACGAAGCCAGACTTGGTGGCCGTAGGTTTGGGACATGATGTCTCCAATTTCGCGATCTAGGCCGGCCCCCGTAGACAGTGAACCTATATACGAGCACAATACTAGAGTCTCAAGTTAGAATATAGTTGTCCGTAGTATCGTAGGAAGGACGGACTTAGAATAGACCCTATCAGAGCAGAGATCGACGAACATGTGTCTAGCCCTCTGGATTATTCTAGATGAACTGGACACTGGAGTATCACTATCGTGAAATTTGTGGCGCCTTGATGCTTTCCCCTACCAGCCGCTTCGCCTCGGCCGAAGTACTTAGCTGCACGCCGTTGGGGGGAGTACAGCCAAGGCTAGCGCTAGGCTGAGGTCCGATAGGTTAGGCGGGCTAAGAAGCCATTTTCGCGATTCAGAAAACGATGCTGGTCAAGACCTTGAGGATTAGAAAGGAGGAAATTGCTTGGCGTTGCCATCTGTGCCATGATGAACAAAAGTGTTAACTACATGCTTGAACAACCCTGATTATGAAGCCGCGCTGAGGATAACACTGGACGGCACGTAGGTAACACATAGGAATATTTCGACTAGCATTTCCTAGGAAATTTGATCACTACTGTCTCAATTTCCGGTCTTATTGTGTTATGTTCTTTTAGAAGGGCGAGCCGCGAGGAGAGATGGGCGATTCTACAATAAGAGGCGTCCATAAATCCAGACCCATCAAATGTAGATGCTCGACTTGATCTTTAACTCATATGCATGAGCCTAGATCTCCGATTAGTTTCAGGTGGCGCAATGAACGAAGCACCTGAGATTAGAGTGTACCGGCTCCACATGATTACTTGGAGCTGAAGGTCCCATAGAACAACACCACAATACTACATACATACTGTATCGAAGCTAAGAAAGTTGAGCTGCAAGTTGGGATGTTGCTGAAGAGCCGGGCTTCCCGGTACCGGCGACAATATCTCCGGAAACAAGCTGAACACGAGAAACCCGTAAACGCGTAGCTTCAGGGGAAGGGGCGGCGGAAGAAGACTTGGCCAAGAAACTAGATGGTACCGTATACGAGTCGGTCAAATGCTTTGTTCTCGCCCCGCCTAGTCAGGAACCTCATCGCCACTTCACCCGATGTGGCAGAACGGACTGCATGAAACACGCCCGAACTGCCGACTAGCCGACGATGGCCGTATTTTCTCACGCGATGTGGCACAGCACTCAACGCCGCTTCCTGTTTAGATGCCATCATTGTTCGTTTCTCTCCTTTCCCCACCCCCACGAGGTCAGGAGATCTACAGCCGGCCTCGAGCGGTGGAGCCTCTGGGCTGCAGCTAGCGTCCGCTAAATTAGGTTTGTGCCGGCTGCCCGGCCACTATCGACACGCTATCGCGGCCGACGCACCCTTCCAGCTGCTTTGGTCCCTGACTAAACAATTAGCCTACTAGACCGTCGCCCAAGCCCAGATGTCAAGACACTACCCTTATTTTCCCTCAGCAGTCCGCCCGCTGTCTCTTGCCCGGCTCTTTGTGCCCGGACAATGACGTCCTTAGCGAGTCAACGGCTCTGCTGAGGTCTGCACGCTCATCTCCGCTAGGCTCGCCGCCGCCGCCGATGACAAAGGCCAAGAGCGCAGCCGGACTATTGGAAAATGCCTGGACTGCGATGGGCTCGCGCTGGCAGTCGCGTAGGCGGAAAGGGGTTCTAAGATCCCACGATACAAAACGGCAGCCGGCCTCCCTGCTTCCACAACCTGATTTCTCTCCTCACCCAGCTCACTCTGGTGGCCTTAACGCTCTTTAATACAAGGCGAGATATATCTCGTTCTTTACACATTCGTTTACACTTAATCTAATCACATTCGCTACTCCGCACTCGTTATTGCTTTTCACCACTGTCTGGTAACGCGGAAATCCGACAGGCATTCTTTGTTCGATAACCCGATTTATCATGGGTGCTTCTAGCCTACTAGCTACGGCTGTGGCAGCTGTGGCCATTATTGGCAGAGTCCAGGCTACCGAATATATCCTGCCGCCATGCACATCTCCCTTTCAGCCATTTGTCTACTCCGGATGCTTCAGCAACCCGGGCAACCCCAATGCGCTTAGCTGGCAGACGGATCTCAGCTTTAATAGCGTGACTGTCGAGAGTTGCGTAGCGGAGTGCAAAGGCAACGGATACCGATATGCCGGTGTCATCTACGGCGGGTATTGCTTCTGTGGCCAGACTGTTGTGGGCGGTAGCCTCCTAGACGACAAGCAGTGCAATATCCCTTGCACGGGCAACAGCTCGGAAACCTGCGGTGGCGAAAACAAAATCTCCATTTACCAGGATCCTACCTTTCCCAAGCCCTCCGACAGCACGACCATCTCTGACTATGTCTCTCTTGGATGCTGGACTGATGGTGGCAACTACGGAAAAGCACTGAACATTGGTATGAGCTCGCCGTCCGGCGACGCCGTGACCACCGAGTCGTGCCTTCAGGCTTGCAAGAACGGTGGCTACCCCTTTGCTGGTACCGAGTATGGCGGTGAGTTCCTAAACCCTTCTAGTGTCTTATCCACCAAACTGCACATGCTAACTTTTTCTAGGCGAATGCTACTGTGGTGTCGTCATTGGCAACAACACGAAATCGGCTCCTGCTACCGACTGCGATAAGCCATGCCGTGGTAACACCAGTCAGATCTGCGGCGGCGGCAATCGTATGAACTTGTATGTCGCCGAGGATCTTGAGTCCATCGAGCCTTGCGGCTATGTCCCGCCGGTAATCTCGTCATCCTCTACTACGTCGACTCCCAGCTCGACCCCCAGCTCGACTCCCAGCTCGACTCCCAGTTCGACCCCGAGCTCGACTCCCAGCTCGACTCCCAGCTCGACCCCCAGTTCGACCCCTAGCTCGACTCCTAGCTCGACCCCCAGTTCGACCCCGAGCTCGACCCCCAGCTCGACTCCCAGCTCGACTCCCAGCTCGACTCCCAGCTCGACTCCCAGCTCGACTCCCAGCTCGACTCTCTGCTCGACCACCAGCTCCAGCACTTCTACTACTTCGAGCACCTCGACCTCCACTACCGCTGCTACGACCACGAGTGCTGCTGTCTGCACCACCACGACTGTTATCCCGCCTAGCTGCGAGTACAAGTGCGGTGATTGGTGCTCGTCCCCTCTCCCCGATTGGAACGACCAGAATAGCTGCAAGAGCGGCCACTCTAGCTGCGCTATCCAGGTCTCGGCCTGCTTCAAGACCGCTGGATGGCCTGACGCCATGTCTTGCTTCGATTTCTCCGGCTGGTGTGACGACGTCAAGGACTACTGCAAGGGCTCGGGTTCCCGGAGCAAGTCGGACTGCATTAAGCGCAACCCGCCCAAGGGTGGCAACAGCAAGCCCGTCACGAGCACCATCACTATCCCCTGCAAGACCACGAGCACGCCGACCCCTAGCAGCACTTCGACCAAGTGCCCGATCCCGACGCCGACTGGCATCTGCACGCAGCCCAGCAACAGGCAGTGGGGCTATGGGCCTGGCAATCCCGTGGGAGGCATCGACCTCGCCGTCGTGACCTGCAACGACTTGAAGGATGACTTCTACCAGAATCCCTTCAAGCTGTACACGGAGAGCGACAGCTCCAAGTGCTCGTCTTACTCGCGCAACAAGGTTCCCTCGGCGTGCGCTTCTGCCTGCAAGGCCCAGTACGACCAGTGCAGCGCCACCTACGTCAAGGGCTGCCAAGAGAACCAGTACAACGGCAAGAGCTGGGGTTCCCGCATCAGCGCTTCTACTAGCTCGAGCTCTGGTGGTCTCTGGGGCTGGCTGAGCAGCTTGTTCGGTCGCCGTGATACAAGCTACTTCGAGTATGCGGCGTCGGGTGAGACCAAGAAGCGCACCTTTGGCTGGTCTGACTCGTACAAGACGGCCGGCAATAAGTGCCAGGCACAGTACAGCGACTGCTTGAGCGTCAACAAGGACGTGAGCGGCAGCGGAAAGTGTGGCAGCTGGGGCAACGGATGGTAAGAGGGAGGTGTCCTGTTCTTAATAATGCACTATATTTGGAGTTTATAGTGAGAAATACACCTACAAGTGCCTGTGCCGATGTTTTCGGTTCCGATAATGGAAGTGCACCACACAATACTTTTCAAAAATAATTTGATTTTTAAAGTTAGAAAATCGTTTATATGTAAATATATACGGTGAGAAGCTGCGCAGCCCGCAATGTAAGTATATTACTAGATATACCATTAGTAATCTATCGAATGGTAGGGTTATTGTACTAAATTCTGGGATTCTGTCAAGATTCAGGGCAGGAGCCATGTAACAGTAGAATTTGTCGGTATACTCTTTTGCTTTTTCAAGGACGGCCTGGACGCCTCCCATACAATCAACATAGCGCTTTCCCTCCTCTTTTGGTGGGTGCTTCCATATATTGGCTGGGTTGCCATCGAACCACGTCATATAACGCTGATAGATGCCCTTCACATTCTGCGACAAGCAGCCGTAGTATTCTCCGGCATACCACTCTTGCTGCAGCGATGGCGGAAGCTGGAGCTGTTCTGCTATCTCGATCCCTGACATCCCTTTGTTCATAAGTCTGACCGTCTGATCATGCATATAGCCATAGAGGTCTCGTTGGTTTGAAATGAACTTGACGATATTTTCGTGGCCCCACGTTGGCCAGTGATGGCCCGACAGAATCACATCGGAATCGTGTCCGTACAAATCGAGCGTCTCGTCCAAGTGCTTGGACCACTTTTTGGCGTCTCGAACTTGTGCGCCTCGCAAGGTAATGACGTTGTGCATAGTATGAGTTGCACACTCTGCGATATAGACAGCACGCTGATCAGGGAAGAAGACGTTGATTTCGCATGGTGCTTCCGTTTCAGGCACCATCTGGAATACAAGTCTTACTCCGTCGATTATTCGCTCGTCACCGGTCGCGTCGATAGTATCATTCGGCGGTACGACGATTGTAGTACCACTAGAAGCAGCCATACCCAAGCCACAGCCGCTACAAGTAGTCAGTATCTGCATTCAAAAATGAACTGCGCTTAATGGGAAGACATACACATGAGCTTTTGGTCCGATAGGTAGAGATCCCCCAAACATGAATACAGCCCGTCTGCGCATCGCAGGGCCGGCAACTATATTCTCTTTGAGCACCGCGTCCATGAAACCAGTTGGAGCAATGATGGGGACTTCGCGCTGATTTTCAACTGATTCTGGTAGAACACCTTGTGCACCACCGAAATGGTCATAATGCGAGTGTGAGTAGATCACAGCTTTTACTGATCGGTCGCCGCGGTGGCTGCGGTAAACCCTAGAGCCGCAGCCGCGCATTCAGTCGATGCAAGAACGTCTAGCACAATGACACCGGTCTTGCCTTCGACGAGAGTCATGTTTGAGATATCGAAGCCGCGGACTTGATACACGCCATTGGTGACCTCGAACAGGCCCTGCTTCCGGGTCAGCTGTCCTTGTCGCCATAGCTTCGGATTCACTATCGATGGGCAATCCCCTTGTAGAAAATTGTAGTCCTCGTTATTCCACACCGTCTGACCATCTTTGTTTCTCACGAGACAGGTGTCCAAGAACACGACGAGACACCCCGTTCGGCATTTTCAAAGTCGACGTCGTCTTGGAATGAAGGCTGAATGGTCGGATGAGACAATGCCTAAACACTAGATGCAATCTGTATATGGGGGATTTCGTTGAAAATGTAGGGACCAAAATGATAATAATAAACGTGTATAATATGACATGCAATTCCCATGCGCGACGGCATTCATATATACCTTGGGCCTAAGCACGATAAGCTTCTGCTGCAAGGTTTGTAACATGCTCAGGTAGTCTCTCAGGTACGTAGCTTCCCGTGAGTCACTGGGCTAGCAGCACTGAAAACTTGCTCCGAAGGCCAAGTCTAGGCTGATGGGACTGGAAGTTCATGCGCCATGCAGGGTGGCAAATTCGTTACTAAGAGTGGAGTTAATGCCTTGACTGAGACTATGAGAGTTAGTTAGTATCTTGACTAAAACTAGGTGTAGTTTATAACGGTAGTGACGTTATTTCGTTAGTACTCTAACTTGACTCAAACCAATTAATGATCGTTAATTAGTTTGAGTCAATTAGTTAATTTTATATGTATTTCGTTAAAAAGAGCACTAACTCTCGTTACTAAGAATAGTTAATGTGCTAACTTTAACTTCCAGTAAACTCGCTTAGTTTGGTTAGTATACTAACTCTTACTACCGTAGTTAACTCGATTTGTTAACTCTTACTAAGTAGTTTCGTTAATAATTACAATTAACTATTAACTAGTAGTTAATTTTGCCACCCTGGCGCCATGACGTTAAGTTGTGCACAAGCCCCACGCTAGATGGCAAAATGTGATGTGCTCTTAGGACCAGGCAGCCAAACAGTGCTGTAGATGCTGTACTGGCTAGAAATATTACTATCAGCCACCATTTTGTCCACTTGGAGTGACCGTTCTTTTGGTGCCATAGTTCTAGCATTGTATTTGTAACAATCGCCATCTAGTCTATTCTTACTAGTCCTTCTTTTAAGTGGGCTAGTTCAACTAGACTCCCTATCTTCTTCAGCACGAGCTGCTACTATCTGGACTGCCCCTCTCGCTTCCTCTTCCGGGTAGACTGGAAGTCCTTGATGTCGTTTACCGAGAGCTAGTAGTTAAACCAGCAGTTAAGCCAGTAATTAAACCAGCTATCTCGCTAGCATAAATATTATAATAACAGCCTATAGCCTTTGAAACAGTAAGAGAGCTAACTAATTAGTTTTAATATATATGAGGCGCACAGAGCTCCTGGAGCCTGTAGAGGGCTAGCGAAAGTCGCCCGCGCTTAGTACAGTAATCTCAGTGGCCTTCGTGGCTCTGATAGCCCTGGTGACTCCGTGTTGACCTCACAAATCCGACAGCTTTCGGCTCAATTTAGCCTTTTCACTTTAGCCCTTAAAAGGCCTGCGCAGCACTATTTTATTGAAACCCGCCTACTTTCTATATAATGCCCTAACCTACTATTTCAACCCCCCCTTTTTTATTTTTATTTTTTTTTAACCCCCTCCTATAGCAAAGGTGCTTTATCACTGCTTTTCTTTACTCTCGCCGCTAGCTTCCTTGTTAATAAACTCAATAAAGTTCCCAGTACCCTTCATTGCTTGCCACTCGTCCTCTAACATACCAAATGAATGACAATCGAACCATTCGCCGTTAAATCAAATTCATTTACGCTTTGTCCCTTCGGGCACAAAGCCAAGTCTCTCATACAAACGGGTTGCGCCAGGGTTATTACCCAAGGTTTCGATAGAAATACGGTGCACACCTCCGATACAAAAGCTCCAGCGTAACACAGTTGATAGCCTCGGTGCCGTAGCCATTGCCACGGAAAGGAGCGAGTAGGTCGATGACGATAGAACTCTCACGGTGGTGCCACTCAGACTGCTTCGTAGCTTTCAGTCTCACGAATTCGATGGGGGTAGGCTCCCGCTTGGCGTTGCCATCATTCGCGCCGGTTAGCGAGGCAGAGGAGCGTAGGCAATTAATCACGCCCAGTAAAGAGTTCTCAGCGATTGTTTGCCTAAACTTGCCAATCAAGTGCTTTCTTGGAAGTGGCTTCATGAGATTTGGGCTCCAGCGGCCCCACGCCCAGGTGTCTGATTGGAATGAATAGAGGAAGGAGTCGTCTTCGAGCTTATCCTCAACCGCCCGATAGATAAGATGCTTCGAACTGAATAGTGAGCTGGGGGTAGTCAGTGGATATTTCTTTTCGCCCAGCGTGGCCCTGGTACTGGAGGAACTGCGTGGTGGATCCGGACCCTGGTCTGACCAGGCCATGCCAGCTCAATTTGTATAAGTAGTTAAGGGGTGCCGTCCTACCTCAGAGAGGAGGACCATCCAGTCATCCATCTATCCATTTGCATCGTTCAGATAGCAATCAACTTCGTACATTCGTTTCCCTAGACAAGACCAACCACAAGACCACTCTGTACGACCATTACGGGGCTTCGCCCCATTCCTACGTATTCATCCTGCCCTGGTCAGAGCCCAGCACTCGTTGGATCTCGCATTGGCATGCCCTCTTCCACGTACCACTAGACTTACGCTGCTTCAACGGCCCTACCTACGAACTGGATCGCAAGATCGTGGTATTGGTTCCGCGCTGTGGCTAGTAGGCTACGGAGTATATGGCGGTGGTGTTGTTTGTGGGTTGTTCCGCACGTGCTCTGCTTCCTGCTCCCCGTTCTCAATAGGCTTGTCGCCATATTGAAATTATGAAAGGATCAAAATGAGGAATTGATGTACACTCATAACTATGCCAATTCAATTACTCGCATGCTCGCATGACAACACTGATGTGAAAAAGTAATGTTGACTAGTACAGCAAGCAAACGACGGCCTTTTTGGAAATGGAATGGTTTATCGCTCTTGACCAGCAAGGCTCTCATCTTGGGGGGGTTTCCTAAATGCCAACCTGTTTCAATCCCCATCTAGCTCTGCACTGTAACCCTCTCAATTCTTCGGCATCACTTTCTTGCATATGCCGAGCACTTGCCCCAAGTCATACGACTTTTATCATTCAATAAAGACAAAGTGCAGTTTATCGCCTCACTTTTCTCAATCCCTGCTACCATTGTGCAAGTCTATAATTAAACCCTCGTATCTCTAGCCATTGACAGTGGTTGGACCAAACGGAGCTACCAATCAAGTCTTTTGAACGACCACCATCTCGTATCATGCATCTTGAGAGTTTCAGTGTGTGTCATTCATTCATCCAGTTGGAGGAGGTACTCACCGATTGCCTCACCGTAGCATGTCTGCATTTCAGCCCATATTAGTCGGGCAACAGGTTCTTATTCATGCATGCAGCTTCTGCTATTTCTGCATCGAGGAGCTTAATGTAACCCTAGGCTGACATGTAGCAATCTATGCAATAGCAGCCTTGGGGTGACTGATGTAACCCTCAGCAGGCTGGCACGTAGCAGCGTCTGCTTCCAACTCATTAAATATTCTGCTCGCTTTTCTCCGCCACGATCGGGGTTTTTTTCTTCTTTTCTCTCGTTTTAAAAAAGAACATTGAGCAACAGGAATACAATAGTGAACAGTGACCTTTATCCCAAATATACCTTGTTATTTCCAAGATGGCACCTGGAAAACTCGTCGATGATGATTGGAACACCCCAGTTCTCAACCCTCAGGCCAGCGTAAATAGCACTAGAGCCGCTACATTGCCCGAATTGTGGCCTGTTGCTGTGGCAGGCGAGCTTGTTTGGACCGCTTCGGATTACCAATCCCCGGACTCCTATACCTTGACCTTGACACCGGAGGATATCAGAGAGATTCATGAGGGCCTCAATTACTTCCATGGCACGTCCCCCCTTTTCCTCTCCTAATATGCCGCAGCTAACTCAAGCGTGTAGAGCTTGGCCTGGATGGAGATGAAGCTCAACCAGAGACGTTTCCCCTCCCTCAGCTGGCGCTAAAGCTGAGCGATTGTGCTAGGCAGGTTCACCAGGGACGAGGCTTTGTCAACATCCGTGGCCTAAACCCGGCAGACTTCAGCGCAGAAGATAATGCCATTGTGTTCCTCGGAATTTCAAGTTACATTGGAGAAGCTCGTGGAAAGCAGGACGATGATGGGAATATGATCAGTTAGAGCTCCTTACCGACAGAACGCCGCTACAAGAAAGCCTCACGCTAAGCATCTCCAGTGCACCTTTACGATGTCAAAGAGACGCATACCCCGCAATCTGTGCGGCCGACGCGCTACTCAAACAAGGCTTCGGTTAGGGACTCGATGCCCGCGTACCTGAACACTGCTTGGAACTGACCAAAACAAAATCAAAGACCTACCATACAGACACTTTTTGCGACATTCTAGCGCTTCAGACCAGATCAAAAGCTGCTAACGGCGGCCAGCACAGCATCGCTTCATCGTGGACTGTCTACAACCAGATGGCCGCTACGCGACCCGATCTTGTCAAGAAGCTTGCAGAGCCTATTTGGTACTTTGACAGGTTGGTAGAAATCTTCACAGTTTGGATTTCATAACACCGTACTAAGCCATACTTGGCTGCAGCCGGAGCAAGTTGGTCGGGCCCAACTGCCGGCCGCTCTTGTTCTACATTGACAACCGTATTATCATCAACTTCGCCCGAGAGCCGCTTGTTGGAATAAAGGGCGCTACGCGCCCGGCTGAGCTTCCAGGACCTAACCTCGAGCAGTTCCAAGCCCTCGATCTGGTTGAGAAGTGCGCCGCCGCTAACGAGCTCATGCTTGATCTCCATCCGGGTGATATGACCTTCATTAACAATAATGGCATCCTGCACTCGCGCCAGGCCTTCCAGGACAATGAAGATAGTAAACGTCATCTCGTGAGACTCTGGCTCAAGAACAAAGCGCTGGCCTGGGAGCTCCCGAGAGAGCTTCAGTATGGCAATTCTAGGCTCTTCGAGCCAAATGAAATTAACGAGATCTGGGCAGTGAAGCCAATTCCACGCGTGGTCTTTTCCCTCGCTGAGAGGTTGTGTTCATAGTATTCATCGTACAACATCGTTTCAGATACGTGCTTAAAAGCTCTCTCAGAGAACGCAATACAGTATAGTCCTGGAACAAGGAAGAATTTTAGCGCAGTTAGCGGGATTTTACCGTTGGTTCAGGATTGGTAGGCCGCGGATTTCTTTTTGCGCTTACTATTATTATTGACCTGAGAGCTGGATTTGCTCTGCCGATTTTTTGCTATCCCAGTGTTCCGCGACGTATAAATTGTGTGAATCTCCCGCCTTCTCTGGCCAGAAAACCTTCCTCGAACATACCTCCAAGAATCAGGTACCTTCTCAGCTGCGTCTTACTCTCGGAACCGTCTCCTCCTGGTATTGGAACCACATCTCTGTCGCCTCATTCCTTAGGAATATGGAACTGTCAGACGAATTATTCGATGTCGCACTCACTCCGACTGCTGCATGCATTGACAGAGGGTTGGATGAGCACATTGGCGCCGTCTTCTGGGAAAATTCCATCTTGAATCCAAAAAATCGAGTAGACAGTATTACTCTTCCGGAAAACCCAAGCTGGCAGTTCCAAGGCTGCGATTTCGGCGGGCGCCGGTACTTTATCATACCAACTTTCGCGGTCGGAAAACCGCCGCGTCGCATTGACATCTTCCTACCCGCTTGCGCATCCCAGCCAGAGGTGCGGCGACGGGCCCTTGGATCTAACCTGGTCCTTGTGCGCCGCGGGAAAGATGCCTCTCGGCTTGACGTTGTCCCTTTCTTGACGCGTCTTCTGACAAGGTGGAGTGCCCAGGATCCACACTTTGATGAACACTATATGGCCATGCCTTTTGGATCTCGAATCATCTTAGAAAATCTCGGCAGCAGTCTGTGCGACACATCCATCCACATGACTCCCATCTATGATATTGAGAGGCAGTGGCTCTCCTTTAAATCCCTACAGCAGCATTGGCAGCTGCTCCCAGAACAATGGCCTCCGACAATCCAGCTCGACGAGCTGGCTCTATACAGCCAGCCACATGATGCTATAACTCTTGTTCAGATTCCTCGCAATCACAGAGACAGGCTCTTCGTGTTCAAATCTGTCGTTGGAGACGTTCGATATCTCTACCACGAACTTCACATGCTACTTATCAGCGAGAGTCATGAGCACATACTGGGCAGGCCTTCTTACATTGTTGTTCAGAAGTGCCGGTTCGGAAGCAAGGTTGGAGTGTGCGGATTTGTGATTGAGTATTTCAGTGGGGGTACACTTGGAGAACTCTTTATGAGCAAAAGTCCCGCGGTATCCCTCAGCGAACGGTTCCGTTGGGCCAAGCAGATCACCTCAGCTCTCATGCACATACAAAGCGGGGTTCTTGGCTACTACCCTGACTTGAAGCCCGATAACATCATCTTGCGTCTAACCAACGGCACTCGCAATGCGCTGCTGATAGACTTGGAGCAACGAGGCGGTTGGTACTCTTGGTCCCCTCAGGAGGTTTCCTACATCGAGTTTGTCGAGTACATCGCGTGCTCCAGCTTAATACGCAGCCCGACAACGGATAAGTACGCCGAATGGATGCGTGCCCTGTCATTGGACTGGCAGCCGCCTACAAAGGTCCGCAAATACATACCGCAGCGCCGAGGATTAAGCACTGCCTGGTCACAGCTCGATCCGTGGGAAAGAGAATCGGCCCAAGTTTTTATGCTTGGCAAGCTACTGTGGTGCATATTTGAGTCGCAGGCCTCTATCAACACCGGCATGAGCCCTGACATAATCCGTGAACATGACTCAGCTGTTCATTTCCCCGAATTTGTATCGACGCCTGGGCCATTGCGAAGCTTGATACGACACTGTACCCGAGGTGCTCCCGAATGGAGTGGATTATATCGTCCAGTGGAAAGAAGAGGTGGTCTGTTGGTGCTCTGCAAGAGCAGTGAGTCTACGCCCGATAACGTGCAACAAGCTGCGAAAGAGTGGTGGCAGGAGACACTCAGGAACTCGAGACGGTACGTCAGATTACGGGCGCGGCAGAGACACGGCGACGGAAGCGACAAGGACGCCACGTGGGCCGGCAACCCAGGCAAATATGTTGACCAACGCCCCAGCTTAGTAGAAGTATACGCGGCATTAAGCGACATGGAGTCTGCTGCAGGCTCAAATCAGGCGTGAGGGTGTCGCAAACTGCAAATCCGCAGTCCTTTAATAACTAGTCATATATATATGTTCAGATGTTTGCTAGATGTGGGTAGCTAGGCCGATGTAGTATGCAGGGAATCGTACAGGAGTTAACCCCGGGTATCACCACGACGTCTACTTCTCGTTCCGTTTGTGATATGTGCCTGCCTTTGTCTAAATTAGGCTGTCCACGGCGATCGGCGTTTCAGGTCCCATCGGCCCAAATCAAATTTGATTCGAGTTACTACGAAAAACCGAGATGTGACTAAGAGCGATCAACAAACAACTTTAGGTAGAGGGCTCCTCATCCTTAAAGAGAGAGTTTAAACGCAACAGCTGAGTCTTGAAAACTGTGACAAAGAAATAACAAGCAGTAAAGACAGATCACAGATAAAACAGTGACATGTGGTACACATAGAAAGTTGAAAATGCCCCCCTCCTCTCCAATATCTATTAAAAAGCAACCGCACTTGCTTCAAGAAATACTAGTGGATACAAACTCTTCGCCGGCATTGACAGCTTGCACGGGAGAGTGACTCTGCACCTCAGAGACGCGATTGCTCCCAATATCAGCCTTTGTGAGTGGTTAGCCGACTCTAGTGTCCCTCAAGATAATACGCCGCTCATGACGTGGAGGTGAGCATACGGCAGCCGTAGAGGACTGATGATTTTTCTGCATGAGCTCACCGGGCTCAAAGGCTGAGTAGAGTCAGTTAGCCAGTTGGGACTTTCTCCTAGATTATTGAAAGCATGCAACTCAGCAACTCACAATTCGCAGCAATCAACAGAGTGTAAGGCCTGTCATTGCTGTAAGACACGTTCTTGGTCGAATCAGAAGCCATCTTATATCGTCTCAACGTGCTACTGAGAGTATTTTTAGAGGATATGGTTTGCATTGTCACCCAAAATCGGACATAGTCATAGTCGTGGCCTTTATAGATAATCTCGTCGTGCGCTGAGCGGCATCGCATTGCGCTGACCATGGCTTATCCGGGTCAGAACAACACTCCAACATCATTCTAAGCCCCTTTGTATTGCGTAGAGCTTGCATGAACTCCGGTGAGTGCTCCTGAGACGCATGGCTGCTTTCATCGGTTTTAATGACTCTTCTCGTAAATTGAAGTTATATCTTGTAATTGGTTTCTCTTTCTCATCGGTTTTGCGTGTAATCCCCGGCGCTTTCATGTTAGGGCCTCTGCCCGTATAACGTGAAGTCACATCTGATGATTGGCTGCTCTTTCTCATCGGTTTTGCGTATAGTCCCTCGTGCTTTCGTGTACGAGGAATTTTCCTGGGGCTGCTGAACGCCTTCTCTATGATATTGCTGCTTGGAAGGCTATGCTGATGTGCTGAAGATGATGACCAATCACCGTCACGGCTCTCTTCGTCGGTTTTTGTGGTATTCGGCGTTGACAGGGCTGAAAAATAAGCCAGGCTTTGCTATTGGCGCCTTATCCTCATCGGTTTTCTTGCTCGAGCTAATTCCTGCTCGCCTCGGTATTTTGACCGAGACACTATCTATTTTCGCCTTACGGAAGCTGGTGTACTGAATCTACCTGTTACATGCCGACGAGTGGATCAAGGGAGGTTCATGTAACTGCATTAAGTGGTTATGGGCACAGGTTATCGTGTTATCGTCAGTTTTAGGCAGCAGTTACGTCATAGCAGCGAGACGAAATAGCCCGTCCACTACAATCAACGCAGACGGATGATGGATTATAAAAAGGAGACGAAATCCATTGCTATTGATTATTTCATTATTTCCAAGTAGGAGAGAGAACAAGCTTTTGTCTACAGACTAGCTCGCTGCTACGCAGCTCAGACCACAAACAGTTCGTGCTTGCGGTGCAAACGCGAACAGACCTCCATGATGCGCCCTTCATTGTCAGAACCCACCAAACCGTGCCGGACAAAATGGGCCAAATACGTCAGTGAACGATTTGGTGTAAACTCGCTGGACATCAGGGCCTCTTTCACCTCAGAGAGGGACATGAGCGTGAAGCTGTCTACCTCCCCGTCGTTGGGGACAGGGACCATGTCCGGCAGCAGCTCAAGCTCAAACACATATTGACAGTGATGCTGACAACCGGGACGGCCATCGTTCGTGGTATTCATTTGGTACGTGACGGTTCCACACTGACGGATGTTTTGTCTGACGAACTGCTCGGGAATGTGGGTCTCCTCGCACACCTCGCGTATCATGCCCTCCAGCGGGGTCTCGTTCGGGAGGAGGTTGCCGGCAGCGAAGTTGTCCAGCATGCCAGGGAAAGTTGATTTGGAATATGAGCGCCGTGGAACCCAGTATCTGTACTCTCGCCGACCGCTTGCATCCGTAGAGAGCATGTATCCGGTGAGGTGCGCGCCATAGCTGACGACGCCGAACAGGTCCACGCCGCAGAGGTCAAGGTCCAGCACATGCTGGCCGTGGCGGTTGCGGACTGGCAGGGCCTCATTGTACCACTTGCGGATCACGCGGCCTTTGTCGAAATTTAAACGCAGAGTCTTTTGGAGTAGAGAGGTCCGTTGGTCCACCACGTCACCGTCACCAGCCGTGTCCCCCAAGAGGGTCATAAAGCGGGTGTTGTGGTCGACAGTCCAAGCATCGGGGGGCCAAACCATACCCTCAACCGAGTTACGGTGTACATAGCCAAGGGGTTCTTTGACGCCCGAGGCGAAGAAATAGTAGTAATCTTCCATGTGGCGGCGATACTGGTCTGGGTCATGTTGAAAGTAAGGCCATCTTTGTCGCGGCGTAGTTAGCAGCCAATCCTAGTCTAGAGCAAATCAATACATACGAGTCCACCTTGTCAAGCAAGGCGAGGGCAGAGAAAGCTGACATTTTGCATGCTAGTGAGGATGTTCTGAGGCAAGAAAGAGGTCGGAGGTGACGGAGAATGGCTTGCAAACGTACTCGCATTTCCGACCGAAGTATTTGTCCTGCGAAGGATAAACCAAGGCTTACGGAGGTACATACAGTCTAAAACCCATATGTAGCACAGGCACCAGCGGCGAGGCGCTTGAGCCAACCCTTGCCCAAAACATGACAGCAAAAACAGACAAATCAGAGGGCGACCGATGAGCAGACGCAGGCTGCAGCCTTGGCTTGTGCAGCTTTGCCAGCGACCAATCAAATCCCAACCGATGAGCGCGACCTCTTACTATCGGGACGGCTGGGGTCCCGATTCACCCAATGTCCCCGCTTTCAAAGCCTCCAATCAGGGAGGACCCGATGAGACATCCACAGCTTCTAGGCCAGGCCAAGGCCACCAGCCTTCGCACCTACCCCACTAATTCCGTCGAGCAGAAGCCTCGAGGGCAGATACTTAACACTCCAGCTTGGATATACAATCGCTCTGAAGCGAGATTCAAACTTCAAACCGGGATCTCTTGACTCGTGTTTTTCTTCGTCCCCCGCAACAGCGCTGCCAGCGATCAAGTCTTTCTATTTCCGACCTATCCGTACACGCCTAGCCCTCCAGCCATCAAGAGCAAACATGGACTCGCAGCCTGGCGATCGTAGGAACGACAATCAGGAACAAGAAGTCATCCTACTCAATGAGGAGAGCCTCGAACACCTTCTCACCGGCGACTTGCCAGTATGCTACGATACTTTCATGCCTCATCTGTTACCTCGGCCAGCATTTGAGTTTCCACAGAGTGACGATGATATCTGGGGCAACTTCATGCTCGGCTTCACAGATAGTACTGGCCCCTACGCCACCAACGGTCCTGACTTCGGCTTGCCCTTCTTTGAGCCCACCGTTGGGATCGCCTCGGCTTCTGGCCAACAGGAGCCGCCGGAGATTGCAAACTTTGACTTGTCGCCGACTTTGTTCGCCCCTAGCGATGCTTCAGTCTCTGCATATGACAGCAATCCCGGACTTGAATGGGACACTGGTCAATCCCAGCAGCTCACACCTAAGAGTATGCTCCCTGCAATAGAAGAGGATACAAGCTCCATGTGGCCCACGGCTTCACGAACAGTCAAACCGCTTCCAACGCTAGCTCCTCGGCCGGGACCAAAGCCTGGCACCGGTGCTGGAGTGCAGCACCGTCTTGTCGGCTTGAAGCCCAAAGTGCCGAGGAGGAGGTACGACAACACCGATCGAATCGCAACGGCATTCGTTAGGGTCCAGGGTGGTTGCATCCGATGCCGCACACAGAGGATCAGGGTACGCAAGTCTCCGATACGAGCTGTAGCCATTTGCTGACGTGCATCACAGTGCAGAACTGACCCCGCCGACCCGGGAGGGCCATGCCTCCCTTGCAAGCTGTCCCGGCCTACGATGAGCCGCTTGCCGTGCCTGCGTTACAAGATCTCCGACTCAATCCTGAACCGCACGGGGCTTGATCATATGGCCTTCTACCGAGCCCATCCGATGGTCGGCCCGCGCTATGGTGATTTCTCCAAAGTCAAGAATTGGGCTGAGGAGAAAGTCTACTCTCTTGACATTACTCAGGACTGTGGGCCGGTGTGCCATCTGCAGGTCCGACGATTCATACCACCAGTCGACCCTCAGGCCCTCGATCTGAAAGGGCGGCCAATGTACAACATTCCATTTGGCATTTTGGACGCAGACGAGGCGACAAAAGCAGTGAATACCTATTTGGATGAGTCGGTAGAGGCGTATATGGACTGCCTTTTGGATGATACCGATCATGTTGTTTTTGATGTCTTTCATGTCGCTCTACGCATGTCGGTGTTTCCTGAACCAGTATGACCATCTGCTACCATAATCTTTTCCGCTTTGCTATGGTTTTGTGACACCTTAACTAACAAGGACGAAGGACAACTTGCTTCGAAGCGTCTTACGACTATGGACAGCCTGCCGCTTCATTGAGGGTCGATGGCGGTGCTGTGGGGAGTACAATATCGATGCCGAGAGGCTCAGGAACCCGTTTCGACCAGATGACTGGATTTCGCCACCCCCCTATATTGACTACCAGCTTGGCTCAATTATCATTCAAAGAATTTTGTCTCCGCTACGGCACTCGGTTCTAAAAGACCTTCAGTCAACCGTCTACGCTAACAAACCTCAAAACTGGTTCCGCATCTTCCTAACCGTATTTATACTCTTGCAAAACTATGAAATGGGGGTCACGTTTCAGCAGGCTTTCGCCCTCAAGAGAAAATCTGGGGTAAGCAATCTTCCTGATTGGCTGTTCATCGCTCTTGGGATTTTCACTGATTCCGAATCAGGTCCTGTATCTCGACATGCCATTGATTCGTGGTATACATTCAGGAGCCAAGACTATTCTTGCCCATTTTCACTATGTCTGCAAGGGTCAGCTGCCATTCTCAGATAACTTTGACTGGGCGTCGCCGGTCTTGCGAAAAATGGCTGCCCTAGACAAGGAGCAAATTGACTTTTTGCAACGTTTGCGTACGCGCATCCGTGCTGAGTGTAAGTCAACATGGGCTGCCGGTGCCCTGATATCCCCTTGAATGCCTTGCGGACTGACATTGCCTTTTTTAAACCAGCATTCTATATTCAATCTGTGAACCGAACGGACAAGTATTCTGCTAGGCTATGGTTTATAAGTCAACTTTTCGAGCAAGAATGGACACCGAGAATAACTTTAGAGCATGCTCCGGAAGTGTCTACTCTTCTTGAGCGATCGTCTACAGCATGAAACTGAGAGAGGAGGCGAAGGGGTGGAACGTGGCAGGGTGTAGGATTAGTCTCTTACTATAATGGTATTATACTAACAAGGCGAAAGACTAGGCATCAATTGATAATATCTGTAGAAAATCTGTAACTTTTTACCTACTGCTACAGTCTGTTTTAGTAAGATGTGTGGCAGAAGTCTTGCTATTAAATAGCTATAGAAAGTGTGGCTAAGCTGGGTATATACCGATCTCGGATAAGGCGCAAGGTCCAGTTTTTACACCCTAGTTGGAAAATCTCTTTTACCCTGGTCAGAGACCAGGTTGGCTTTGCCACGTGAGGCAGCGCCTCCTTTTCTTTTGTAAACAAGACTGTAGATGGCGTGCTTTTCTTTTCTTTTCTTTTCTTTTATCATGCACGGCATCATGGATCACAACAATCGACATAAAGACTCCTTAATCCTCCTTAGTCAACCTAACTTAATACACTCTTTTACTACCATAACCAGTCTTTGCCCCATTCTTTATACTATAGTCAGAGCTTAGGGGACCTCTTTTTACCTTTGTTTTGCCTAGTTCCCACCGTACTATAAGACTTAGATAGTTTCAGTGGCCCTACTGAACGCATCACGATAACAGAAGCATTGGCTCCAAGCTACAGCTGCTAGACTAAAAAGATCTTGCGGTTGTGCATATGTGTCTTGTATAGTGTGTTCAAGAATACCACGCGTTTTCACAGACCACAGAGTCCTTAGTGGGTGACTCGTGTTGGGACAGGGTGGGGCGTTTTGTGCTAGGACGAAGTATCTAAATAGAGGAAACATATAGTTATTAAATATATTATCCGGTCTATGTCTACTACTACTATTAATCTTCCTAAGGTTTTCGGGTGGGGAAATCCGGTAAAGACAGGCTTGATCCGAATTGTTGTAATAGGTTCGTTGAACTGACTATCCGTTTCGTCGTATTTTACTCAGGTTCCATATCATATGTGTCGGTCTATAGATGTAAAGGTCGCCATAACCCCGTGCATTCAATACGCCCCATATGTGCTGGAATTTATGCTCCAAAGTTGGATGGTACCCTCAGAGGTCGAAAGGGTCTTCACGGATATCCTCTATAAAAAGCTGGAAATAATGGCGCGGCCGTCTCAAACGGCTACGAAGCCTAAAAGTTTATTTTCAGGGTGTAGCGCTGCGACCGTCACTATAGAAGCCAGGCCACTGTAGTTATAAATTACCGATTTCCTGTTATAATGCATATTAATATTAGGAAATGACAGAAAGTAGACTGTAACAGCTGAGTAAAAGACCAGATAAGTTACTTGAATTTAGTTTCGGTTGGTAGACAGCTGGTCGTTGCGATGAAGCGCAGAATACGTAGCGAGGGTAGTCGAACAAGCAATGAACAATATGCAAAATTAGAGATTTATAAACCCGATAAATGAGTACATAAATGGATTAGAAAACTGATAAAATGCACTTCTCAACGCCGATACACAGCAAAACCACCCTGCTACTGCCACACACGTCATATCTCTGTTCTCACACTACCATCTCTGATATTACATCCTCCAGTACCAATGCCAATTTGTAGTTTCCCTGTCCCGACGCCTATTACTGCGACTGGATCTGGCTAAAGAGTAACCCGCGCTAAACCTCCCATCAGCACTCGTGAAGCTACCAGCAATGGTGTTAATTGCTCTTCACACAAGAACGCCTCTAGCCTTGAGCTCTGCGACGGTCTCGCTTGTCCACTCCTGGCAGCGTCTGAGAGGCTTATTCTTGTCAATCCGCCTGGGTCCGTTAAATTGCTTCGCGGGAGGAGGATTGTTACTGCAGATCGAGTCAACGAGATGCAGGTCCTTAACGTTAACCTGTCCCAATTTTGTCTTCGATACAAAGGTAGCGGACATCTCAGGCTTCTTGGACATCGGCTTAGCCTCGTACGACATGCCGTTCTGAATGTCGCCTTTAACATGGAAAAGTTCTCCAGACTCGTCGGTTCGAGTTTCCACGAAGATAGCATGATGGTTACGTGGGGCTCCCAGGTACTCGACGAGGTATACAGGATAATAAGACATGCTGGAAATGGGAAAATAACTAAATGGGCAAGCCTTTATTTATTTGCTGCAAGATGGAGAGCAAGGAAGAAGATGGATTGTAGTATTGTTCAGTGGTGGTTACGAGTAGAGCGTGCTTGAGACTGTGGATGAGGAATGATGATCACTAAGACTGAAGGAGCTCTGCCCTGTTTATATGCTATTCCTCCCCCGGCTGGTGCCGCTCCGTCCTCACATTGTTAGGACTGATGTTGGCAAGAGTTGTTGGCCCAGTTGGCTCCAAGAATATCCCGTTTCATTTCGGCCCGCGGTATGTTGGGTATCAAAAAGATCAATTAGGGACGATATGGAACCACGGAAGCCCTGGATTGCTCCTATCGTAACAACTATGGGTAACATTGTGGTATCGCCCGCTTCACACGAAACGCCCGAAGAGCCTGTTGGCTCTTTATCTGCCAATAAGATTTCCAAACATCGCTGTTGGTGGATGATACCAAGGCTTCAGTATCGTAGCGCCGGCCTGGAGGCCGCTACCAGGCGGGCCATCTCCTAGCTGCTAGACTTGGTGTCTGCAAGCATTGCATTGGAAGCGAAAATAGTGTTCCCCGCATTTGGCTCCGAGCTGGACATTGGAACCCATGGCAGAATCGCGGCCCTCTTTCAGCGGCAAGCAGCGTCGAGGCTAGGAAATGTATAACAATTTTGAGAGAAGGAGGATGTTTAGAGCAATGCAGACAATGCCGTCATTCTGGTTCACTTCTTGCCGTACTCGAAGCACTTGACCTAGAATGGGCCTGTGCTGTAAATATTATGCCCACGTGAACGGTGCCGGAAAAAGGTGCCCCGCTTTTGTTAACTGGCTTGGCGGCTACTGAACTCCGCCTTTTCTTGTCCGATTGTGAACCCTTTTTCTTCCTCCTTTCTTCCCGTTGCTCCCCAACACAAGCACTTTTCCTGGTTCTCAATAACGGCGTCGCTTAAGGTGAAATCCACAATGCCCAACAAAAAGCCATACGATGTCTTGTTCCTGGATCAATCCGAGAAACATACCAACCCTCTGCCAACTCCACACGACATTGAGGGCTCCGAAGTCTTGATGCACAAATCTACTGGCTCTCGCCTCCTAAAGGTACAGCAGCGATTCGTCATCAAGTTTGGCACTCATGTACAGCCTATCGAGGGCCATAACATGCTATACGTGGCAGAGTCTACGACGGTGCCGGTGCCCAAGGTCTACGCCATATACCAATGTCGAGAGGAGCGGGGTGTTGTCACATATATCGTCATGCAATATGTGCCCGGCGCGACGCTTCTGGAATCATGGGATAGCCTGGACAAGGCTCGCAAAACCACTGTCGCCTTGACCCTTCGGACCTATTTCGATCGGCTCCGGCAGCTGCAGCCGCCAGGCTACTTCGGCAATATTACCGGCGGACCGCCACTCGACGACATGTTCTCGGCGACACAAAATACCCTCGACATAAAGACATCACTTGCAACCGAGGATGAGCTGATTGACTGCATCATTCGGCAATACTCCATCGAAACCGGCGAGCGTATGGCCTACAAGACTCAGTATTATCAGCATGTCCTACCGACTATCCTCCGCGGCAATGGCTCTCCCGTCTTCAGCCACAACGACTTTCAGAGGAAGAACGTCCTCGTGCAGCCTGATGGGACCCTAGTTATTATCGACTGGGAATTTGCGTCTTGGTATCCGACCTATTGGGAGTATTCGACGGCTATATATGCCAACGGTGGCTGGTCCGATGATTGGCACGAATACATTCGTATGGTCTTGGACGAATACCCGACCCAGTCCCTTTGGCTGTCCAATATGAAGAATGAGATGTGGTTTTGAGAGAACAGGTCGATGATACCCATAGATAAAATGAGGTTTGCCGTTAGGATTCTTTGTAGTCCACCCAATCCTGCTGCTTCAAGGATGTTACTTTAGGTGAGCTGGTGAGCCAGGCCCACGGGCAGGCGACTAGTTGAGGCGAACTGGGTGAGTACCTAGTGAGCCAGCCTTAACGAGCTCCGCATATGAGGCTCTGCGAGCCCCGAGTGGCTGTATCTGTCAACGATCAATTGTGATCATTACTGGATTGTCGCTGTGCTTAGAGATAACTACCTAGTATAGTATTTACGGCGTGGATTGACGGTTTTCATTTTTTTTTCCTGTGTGCGCAACCTAACTTTTAAGGCTTGCTAAAGACAAATTACCTTGAATAATATAGTATTAAATCTATATATATAGTATAACAGAAAAATATCAAGGTTTAATTGCGATAATAAGGTATTAAGTTTCTGATTTTTGCTGTGATTTAACGTGGTGCACTTGCTTGTGTGGGGCAATCGATTCTGGATTACGCTAACTAGTATTCATTAGCTTTGAAAAGAGGACACTATGCGCCATATGGGAAGCTAACCGTAAAATCACTACCCCGCTAGTTCTGCAGGCTGCTTCTGCCGCTTGTAGCCAATTGCACTTCGTCTTTTTTTATCGGACGTGGAGAAGCCAGATGTCTTTATCGGCGGAGAGCTATATAATGGACAATTACCTCCCGTATGCCAGCACTTTGGATTGTGCCTTGATAAACATTCTATCAGGATTCAGCGATATGGCTTCGGAAAGCGACAACGTCGTGATCTTCGATACCCCGAGTCGAGATGGCGAGACTTGGTCTCATCACGTACTCCGAATCTTATTCTCGCTTCACTATAAAGGAATACCGTATTCAATCGAGGGGATTGAATATCCCGACATTGTCTCAACCTTTGAACCGACAACTCTAGAACCAAAGGACGATCCTATAGAGCCTTACGAGATCCCAGTACTCAAGTTCCAGACATCAACTGGCACCCCTGAGTACCGCATGAGCACTTTAGGCATTATTCAAGCGCTTGAGGACATGAAGCCCGAGCCCTCGCTCCTCTACACATCGCCGCGATCCGTCGAGTATAGGTCACGCTTTGGGCCAGCCTTTGCTCCGATCTTGCAACTTGTTGTCGGACATGTCCCCAACGTGCTATCGGAGCGGAGCGCAGAGGCCTTCGCCCAGAAGCGCAAAAATAGGTGGGGGAAGTCGGTCGAGCAGTGGATTGCAGAGCACCCGACAAGGGAGGGTTTGGCCGTGGCGGATCCGCTAATCAAAGAGTTTGGCGATTGGCTTGAACTTACCCCGGGCCCATTTGTCAATGGGGACCAGCCAGGCTATGCTGATTTCACCTTTGCAAGTTTCCTAGCGTTTGCAAAAGCTATAGGCCGGACGGACGTCTTTGAAACCGTCTTGGGCATGCATCCGGCAGTGGAGAGGCTATATGATGCCGTTAGGTTGACCCAGCTAGAGAATGTCCGATGTCAGGGTCTATTTGAGATCCGTGAATAATGGACGCGATAGACAAATGTTACATCCACCTACTCGCCTAATTCTGACTCGTACAGTGGACTAGGCAGACTGGGTAAGGGAGAATTCCTACGCCAACCAAGCCCTTGGTCCGAGGCCACCTTGCCGGCAAGATCCTGTTCTCCGCTAGGGTTGCGGAGATACAGGTCTAAGTCGCTGATGTTTTTGCTGTGCCACTCGCGTTTGTTTTCCTGGTTGTCGCGCTCAGACGTGTGGACGACATCGTCGCTTGCAGCTGGGCATTGCTAGGTCTCCGGAGCCGCGCCCGGGACAATGGGTTCCCTCTGGTACGGGAGGCGTGAGACCTTGGCATAGGAGGTCACTCTCCGTGGATCTCGAGACTGAGTCTCTCAAAAGTTCAACTCTGTTAGCTGTCGGGCGTGGCATGGTCTGACGGATGAATAATAGAGGGGAAGAAGGAGACGCCTGGATTTTGTGGGAAGCGAGCTTTATATACTTGTCCACGATACCCGCTACACCCTAAGACCTCACGACATCCAATACTCGGCCCCTTGTCTCCAGAAATATGCCCTTCATCACACACACAGTGGCAAGATGCCTTATGTATCTACTTCTCGTCTCGGAGCGCTTAAGCCACTGCATCATTGAATCACATGACGTCATGAATCCTCCCTCCAGAACCCAGCATGCTGCTATGGAGGTTAGGCGTCACGTTTTGAAGCATTGAATCGCATTCTCGATAGTACCATCGTCGATCAGAGCCCTGTTATGGAGAAGCCAGGCTGTTATCTCGGCGACGGCGTCTATGGTGGAGTGTTCGCTTCGTCTCCGTATGCATTCCCCGGTTGAGCTCCTTCGCGCCTGTTGGCTGCTTGCCCTCTTCATCGAACCCGGGGAGAGGCCCCATTGGCCATTCCGGCCGAACTAATAAGCTCTTCCATTCCTTAGTTTCTGCCTTACTTAGCGCTCGCGAGCCTTGTTGGGCCAAGTCCTTGTCCTGCGATACCCGAAGCAGTTGGTGACCGGCCGCTGTATTGGCCGGACAGAAGTTCTAGGCTCGTCGCACGAAGAGCCCGCGGGGCACTGCTTCTGGTTAGGTGGCTAGACTTTTCGCGTCATCTACCTCGGGCGTATATAGACGTGTACGGCATATCTTGCATCGTTGCAGCCGGCGATCTTAGAAACTTATTGGAGAGATGGTCTACCAAAACCAATCACGGGAGCTATAGGAACGTCGATAGCTATATTTAACAGCTTGTTGGCTGCACAGAATGCATGTGCCATTTTCTCCCTGGCTTGCATCATAACCTCCGTTGCCCAAATGCTCAAAGGTGAGTCTTATTCCAAATGCAGTCTGATCGGTGTGATGGTAAGGCCGGTAACTCCAAACACAGTCTTGTATGGTCGCCCTTCGTCATTGACGTATTCAAAATGATGGCGATTAATTGCTTTCTGCAATGATTTAACGATGCCGTCATCAAGGCCCAAGGTCATGCTCGCCAATGATGCGGCAAAGGCAGCCTCGAACCATTCTTCGGCATCATCCCACGTCGTGTGCGTCTGGAATACCAGTCCGATGCTGATAAGAGCCCAAACAGTCCGCTTATCCGCCGGCCCAAACACTATGAAAGCCGTGTCGTGGAGTTTGCGGAAGAGAGCTTTGCCTTCTGACTTGTATCCGCACTTGACCAGATTTGCCACCAGCTGCAGTGCTGCTTCCAGCACCTGAAAGCTCATGAAGTTTTCAGAGTCCCAGCTGTGCGTCTCACAGACAGAGAGGACTCTTGCTTGTGCCTCCTGGAAGGTGTTCCGATTCGTATCAACAATCCCAAGTTTTTGATACTGGCTGAGAAGCTCTGCCATGGCACGAAGTAGCTGAGCCGTTAGTTGCGGCAGGTTCAACTTGCATTGACGGATTATCTCCAAGAGCAGGCTTGTGGCATCTTCATCACAGGAAAGAACAGCAGAACGAGCCACGCTGAGGCCGTAGTCCAGCCTGGCGGGAGTCGGGTCGCTAGAAACCGAGGCGGTGACTTCCGACAGCACCATCCTACTCGTGTTGGCAACAACGTTGTCAGTCGTCTTTGGTTGTCTCCTTTTCTCCTTCGCTGTAACTTTAACGCCAGATTGCCGAGTAGCTATGCTCTCCTGCATTTCTCGAGCCCGAGACAAGAGGCCTAAAGCATCCTCTTGCCTATTCCACCCGTTGAGAAGTTCTACAACTTGCAGAACATGCTGTTTCGTTTTTCTATGCGCAAAGCCAAATGCGTTGATGTGCGCTTGGGTTTGGCGCTCTAGAACTTTGTCGCCTTCTGCGCCTCGACCAGCCTGGACATAAAGATCTGCAAGAGCGTATGCGACCTTGTTAGTCTCTTCATTTGTCGCCCCTTGGAGGTAACTCAATCCATCAAGAACCTGGAGGAGCAGCCTTTCTTTCTCGTCAGGGACGGACCCCTGAACTCCGCTGCGAGCGAGTTCCCACATGGCTAGGAGATCTACCCTTGAGAGGCCCTTGTATGACAATGGAAGCTCAATGGTAGATGAATCGTCGTCGGACTCATCAACTATATCTACCACAACCTCGTGATCTTCATCTTCATCTTCATCTTCGGCGTCCTCCACGGCGCCGTTCTCGGGAGACAGCACGACAGTTTTGGGTGTTTTGTAGCTCACTCCTTCCGGAGTAACCGCATCTTTAGGCCCGTTAGCTTGTCTTGCAGCTCAACGCACACCAGGGCGATATTTACCCGGTTGCTCGGCCAGCCCTTTGGCCTTCTTTGCTCGAGTTAAGGTACTCTCGGCACGAGCCTTAGTCCATGGCCTCTCTCTGTAGGTGAAGATAGTCTCCTTCCCTTTATCACGCTTCCGTTTCTTGGCCTTGTCTGTCATGAACAGCGCAATTTTGGTTGGCAAATTCTTTTGCCAACCCCATTCCTTGAACTTGTCCTTGTATAACTTTGTCCTGGTGATGCATCAGTATATTTTGTGTTAAGGAGGGCAAGGGATGGCGCTGACGATGCCTCGAAATTATATTTTCCCCTCATGATCCTCATTGTATCAGCGAGACTCTTGTTTTCGTCGAGATAAATAATCCTCATTTCGTCTCGATGTTGTTCCCAGTTCAAAGAACCATACTTCGTCCGACGGGCCGGATTTGCAGCCTGCTCGATGCGGGGCGCTTGGTTGCTGTCCTGTCGCAAGGTTTCCGGCAGCGCCTCTACTTCGGGGTTAGTGGTGGCAGTTTGCTCAACGACGGATGTCCCAGCCTCTTGCCCCTGTGCTTCTTGAGTCCTTCCATGAGAGGTTGGAGCAAGATAGTCATCTAGCGAGTGGGACTGAGTAGTGAAGGGGTCTGACAGATCTTGCTGGGAGCTGATTTCAGCATCCGCATTGGTCCAGCCAAATGGTGGCGAAGAACCGAAAAAGTTCGTAGACGACATGACAATGAGGGAAGGTTCGAACTCATGCAATCAGCCAGTCAGTACTGAATGAGGTCCAGGTGATTCTTTAGGCAAGTAAAGTTGAGCTGATCATTCATCGTATGACGAATGCTGTTTCCTTTTACAATACATGGGAGGGCTCAATTTGTTGAGATTGTCACGAAAAAAAAAAGAGAGGCGTCCGCGAGGCTCTGAGGTCTTGGATGCCTAAAACCTTGAAAGCCCGTGACGGTCGGGAAGGGTGCCAAAGACAAGAGCCACCGCGCGAGCCTGGTCTTGGTGCGATACTATGGCCCCAACAAAGACTTGAAAAACACCGAGCTTGAGATTCGCTCTCGATACATCAAAAAAGCGCTCCAAGAAGTGATCGGAACCTATCCCGGCGTTAGTCTTCACACCTCAGGAAGAGTGATCATAAGAGAGCCGCCTATGTGTCTATTTCATTATAGACGTGAACTTGAAGCCTTTGCCAAATCAGCCCTAAGTCCTATTACGAGGAACCATTTAGGCCTTTGCTTGGGATACATGAAGAAAACACTGGAGCGGGAACTTCAGCTATATGAAGTCATGGTGGAAGGTGGAGCTGCTGATCCTGCCCTTGAGCATGAATACCTCTGGATGGCGTATGTTCCTGGCGACCTACTGTACGAGAAGACGAACGGGACCGAGACCATTTCACGTCTTGTACATGTCTCCAAGTCGTTCAAGACCGATGAAATTGATTCCTGGATGCTCACTGCCGAACGCATCGAGTACCAGGGACAGAACTTGAGCTATGTCCCTCACACGATTAACATCAGAAAGTACGATGGTTGCAAGCCTATTCGACAACAGCCAGCATTTCCTCTTCGCTACCACCCAGAAGAAAAGAGAATTCGACAACACCTCTCAGCAAGAGGCCGACAGTATCTCTCTCTTGCAGGGGTTCACTACCGCTTCTATGATGGGCCTGCCAAGTTCTATGATCCGGAGATATTAATGACACCAAAGACACATGCAAATGTACGGCTAAACCCTTTCTCAAAAGATATTTGGCTGATGTTTTGATAGGTGCAACACAGAATTATTGTCGATTGTGTCGAATTGAAACGGATAATATCACCCCAGCCTCCCGGTGCGCATGCACACCCGGGTAGTAGACCTGGGATGATGCCTAATAGACCTCCTGGTTTCCCTCAGCACCCTGGTGGACCAGGATTTGCCATGGAGCCAAGAGTTATAGAACAAACTTCGGATGGATATATGGGTCTCAGTGAAGAAGAACAAATGATGTGTTCTCATGAAATAGCTGGCTATTCTTTGGCCTGGAAGAGGTGGGGGATGTTTGCCGTCAGTTGCATTACCGAGGTTGACTTTAATACGGATGCATTTAGCCATCTTGTGTTTGACGAAGACAAGAAGAGGTTGATTCGGTCGCTTGTGGACCAGCAAGAGGACCCAGATGCCAGATTGGATGACTACATCAAAGGGAAAGGGAAGGGCCTGATATTCCTTCTCCACGGGCCCCCGGGAGTAGGCAAGACATTCACTGCAGGTGAGAACTAATCCCGACTCCTGCTACCATGGAATCTAAACATCAAACAGAGAGCATCGCCGACCATACACGCCGCCCCTTACTCACCATTAGCTCCGGCCAAATGATTGGGTCGACTCATTTGGTCGAGAGCCGTCTCTCCGCGCTACTTGCTTTGGCGACGAAATGGAAGGCACTGGTTCTCATAGACGAGGCCGATGTCTTTATGCAAGAGAGAACAATCGACCACTTGGAAAGAAATGCTCTAGTTTCTAGTAAGTCTCCACGGCGTGTCGGGCCTTGATCAAGCAGCCGGCCACGCTACTGATTGGCCATAGTATTCCTTCGCATCATTGAGTATTTTGAAGGAACACTGTTCCTAACCACCAATCGCGCCGAGACTCTAGACACCGCATTTCACTCTCGCATTCATCTATCAATATCCTATCCTCCGTTGTCGCCAAAAGCACTCGGAGAGCTTTGGACGACAGGCATCATCCGAGGGTGTGGTGGCCAGCGGCCTCGCTGGCTGACTGCGAAACTAGTGACGAAGCTGACGAAGTCAAAGATAAACGGACGGGAGATCAAAAACATCATAAGTATGGCGCATGCTTTGGCTAGAAACACGAAGCGAGGAATGCGGGCGTCCGATATACTTCAAGGATTAGAGGCCCTGAAGCTGTTTGAAGCAAACTTCAATGAGCTAGCGAAACATAAGATGGGCAGGAGTTCCAGCACCTAGTGACAGGCGTGATATTCACATCCTTCACCTGTCTCATGCTATCGCTCCATTCTGCCAGCTCGCGCTCCAGTCTACGGTTCGTGGCCTTTTCTCTCAGTGTTAATCTTTAGGTTTCAATAGTCTTAGAATAGACATGACTTGTATGTGCACAGGTCGCGTGAAAGAGGATGGCTATGATGGAGATTATGACCAGGTTCTAAGGCAGTAAAACAGAGGGTCTACGGCGGCGTGCAAAGAGTAGTTTTGGTAGGGTCTTCCGTAACTACCTGAAAGTGGATGCAACTTTAGCCTAGTGCCTTGGTCGCTCGTGGTGTTACATTGTAGGCGGGGCTGTCTAGATGAAACCGGCATCGACCTCGCCGTCTGTGAGGCTTGCAGGGTGACAAACGCCCCTACAGAAGCGGTCTCCAAAAGAAACCCCGCATCTCCGTAATCCGCGCGGTTAGCCGTGCGATCATCAATGTCTCAAGAATGGAGGTTGCAGGTCTGGCAATCGGCGTGGCCGGCCTCACCGCTCTCTTCGACACCTGTTTGAACCTCATTGATAGAGTTGAGACTTATCGGGACTTTGAGCGTGATTCGCACTATCTCGCTACTCGCTTCAAGGCCGAAAAACTGCGTCTTGAGCAATGGGGCCATGCCGTTGGTCTGAGGCCGGATGGCGCAGCGGCTGGCCATCATCCTCTCTTAGATGACCCACAAGCATTATCGACTGTAAGAGAACTTTTAGCACTCATCCAAGACGTCAGCGTGGACACGAACGACCGGTTACCCATTCAGCAGTCTCTAGGAGAAGTGCTGCCTAATGCAGGTGGACCAGCAGCTGCAAACTGGAAATCGAAGAGGCGAAAGCTGGGCTGGGCGCTTGGAGCCAAAGAAAAGAGCGAGGTGCGGGTAGAAAAGCTCGCAACTCTCGTGTCGCTGCTCCATGATGTCGTTCCCGCGGACCGGGCGAAAGACGTCTTCCTCATCGCCCAAGCGACCCCGGGCAAGAGTAAGTTCGCTCGCCCAGAGACTACCTCGCCTGGAGATGTTAAGCCGTGATACGCAGACAGCATGATAGCCCAGGGAAGCTGGGCCATCGATTTTCGACTAGCACTCTCACGGATCGAAGAGAAAATTGAAGGTAAGGACAGTCTTGTGCAGAGGCTACTTTCGAGGCTAACAGAAACAGCTGAAATGAAGGAGAAGATATATAAATGGCTAGGTTCCTCTTCGTCAGGAGACCTGTACGAAGATTCTCTACGGAGGAGAGTGAAAGGCACTTGCGACTGGATTCTGGACAAGCCCGCTTTCCAAGACTGGCTCTCGCCAGATCAATCGGCTGGAGTGGCCAAAACGCTGTGGATTCATGGCTCGGCAGGCTGTGGGAAGACGGTCCTCTGCGCAAAGATTGCCGAGCACCTGGTATCGACTTCGGCAACACCTGTGGCACACTTCTTTCTTTCGTCCGAGTCCGAAGGCCGCGATGATCCTTACCTCGCCGTACGATCGTGGATAGCGCAAATAATCTCCTCCGACGCGCGTGCATTCGACGCCGTGAGCCAGGAGTTTCGAGGGCAGCATGAACAGATTGCTTCAAGAGCGACGATGGTTCGGCTCTTGAAAGAAGTTCTGCAAGCTGCCCCGAGCTGCACCTTGATCCTAGACGGACTAGACGAGTGCACTTGGATGAGGCAAAGTCAAAAATGGGGAGAGTCGATGACGGATTTTTTGGACTCGATCCTAGATGCTGCCGCAACCGCCGATGTCCGGTTTTTACTCGTTTGCCGGGACGAGCCTGAAATTCGACGGAGCCTTGATGAGACAGACCACATGGAGGTGAAGATTTCCATGGAAGACGTTGGCGCCGACATTTCACTCTACGCTAAAAGCATAGTCGACAAGAAGCTGCCTAGAAAAGACCAATCTACGAGAGAAGAACTGGCCCAGAGAATGGCGGGCCGCTGTAAAGGGCAATTCCTCTGGCTGAGAATGCAAGCGGAGTCGCTACGTGGCACCAAGAACAAAAAGCAGCTCGAGAGCATCATTGACGAAGCCCCATCTCGACTTGGTCATCTCTACGAGCGCAACTGGGAGCGGATTTTGCAGCTTGAGTACAAAGACAGAACCCGCGCGATCTCTCTGATACGCTGGGCGGCGTTCTCCATACGGCCACTTACCGTATCCGAGATTACCGAGGCGGTACTCATCGACGAAAGCTGCATTGAATTTCCTCTGGATCAAATGCCAGATGAAATAGACGAGGAATATATCAGTGACGAGATCGTCGGCCTCTGCGGTTCACTTTTGGAAGTGAGGAGCAGCTCCTCTTCGCCGCTTGCACCTTCCAAGACGGTGCACATAGCACACTTCTCCGTCAAGCAGTTTTTTCTCAGCCATCACCACACACAGGGAGGTTTGATCTCGGCGAACGGAGGATTGAGATATTCTAACGAAAGCTTGGAAAATACCGTACTCGCTGAACTCTGCCTAACTTATATAAATTATCAACACGCATGGATCAACCCGCCTAAGGACCACTCGAGTTTAATGGGAGCGTCATTCCAAGCCTATGCAGCTGGCGCTTGGCACCAACATACTATCTTGTGTAGCAGCACAGACGTCAAGCTGATCGGCCTTATCGTTTCATTGTTTGACGAACTGAATCCAATGTGGGACCTGTGGGCAAGATGGTTTGAGCATCAGCTTGAAGGAAAAGAATCTAGTGCGAAACCCGCCAGCCCGTTATATCACGCGTCACGGCTCGGACTTGATGCGGTTGTGGAAATCTTGATACAGAATCCCAAGTCTGACATTAATACACTGAACAAATTCGGCGAATCACCATTGTGTATCGCATGCGCAAGAGGGCACGAAAAGGTAGCGCTTGCCTTGATCAAGGGAGGGGCGGATATTAATATGCCCAACGAAAGCGGATGCACGCCGCTGTACAACGCAGCCGTTTACGGACACGCTAGGGTGGTGAGGCTCCTTTACACCAATGGAGCCGACCCTACAAGCCGCAAGAAGGGGGGCTGGACGCCGCTAAGTGCGAGCTCGGCTGGCGGACACATCGAGGTCGTGAAACTGCTTCTTGATACCAAGGCCAAGGCCGATGTCGCTACTCCTAATGATGAGGGCGGACTACCATTGCACATGGCTGCCTGGAATGGCCACGTCCAAGTGGTCAAACTGCTTCTCGACCATGGCGCCGACCCTTCAACTCCGAACGGCCGCGACGGAACGCCGCTCCTTTTTGCCTCGAATAATGGGCACATTGAAATTGTCAAGCTGCTTCTTGAAACCAAGGCGAAGGGTGACATATCGACCCCTGACGACCTCGGCCTTGTACCAGTACACGCAGCCGCGGGCAACGGCCACGTCGAAGTCGTCAAGCTGCTTCTTGACTTAGGTGCAATGCTTGACATAATGACTCTCAATAAGAGCGGATTCCTGCCTCTACATTCGGCTGCATTTAATGGTCACGTTGAAATGGTCAAACTGCTTCTCAATAAGGGGGCTGACCCCAGAGCCCCAAATAGCGGTGGTGCAACACCACTCAACTTGGCTTCAAACAATGGACACGTCGAGATTGTTAAGATTTTTCTCGATTCTGGGGCGAAGGCTGATGTATCGACTCCTAATAAAGCTGGCTTTATGCCACTACACGCAGCCGCGTTAAATGGCCATATTGAAGTGGTAAAGCTCCTTCTCGACGAGGGAGTCGACCCTCGACTTCCAAATAGTAGCGGTGCAACACCACTCAACTTGGCTTCGAACAATGGCCACGCCGAAATTGTCACGTTGCTTCTTGGCACAGAGGCCAAGGCTAATTTAATGACTCCTAATAAAGCTGGCTTCATGCCGCTACACGCAGCTGCAGTTAACGGCCATGTTGAAGTGATCAAATTGCTTCTTGCTCAGGGAATCGACCCCCGGGTTCCAAATGGCGGCAACGCAACACCGCTGAATCTAGCTTCAAACAATGGGCACGTCAAAATTGTCGAGATTCTTCTTGACACGAAGGCGGAGGCCGACATATCAACGCCTAATAAAACGGGCTGGGTGCCACTACATGCAGCTGCCGCCAATGGACATGTGGAGGTGATAAAAGTTCTTCTCGACAAGGGGGCCAGTATCACAGTTGCCAACTGTGATAATTGGACACCACTGCAGTCAGCTGCCAGAGCCGGCCACGTCGAAGTTGTCAAGTTGCTCCTTGATAAAGGAGCCGATATCGCAGCTACTAATATTTCCGGTTCGGCATCGATACACGGTGCTGCAGAGGGCGGCCATCTCAGTATCGTGAAGCTGCTGCTTGATAAAGGAGCCAGCGTCGCCACTGCAAACAATTCCTGCGCCACCCCGCTACATTTAGCTGCCGGCATCGGCCACATCGATATAGTCAAGCTGCTTCTTGATAGGGGAGCTGATATGATGGCCGTCAATAGACAGGGCAACAGACCGGTATATATGGCTGCTGCAAACGGCCACGCTGAAGTGGTCGAATTATTTTTCGACAAGGGATTCGATATGGCGGTTACTAATCAGTTCGGTTTGACACTAGCACACTTTGCTGCCTA
Organism: Thozetella sp. PMI_491; assembly: GCA_021432635.1. NCBI lineage: Eukaryota > Fungi > Ascomycota > Sordariomycetes > Chaetosphaeriales > Chaetosphaeriaceae > Thozetella > Thozetella sp. PMI_491. The sequence continues at coordinate 358,156 of MU270072.1, forward strand.
CAGCGGTCGTGCTAATGTCCTTCAACTGCTTTTTGACAAGGGAGTCGATATTACGGTTGCTGATAGTCGTGGACGTCTTCCAGCACACATGGCTGCCCAGAGGGGTCACGATGAAGCGGCTAGGTTGTTACTTGATATGGGATTAGTAGATCCAGCGCACAAGGACTTCCTAGGGCGAACGATGCTATCCTATGCCACATACGGCGGCTGCGAAGAAGCCACGCTTCATCTCGTATCCGCAAGCTACGGGTTCGACCTAAACTCGAGCGATACCGTCGGAAGAACACCGCTATCTCTCGCCGCCATGGTCGGCCACGGAAAGATGGCTATGGCACTGATTAGCAACGGGGCCGATCCTAACTGGAAGGACCATTACGGATCAACACCGCTCTCTCTAGCAGTCAGAAGCGGCCACAGGGAATTGGCGGAACAATTGCTCGCTGTGGCGGATGTTGCTTGCAATACCGTGGATTCTTTCGGGCGCAGTACCCTATGGTGGGCTCAGAGAAGCGGCCAGCCCGACCTCGTGCAAGTCGTGTCCGAGAGGGTAGGGACGAGTGGCCTGGAGCCTCACAATCCCAAGTTTTCCACCGGAGCACATCTTGCACCACATAACCCCGACTCTAGATGGTGCGACGTTTGCACACTCACCGTTTTGGCGGGTGATAGTTACTACCAATGTAACATTTGTCTCGATGGCGGATTCATGATGGATCTCGACTGCCATAAGGCTGACGCTCACTGCCTGGATGTGTCGCATACATTGGTGAAGAAGAAAGATGGAGCAAAAATTGCGTGACCGGCCAAAGGGTTTATGGTATGAAAGTCGGTGATGCTATGGCGATAGATCGGGATTCAAGAGGTGTCCGGGTCGTGATCAGCGTAGAATAGTCCTTGGATGCTTTGGTGGATCCTTTTGTTGCCTGTCATAGGCCGCCGGCCATCTTCCGCTGCTACTTGTGTATCATGGCTTGTGATGTCATTATATAAGAAAGCATGCTAGAGTGCAAAGTGCTTTGTTAGGGGCATGCTAATTATTGGAGATTGGAGATTCGCGTTGCTTTTGTTCAATTGTCTAGGTAGATTCGTGAACAAGCTCAGTAACTGGCGGCGTGGCGCAAGTACTCAGGTGCTACTCGCCGTCGTGTCCCACAAAGTGTCTCTCGACTCGTCTACGTAGAGATTCTGAACTTGAGACGGTGATGGACAATTCCGAATCTCCCGGCGGTAAAATAGTGCATGCCTTGCAGTCAGCTCGCAGTCACCCGGCCCGACACGAGGTTCCACCACACGGCTCGGCGGATAGCAGGCGATATTCGGCCATGCGCCGAGTCGGCGTCTCTAGGCCAGTCGCAGCACTAAGCAGCCACGGAAAGCAGAGCCATGGAACCGCAATAGGGTTGCACCAGGTGAGGCCAGTGCCCCGGAGCCATGGCTGGTACGGGTCAGCACCAAGGCGCCAAAGAACTGGGGGCGCCAGGGGAGCGTCTAGAAGGGGAAGCATTACCGATAGAACGGCCTGCTTGCTGCCCAATGACGCGAGCCCGGCCCGCCAGGTCAGCGCACTTGCCAAGGCTCAATAGTGCCACTACTCTGCCGTCCGGATTGATTAAAATTAGTCAAACGTCATGCCGTCGGTCGAGCTGCATAGGAGCCTAGCTTTCCTGGTCGGTTTATAAACTCTAACTCACAGCCTCCTCGATGCGACAGACTATCTCCCCAGGTCTCAAGGGATTTGACATCGCTCTCGCGCTTCCTTTGATCCACCGTGTTCCACAAGATGGCGCTGTCTAACTACACCTGGACATTTGACCCGATCGTCACGGCCTTCCCGCACACCGTCTTCCCCAATGTTGCGCTGTGGAACGTCACAAATGGGATCGACCTCAACTACCAAGTGCAAGTGTCGTGGCCGCTGACATGGACTTCTCGCGATGAAGCAAACAGTACCGCGCTCACTATGTAGGCAGCCGGTGTCTCCCCTCCGAGAGAATCCGCATAATTGATGCCCTTGCAGGTACGTGCTCGACGGGAATGCATTGGGCATGACTGCCACCGAAGGATGGCGACGCCGGCTCGCGGTTGAGCCGAGTCAACCCGACAGCATCGTCGTGAGCATTGGCTACCCTATCACGGACTCGGTGTACGGCGCGCAGAGAAGCATCGACTTTCAGCCTGTGACTCCGGGCGAGGATCCGCCCGCCGCCCCGGGAGTCCGGGAAGGTGCCGACGACTTCATCGCGTTTCTCGAGGGGACTCTGCGACCTTTCGTGCACTTTAAATTTCCAAACGTTAACTTTGGCCGCGAGGGCCTGTATGGCCACTCGTTCGGCGGGCTTTTTGTCGTGTACGCCCTACTCCGTCGCCCGGATCTCGTGGACACCTTCATGTCAGCAAGCCCCGCTCTGTTCTGGAACGATAAGTACATGCTCAACCACACCTCCTGGCTGGACGATGCGCCGCTGCCTCCATCCTCGACCAAGCCTGCCTTCCGGCTTGCATATGGCGGCCTAGAGCAGTACCCCGTCAGGCGACGCACTGAGACCGACGATGAGTATCAGTTCAGGAAGGACCTCTTCGCTACGTTTGCCATGACAGATAACTGCCATGCCCTGTATGATCTACTGCGCAACAACTGTAAGCTACGGGACATTGAGCTGAAGGAATACGCCGGGAGCGATCATGCATCCGTCGCCGCTGTTGCGTTGACCGACGGTATAGACTACTTTGTAGACTGGTAGACATTCATTGCAAAAATTTAGATGTTGCGGTCTTCTCGCTACATAATGTGCCTCGCGTAGAAGGACTTTATCCATACTCCAAAATTACATCTTCACATCCGTCACTAGACAGGAATTCTAGTACTGGACCCTCGAAAAGAGTTGATAGCCTTCCGGTTGGTTTGTTGAATACATGGCGACAGCGAGGAACTGGTAGGCGGCTACAGATAAATTTGATCCATTTATATTTATAAAATTGATTAACTATATTATGGGAAAAATCATTTTGTAGCTCTCATACTGTAAAAAATACATCTTTACTTATGCATGAGCGTCTCTATTGACTGCGTCTACTGACACAGGATTGTAACTATCGGTTAATCCTGGTTTTTTTGCGGGCCTACATGCCTACGGCAATCCTAACCTTGGGCTACGTCATGCCACCCTCCGCTCATTCTGGAAATCTCTACTTCGTCTAAACACCACTTGGAGCCCAATTTAGAATCCATTCGTCTCTTGCATATTTTTCTAATACCAAATGCTATCCAGGTAAGCGATACGGGCACGGCCGTCGAGCGCATGATGCCGGAGAGATTTCGGCCCGAGGTCGCACTAAATTCACCCAAGGCTGATGCGGCGCAGGACTGATGAACCTTCACTTTGCACCACATTTGCCGCGTCAGCTTCATGGCAATGATGAAGGCGCTGCCAAATAATCACCAACCCTCTACGAGTCCGAGATCCAGCGGTGAATCATCATCCGCTCCTACGCCAAAGCGGTCTCGCGTCGTTGTTTCGCAGTCGAAGCGAGGTTGCGTGACTTGCAAGTATGGGTCTTCACACTGCCATCTTGGCGCCTACCAATTCGACTGACCGGATGCAGGACACGGCGGGTCAAATGTGACGAGCAAAAGCCTCTGTGTCGGCGATGTGTCCAAGCAGGTCGACTATGTGGCGGTTACAGCCACGAAAGCAAGTCGTCGTCGGTTTTGCAGCCTGTTCTGAAGACCGGCGTCATAGCAGACAGCAATACGGAGAGGCTGAGCCATCTCGCAGCTCATGTGCTGTCTCTGGACAACAACGGCCGTCCTCTGCAAGAAGACGATGTCTGGGGGCGCATATTTCTCCAGCTATCGAACCAAGTTGAATGTGTCAAGGCCGCCGCCGCCGCATTTGGGGCTGCGTACGAGTCATCCCTCGATAATACCCTCGCAAAAGGCCCTGGTTCCGCCTGGCGTTACTATGGCTCAGCTTTGGCAAAGTTCCAATCGGATTTTGTCAACGAAACCGTCGGCCCAGAGTCCCTGGCTTTGGCATCAATAATCCTGGCCTGCGTTGAGATATTAAGCCAACACGAGCAAAACGCCTTCGCTCATTTTCTTGGGACTATACAGATCCTGACCAAGGCCTACCAGTGTCGCCAGGGAGCTACATCTGCTGACATCCTCAGTAAAATAAAAGACGCGGTAGTCAAAGTTAACCTCATGATTGGTAGCTACGGTCTATCTCGGACGCCGCAATTTATGTATCTGGACTCTGAAGAAGCAGCCGCTGGAGACGATGCGTTCCGTGAGCCGAAGCTGGCTATGAACGCCGCGATGCTCTGCCTTCACCGATCATACCAATTCATAGAGTCCGCTTCTCAGATGCGGTACACGTATCCAGGCTGGAAAGAGCATGATCCCATCATGTGCAAGGGTCAAGCTGATGCGGCGACCCAATGTCGTGCGGTGCTCGATGGCCTCACGGCACTTGCCACGAGACTGCAAGCCGAATATTCGTCCACGACGTCTGTGCCGAGCGATTCGGAAACGCTGGCAGAGATATATGCTATTCGCACGCAGCTGATGTCGACTTTAATCTTCATCCTTACTGTCCACAGCCCATACGAAACGATATACGACGAACACCAGGACGAATTTCGAAGCATCGTGAGTGATGCTGCAGCGGCCGCGCGGTTGAGGCGGCGGACTAAACCCAGCGCTTTCAAACGCTTCTCAACGCGCCCTGGCATTGTTAGTCCCCTCTTCATCGTGGCAATGAAGTGCAGAGATCCGCCGCTGCGTGCTGTAGCGACGACGTTGCTCAGCGAACAAAGTCGCGAGGGGCCCGCCGATGGACATATCCTGGCGGCAATTGGCGCTCGAATGGCTGCCCTTGAGACGTCTACCAGTGTGCCTTCTTCCCCCGGTGCCCCGCTGGCTGCCTGCAACGTCCTCGAAGAGCAGAGGATTCACGGCTACACGGTACCCCATCCGAGATTAAATGGTGAAGGCCGCCGCGTCGTTGACGTTCTTTTCCAGCGGCCAAGCCCGCCTCTCGCGCAGGGGTGGGGTCATGTTGACTATTCATGCCAGGATGGCTGGGCCTACTGGTCGGAGCCTATCGATATATAGTATCGTACAAACGCCACCCAGTTCTTGCATGTGCATGGGGAGACCCGCCAAAGCCTTGGTATGCTACCTGCATTACCTATTGGATCACCGCTATGTCTCATACGCGACGAATTTTTACCTAGACGATAGCGTGGAAACTCTCGGTTTCCTTCTTGGGCCGGTATCAAACGCACGGGTGCCATCTACGCGTAAGTATTTCCATTGACAGCCGCTCCCCAACAGCCGCCACGATCCGCGCTAATAACTCTTGAGGTCTCACCCACCCGACAAAGAGTAACTTGGCCGTGCCTGTGAAACTAAAGCCAAGATAAAGATGCCGAAACCCGGGAACAGACACGCCAGCCACAACGCGTGGCGTACTGACGCCAAGCCCAGACCTTAACTTCAATTACGCAGCAACTAACGTTAAGACGTTGGAAATACGTCAGTTAGTGCCATGATAAGCGCAAATCGGCGAACAGACCATGAGTATATGCTCCAGTGCAGAAAGCTGCAATGGTTGAGCAGCTATCATCTGGTAAAACCCACCATTAAGGTATGTTGCTGTTACATTCTACACCACCTTGTCAACACTCCGAATACTCAAATGCCGAAGAGAGAACTAAAAATTCGAGAATAAGTCCAGTAAATGGAGACCGCCTAGGTTGATGTCAAGAGGAAAATTATGGGATTATTGAAAAGAGACCGGAAAGTCGCGTGGGCAGTGTCGATTGGGGCAATGAATGGTCGGTCAGCAAAACCACACTTCGTTGCGCTCTCCGAGGCCATTGGCCCAATGGCGCTCAATGCAGTGGATATCCAGATCAGGGCAAACAGAAAGAAAGAAGCCTTCCTTCATGCAAGTTTAGGAGATGATGTCGACAGATCGAACGAGGCATAGATTTCTGAACATGCACCCTTGTAGGCACCCAGGACGGATCGCTTAGACGGTCGTCTTATGCTAGTCAACTGTACAGAGCGAAATCCAAGAGCAGACACGACTAGCTCTCCCACAAACCTCATGAGCATTTCTTGCAGCTAGTTGGTCAAAATTACAGTCTACGGTAAGCGCCCAAGCGCAATATTGATTTAATAATGCCCTCATTGACAAAACCTGACAGGTAATCATGGTTCGAGGGAGGGATTGAAGTGGTGTTGGGGCACTGCCGAGGGGCTAAGCAAGAAAGACTCTTAATTGGCCGCGAAGAGCCAGTGGGGCTCAGCTCGGTGTTTGTCAAGCTAAGCCGGCAGAGGTTCGTGGCACAGGTTGTAACGTGAAGTACCCCGTCGGAGTTGAATGGCTGAGAACAGCTGTGGAGGCCATCTCGGTCTTTGATGGTTTCGCATTGCCTGGTTCCCCCGTATGCTGCATCAAAAACAAAGTTCATATAGTCCTCCATACCTAATCCAATTCTTCATGATGCTTACTTCCCCTGCTGCGCCCCCTGTGTCCGCGCAGGCAGCTTCAAGGCTGCCTCTGTCGCCGGGTGTATATATTGTGCGGTGCTGGCCCTTAATCGTAGAAGTTCATTGAGATGAATTATCAGAGGCATTTTACCTTCTGTTTTGATAAACTATAACTCCATCTGTTTAGGCAGCACAGTTCGCCATCATGTCTACCGACTCGAGCACCGCCAACAGCACGGAGACGGAGGTGCCGTGCACCCTCGATACGTGCCCACTGTCCGAAGCCATCATTACATATCAGCCCAACATCGGTGGTAATGCGTTCTTTTTTGCGCTCTTTGGTCTCTTATTTCTCGTTCAGCTGCGCCTCGGTATCCGATACAAGACTTGGAGTTACCTGGTGGCCATGCTCTTTGGGCTAATTCTCGAGGTCGTCGGATACATTGGCCGTTTACAACTACACAACGACCCTTTCAACTTCAACTTCTTCCTCGAGTAGGCAAAATTCATGTTCGTTCCACAGACAGATAGCAGACCCTGACATACTAGCAAGATATCTCGTTTGCCTGACCATTGGACCCGCTTTTCTTACAGCCGCCATCTACATCACATTTGCACGCGTCGTTTACTCTTGCGACGAAAGACTGTCGTGGATTCGACCGAAGATAATTTCCATAATCTTCATGACATGCGATTTTATTTGCCTAGTCCTGCAGGCCACGGGAGGCGCCATCACTTCCACCTCAGGTGGGATGTCTCGAGAGGCAGAGGGCATGAGACAGACCGGCGTAAATATCATGATTGGCGGTTTATCATTCCAGGTCGTTTCGCTCTTCTTGTTTATACTGTACGCTGTTATTTACGCATGGAGATGGAATGCCGCTACTGCACTCCATTACCACCAGCGACCGCCAAAAGGGCAGATGAGGAGAAGCCTGGTCTTTGGTACGTTCAAGAGCATCAAACTAATCGCTTTCTTGTAGGTGAAGAGACACTAACCTTCTTAGGCCTTGCTATCGCCTCGGTCACCATTTTCGTTAGATGTGCTTTTCGTGTTGCTGAACTGAGTAGGGGTTTCCAGAGCCCCCTCGCCAACAACGAAGTGGCATTTATGACCTTGGAAGGGACTGTGGTACTCATTGCGTGTCTCTGCTTGACGTTAGGCCATCCCGGTTTGTGTCTAGACATTGCGTGGAAGCTTCCGGGGCAGGTACCGCGAAAGCGTCAATATGCCGTTTCCAATGTTGACTTGGAAAATATACACACCAGGGAATAAACACGAACACAAGGGCTGTTGTAGGGCTTTCATATAAAGACAACTAGGCGTACGGGGGTAGAACCATAACCATGCAGGTAGACTAATTTGAATTGTCATCAAATTTGTAAAATTTAGCATGAACAATTCCAATCCCCCAGGCTTCTCGGGAATTGAAGATGTTATTCCTTTCATGACCTTGGAAAGGCAGCGAATACCAGTAAAGCCTGATCGAAACAAGATATTGTACGATGCTGAAATGTCCAGCGTTTGTGCCGTGCGCATAGAGCTGTGTTTTGGTCGGTCCATTCTCTTTTCCTTTCTCATTTTATTACTTATGCATTTAGTCTAAGGTTCCCAAGCCCCCAGAAGCTCCCCAGTTGTACAATGGCTGCCTCAATGCGGCCACTGCCTCTTCCGAAGGCGACTATGCCAAATTGCTTACTTATTTAAAGCAAAGCAAGGCCAACTACCTCCTTGAAGGCTCTCCATACCTATAATTCGCATCATATTCATGTCCTTGCATGCTCAACATCAATACCTTCTGTAATTCTTCGTCGTACTTGTCCTCTGTCGCTGTAGCACGACCCTTGCCTTTGTTCCGATGGTGCTGTTCCAAGAGGCTTTGCTTCTTGACGTACTCCATCACAATCTCTTCTTCCGTCTTCTCTTGTGTCGTTTTCTCCCCCTGTGGTCCCTGTTGTTGCGCCTCGAATTCACTTTGCGTGGTGCCCGCAAGATGCCCTGGATCATACAGAGGGGGTTGCTGGATACTAGGCGACCAAGCGGCCGCGGCTGCCGCTTTCTCTGTGATCTTCTCGGGGTTTTTGCTTGCTCGCTCGAACTCTTCATTCTCCTCATCACCGAGACCCATATACGACCCCCATTCGCTGTCGCTGCCCCTCTGTTTCTGCTCCCTTAGACTCTGCGTGATGACTCCCTTCAGCTGCTCCTCATATTCCAACGCTTCGCGTGCGTGCCACAGAGGTTCGGCTTTGCTGGCTGCCATCGCCTGGCGCAAACTATCCTCCTCAGACTTGCGATCTGCAGCTTCTTGTAGGTCATTGGTATTCTCTTCTCCATCTCCAGGCGACGTCTCCTGGGCTGAAAGTCGGAGAGTTTCGTTGATTTCAACTGCTTCTAGTGATTCTTCAGGGGGTCGCGAATCACCCCTAGTGGACCTGGAACTCTCGGGAGATAGGATTGGAGAATCTGCACTGGCGGACTGAGCGGAAGTCGTGGTACGTCCGATATCTCGTCGGGCATCTATGTCTTCCATATTCATGGTTCGCTGTGCTTCCAGAACATCTCGCATCATCTCTTCGGGGGTGTGTTTCTTCTTCAGGTACTTCTGGATCAACTTCCACTGAACGATGATGTTTTGCTTTTCTGCATCAGAGCTCTGCAGCCACTCCTCGTATCCTTGAGCTGCCCTGGATGCGATAATGTAGTTCTGCACATTGCCGCGGAATAACTTCTGCACTTCTTTGTGCACCCCCTTCATCGTATAACCGAGGACGCCAACGACACCTGCGCCGGGCTTGGCTATAAAGCCTCCCATCCCTTTACCAATTCCTTTGAAAAAGCCGCTGGCGCCATCTTTCTGGGCGCCTTTCCAAGGCTGGGTGACCAGACCAGTAACGCCATCGTACCAGCCAAGGCCAAACTCCTTGCCTGCTGCCCTGGCGCCTGACTTGAAATCGCTGACTTGTGCTTGAGGGCGCACGGTATCGTCTCCCCAATGCCTAGGGAGATTGCGAAATCCTTTGGTAAAACTCATTGAGAGATCCATAGGTGACTGCACCAGTGCTTTTGCGAAACGTCCGAGGCCTTTGCTCGTATGTACGCCAGCCTGACGCAGCATGTCATAGTCTTTGCCGGAGCCGGATATATTCTGACTGCCGACTCGGCTTCGGCTAGCGTCTTCTGGTTTGGAGCTCACCCGACCTTGCAATGCATCGGAGGTAGAGCTTGATCCGATACTCGAAGCGGGATATGACTGATTGAGAGGGTTGGGAAGGCTACGAGCACTAGCAGGAGACTCCTGCACATGCAAGCTCGTCTGACTTTGTTCTGGCGAAGTGGGCGGAGTTGTCCTTTCCCCCAAATCCGGGGTCTCGCACTTCCTTGCGGTTGTCGACGCTGACGCTTGGGACTGCTGTCGGCTGTACTTAAAGGGAAGCTGCAGCATTTTCCACGTCTCCAAGGGAAAATCAGCCAACCCCATCGCCATGTCGCTGAACGCCCCACAAGCTGCCACAAAACCCCCGGATATTGGATCCCACGGACCTTCGTCGGTTTCGTATTCTTGCGATCTATAGAGTTTCAAGTCATGGAAATCCAAAAGATTTGCGTTCACCAAAGTGGATGCAGCAAAGGCACTCAACTTGACTTGGGTGCGCTTGATTCGCCACGCAGCCGGTCGAGATGGCGCCAGGGTGCAGCGGAGTCGGTCAACCTCAAGATATTGATGAAATGACTGAGCACCTATCTCGCTGCCTTGCTCCGCCGAAATCTTGCTTGCGAGTTCTTTGGCGCGTTCCAGGCTTTCAGGCTTGAGGCAGAAGTTGATGGCATCGACTAGCTTGTCCGCAGTGAGTTGTTTGTGAGGGATCGGATCGGGGCCGGCGCCTGCTCGCGCGACCATGGCGCCCCAGAAGGGCTGGTCCCCAAAGAAAGGAACGATTAAAGTTGGCCGGCCTGCGGCAATACCTGCCGCCGTGGTCCCCGCGCCACCATGGTGAACGACGCACGAGACGTGCTTAAAAAGCCAGTCATGTGGCACGTTGCCTAGCATGAAGACGCCGTCGGGTATACGAAGTTTGTCCGCGCCCATGCCTCCCCAGCCTTTGGAAAGGAGAACACGCTGACCAGTCTTCCTCACGGCTCTGAAGATGAGCTCCGTCATCGCATCGGGATCATCCAGAACAATGCTCCCAAATCCTATGTAGACCGGGGGCGGACCGGCGTCGAGAAACGCCTGGAGGTCGGGGGTAGGGGCGTAGTTAGAGGCCAAGTTGAGAAAGTAAAACCCAGAGATAGATATGTGGGAACCCCAGTCTTTCGGTTTGGGTATCAGGGCCGGGGACCAGCAATAGGTGTGAGGGACTCTGAGTCGCTGGAGCATCCCGGGGGCCCAGACCAGACTCACGGGATCCAAACCGAGACACTTTACCCGAAATCGGTTGATAATGTCGCCTAGGCTCTGCCAGGAGAGGACCTCAATCATAGCATAGCTTATGTAATTTGTGAGTTGAGGTTCGGCATTGGAGGACTGGATGTTGGCTAGCGGATGGGGAAAGGCTTGGGTGGGAGAATAAGGCATAGTGAACATGATGTGGAGAGGGATGCCCAGTTTCTCCGCGCAATGGATATGGGCAAAGCTTGGGGGGTTGGCGATGATGCAGTCGGCGACGAAAGGTCTTGTTGCAGGCCCGGAACCCAGCTCGTTTTCAGAGAGCTCGGAATGGCCATCGTTGGTAGCGCGAAGACTCATCCCGTCACCAGCTTCGTAACATGATCGCCAGCAGCCTTGAATATACTCGGCAACATCTCTTCTTCGCTCACCGATATCTCCACTTAGCAGACTGCGAAAGCCGGGTATCAGGCTGGGATTCTCAACCATAAAGGCCATTAGCCGGGAAGGGTCGCCGCCGATGCTGAAGAATTCCAGACCATTCTCCTGCACAAAGTCTTTGAAGTTGGGATGAGTCGCCAGACGTACACGATGGCCGTATGTGTCTTTTAGAACTTTCCCCAAGGCAACGAAGGGTTGCACATCTCCACGAGAGCCGACGACTTGGATGACGACATTCAGGGGCGGAGGTGGAGGAACCCCCTCCTCACCTCCTAAGGAAGGGGGAATGTAAGGGGGAGGAGGCGGATTACTATCTTGGACACTCTGGAGATGTTGATTTAGAGCAGGAGCAAAGATCTGGGATAAACGTCGGTTGAGCTGATTGATGCGGATGTTGACACGGCCGTCGTCGGTCACATGAGCATTAGCACCCAGGCCGTCTTTCTCGCTGCGAATCACGCCATAGGTGTCACCGTAAGCAGGAGGGGGCCAGTCATCCTCGGCCGCATCCGGAGTGATGAGATCAGTCTCTTGCAGATGAGGCTCTTGTCTCAAGGGTGTTGTGAGATTGGTAGGGGCGGTAATGACGGGTTCTGCTAGTTGAAGTATGGATCGCTGCACGACGGGCTCCGAGACTAGCTCGCCCTGCTCTAAGGGAGGCTGTATGGCCATAGTGTGAATGGAAGAAGGCAGGCTGGGTTCGCCTTGGTTAGTCGCGGTTTGACTGATGCCGTATGTTGCTGGAGAACGAATTATACGAGTGACTGAGCGAGGTAACGGTCCTGGAGGGAGAGAAAGGGAAACGTACTTAGAATACACCTTTTCTATTTATACGACCAAAGACCGAGATGGCCTATTCTACAACGGTGGGCTGCCCACGTCTCGAATACTTACTTGCTCAATCCAGCTTAGCTCGAAAAACACCGAGCTGGGCTCCACTCACCGTTGGCGGCTAATCACAAACCCTACTCGGACCCTGGTTGCCTGGTCCTGTACCACCATACAATGTTCGCACACTGAAACTACGCCTCGTATCGCTTGTGCTCGCGAACCAGCACCACTTACTCGACTGCCGATTGGCCGAGACAGGCTGCATCTTAAATTCAAGATAGCCACTAAATCCGTTAGGAGATCGTATGCGGGTCAGCGTCACTTTTATGCCGCTTTTTTGGGGGAGCCTTCGCAATGTTAGTCGGGTCTTAGCCAGCCATTCCGCTGAGTGGGCCCAGCAACCCAGTTGCGTCCGCCACCGAGCGATCTCTGAGCCTGCTTGAAAGCGATACAAAGTGCTCCCCTAACCCCCACTAGTACCCCCACTATCCCACTCGTTGAATGATCAACTATAGCCGACAGGTCAGGTATAGCCGACAGTCATCTGGGGAAAGGCCATGGCTGAGCTTTGGCGTATCCTCCTTCATGCCATAGCAGAGAGGAAAGGCAGCATGGATCCCCACAGAATGAATGAAGCTGCCCAAGCGTATTGTGTTGCTGGTCAGGCCGAAACATTCTTATCTACGCTGTGTTTGAATGGTCTTAGTGGCCGTGGGGACGTGGGGTCAGCATTGCTGTACTGCTGGCGGGGACCAAGTCTGGACTCGGCGCGTCGATTCCCGCCAGTCGAAGTGCGGGGTGCGGCCGAAGCTATAGTTAAAAGACAAAATCGCAGTGGTATCTATACTCTGCATCACACCCATCGGATGAAGAACGGCGTTCAAACAAGTCTGCTTCCCAAATATGCCAATGGATGCGGTCGCAGCGATTGCAACGAGACGAAAGAGTCCGCTCCTCGACTTGATTGATATCGTGGATAGGTAAGCGTCGCATTGAAACTCTAACTGCACATACACACTAGATCAACAGTCTTTACTTACATTAAGGTCTCGCCAAGCGTTCCGGCCGATTTCGACTATAATGGGCTGTTTAAGCTCTTGCTGCCGAACGACGATCGGCCTCACGGCTTCATGCTTCCAACTGTAGTCGACCTGATGCCATGGGCCGCAGACTTTGTCATTGACGCGGAGTCACGCACTATACAACTCACAGACAGCTCCGGGGGAAGCGCCACGGGCAACGTGTGCAGCAAGGCTTTCCAGGAGACCATTGATTCCGCCATCCAAGCGGATATATTCCGGATCATGCATGGAGAGCATAGCGAGCTGTATCCTATCCTCGGTGCCAACTTCCCAGTAACGCTGGAGCGCTTTCCTGCACCCCTCTTTGGAATTGCAATCCGTGGGGCGCATATGACTGCCTACACACGCCTGTCTACAGATCCACTACCACGAATATGGGTTGCTCGGCGAAATCTGAATCTATTCACATATCCTGGCATGCTGGATACATCTGTTGCCGGGGGCGTCAAGGCGGGCGATTCACCTCTTGATTGCATTGTTGCTGAGGCTAATGAGGAGGCATCGTTGCCGCAGCAATTTGTGCGCCAGCATGCTCAGGCTGCAGGACTGGTGACCTATACAACCCGGCAGGCATCGACTGGCTATATCGTACCCACCGTGCTTTATGTCTTTGACATTAAGCTCCCTGAGACGATGACTCTTATCCCAAACGACACCGAGGTGGACACATTTTACTTATGGACTGTGCAGCAGGTCCTAGATGCAATGCTCGCCCGCCGTTTTAAGCCGAACTGCGCTCTAGTCATGATCGATTTCTTTGTGCGGCATGGGCTCCTCACCGAAGAAACTGTTCCCGATTATATTGAGGTAGTGACTAGGTTGAGGAGGAGGCTCCCTGTGCCTCTACTACCCGTTTGAGATTTCAAAGGAGAGAAAGGGTCACCCCGATTCAAGGCCGCCATGGAGGCTCGGGATAGAATGGGATTGGTAAGATTGATAGTATTCGGATACCCCAGAGGAAACGCATATAGAATATTTTTATTAGTCGACCAGTTCCTGGAGGTAATTCACTAGGCACCTCTCTACCCTGCTGTTTCTGCACTTGAAATCATGGCAATACTAAGCGGTAAACTATATATTCGGAAGCACCTTATGATAGAACGCAGCCCCAGGCTATGGTGGCGTTGATGCGACGAGGATTTCTGCCCCTACCACGGGACCGCAGTTCTCGAAGACGTCACGAAATAGCCCAGTCGATTTGAGACTGTTGGCGACCTGGTCCGAGTGTTGCTCATCGACTGCGAGGAACGCGCAGGTCGAGCCCGACCTAGTCATGACACTCCTGATCACCGATGTTGGTTTTGAGGCTGCCTCACATCCGTCGAACGGTTGCCACAAGCAGCACTTCTAGTATTCGGATGACCTTGAAGGCCTCACTACCTAGAGCACGTCCTTCTAAGTAAAAAGACAGCATTTTCCTACATATATATTTCCTTTAAGCGGTATCAACTGCCGTCCGTATACATAGATCCTAGAAATCTCCCGCTCCCTGCCTTCACAGCATGTGGTTGGCGATGAAGAGGACTTACTCTGAAATCTAGGTCTCTCCCGGCAACTCGCACCATTGACCCACGCCTCGTCATTCCATTTTGAGAGTGACGAATTTGGTCGGCGAGCGTGGTGTGGTTGGTAAGGTGGCCGTGGTGGCCGGTAAGGTTGATTAGTCGCTCCATCCTAAAGATACTAGAAAATGGTATTTATAACTAGATAGGTGAAAGTCCAATTTTTATTTTGTCATAGCAGCGTTCCTGCAAATTTTACTTAGTATATGTTCCAAATTTAAAGCACCGACAGATTATAATCAAGCACCGCCTCGTAACCGTGACTAAAGTCATCGCTCAGTCAAGGTTAGCCAAGCTCAGGGGTTAAAGTGAAAATAGCGGGGGGACTTGAATTCCGACGGCCTGTCCCGTTAGTCTACTCGTCCTGCAAGTAACGAGCTATTACACACAAATATTGCTTGCCGCTAATTTAATCAGTTGGATCTCAGGGTACTCTTTCTTTGGCGTGGGAGCAGGGTTGACCCGTATGCAGCCGAGGAGATGACGATATACGTAGGTACGACAAGGCGCAAAAAAACAAGGCGGCAAGGTAATTCCTGGCTGGGGCAAGACGATCCTTCGCTGAGGCGTCATAGTCAGATCAGGAGGGGCAGTACTTGTTGCGATCATTGCCTAATAGAGTGACATCATACGGCGAGGTGGCCGGTGCCTGCAGAACTAGCTTGGGTGCGCAGCCTCAGCTCTGTGCTGGGGAGGAAGCCCCTGCAATCAAAATTACCTAGACCTTCTGGTGCTAACCCTAAGATGCCAAGTCATGCTCTCCAAAGACCAGCTCGTGCCGACGGCCCGACGCCTCTAAATCCACGGTGATTGGCGCTCCCTCCAAGCGAATTGAGCTCCTGTTACTATGCAGAAGCGCCTGCTGAAAACGTGCTATATCCGAACTGGCAGTTGCTACACATGTACCCAGACAAGCAATAAATAGAGTAGTATCCGCCGCCAGGATTCACCTAATGGGCGTAAGATGCTACGCCTCCCCCCGCAGAACCCCTCCAGCGCCTAGGCACCTGCTTATTCCGAAATGCGATGTCTGCGCTCGTTCCAGCAATGTAGAAAGATAAAAGAGGGTCGTGCCACCTGGGCCGTTGATCCTCGCACCTAGGCGAAAGCCTCACTAGCTTAACGGCTTCTACGTACAAGTCGATCCCCGCGGACTAGGACGAAGAGCTTCAAGACGGCCACAACCATGCGCTCCTGGAACTGGCTCGGTGCCGCCGGCGTGCTCCTCGCTCAGCTCGCCGGCTGGGCAGATGCTGCTCAGGTCGCGACGTACTATGACCACCCGTTCCACCCCGACACGGGCGAACCGATTTCGCTACTGCCGCTCATCGACGACACCACGGGAGGCTATGTCACCAACATCATCACGGCGACATGGTTCGTCCACAAGGACCACGTTACGACGTTCGGCGATGTCGACCCCGCCGACAGCTCGTTCGACTGGCTCCGTGACGAGATCAAGCAAGTGCAACAGGCTGGGGTCAAGGTGACCATGATGCTGCTGGGCAACTGGACGATGCTCGACGGTAACGACACGGCCTTCTTTGAGGCCTCGTACAGCGGCATCCACGACGCCATCAGCCTGTACGGCTTCGATGGCATCGACCTCGACGTCGAGGATGTCGGAGGCTACGCGGCCGATCCTTCCTGGCGGCCCAAGCCTATCGGGTTCGACGGCATCGTGCGCCTGATCCAGCGTCTGAAGAGTGACTTCGGCTCTGACTTCATTATCACCATGGCCCCAGTTGCATCGGCGCTGTCCGGCGGCGGCAGCCTGAGCGCCTTTAACTACCTCACGCTGGAGCAACAGTACGGAAACCTGATCGCGTGGTACAACGCGCAGTTCTACAACGGCTGGGGCAGCCCCGCTAGCACCACGGCCTACAAGAACATCATCAACCACGGCTTCCCTTCCAACAAGGTCATCATGGGCCTGGCGACGAGCGGTGACACGTCCGGGTTCGTGAGCCAGACCACCGTCGCCAGCGTGGTGAAGCAGCTGCTGGATTCGACCGGCATTGGTGGCATTTCGGGCTGGGACTACTGGGATGGTCTTCCGGGCGGCAAGGCCGCGCCGTGGCAGTGGGCAGAGTGGGCGGCCGAGGCCTTGGCGCAGTAGCTTCCTGAACGCGGAGCGAAGTAATGTCTATAATCTGCAAATATAGTATCTCTTAGAAAGAAACTATTCTGATGACCAGTAAGGCTAGTGGTGAGATACTATTGCTATGATCCCCGTCCCCTACGTCGTACCTGCATCGAATCATGCATATAGCTTTATAGAATTAACGGTGCTGGAACAAGTGCAATGATATTTGGGCATCTTGCCGTCGGCGAGTTACATTGTTCATGTTCACCTGTCTCGTGAAGCAGGGTAGCAACCTAGTATAGGCAGTGTCTCAAGCTGGCAGGAGTGGAGAGTCGTGGCACGGTATTCCCCCCTGATCGTTCTGTATTGCATCGCAGAGCTGGCCACCGACTACATCCACCAAATTTGGCCGGCCCCTTCGTTATTCTTTATTTCGTCTTTGTGCTCGTCGAGCACCTTTTTCAGCTGTCTCACTATCACCTCCGCTGGGGGTGGTCCCGTGGGCGGAGGTCCTGTTGCTCCGGGCTTCCGGACGCTCGGCCTGATCCACGGCACATCCTTAGCGCCCTTGACATTGTCGTAGATGGAAGAGAAGTCTTCGCTCAGGTAGCCGCCACCCCTGTACAATTCGCACTCAGCTTCTGCTTCAATCTAGTCTTTCTTCCTAATGGAGCTGTTGCAGCGAGCAAACGCGTGATTCACACTCAAAAGGTTCTTACATGATGATGAGTCTTGGCTTAGGGTAAGTTCTCCCATCAATCACGGTGCTGTCCGTAGGCGATGACATGAGGGCCGTGATCGTAGAGGTAGCAGTCTCGATGTCGCTGCATACTTTGATGACTGGAACCAGCGTGTTTAGAATCACGAACTTTCGCTATAAAATGTGGAAATTCTCCGGCACTCCAAGACAGAATTGCTAACCATTGTATTCCGGCTTCATGCTCTCAGTGGTTGCCTGGATGTGCGTGGGAATCTTGCCACAGAGCAAGACGGGGATGGGGTCTGATGTTGCCATTTTGGTAATGATCTGGAGAGACAAAAAGATGAGGGGCTAAACTGGTTAGGCAATTCAATAATGGCTAGGTGATGTTTAACGGTGAAGGTACTGTACATATATACGATTCGGCCTAGTTATTGTTTACGAAAGGCCAGCCCTCGCCCACCGCCCGGACCCGATGACAAATGGCTCGGACTCGCCCGCGAACCTACTCCGACCACTAGCCCATCGGTCCCGAGAGGCCCGCTCTAGGCTCTTGGCTGTCGCAACCACGAGTCGCCGTGCACCGATTCGAGGACACCAAGATGGTCTTCCACGTCATGGTGTGATTGGAAAGCCTGACCCAGTGATGAGTTCTGGCGCAGAATCCCAGCCAATAACGCTCGACTCTCGGCGAAGGAGTGGTCTGGGAACCTCCGATGCTCGTCGGTGAATAGAGGACGCGACGCCGGGCCCAATTGCGGGGCGAGGCTGACCACCCCAGGGGTGTTTTGTAGCTGCCCGGTGTCCGATGCTTGCCGTCTTGGCTGTGCTTGACTATTTGTCACATGCCTCTATATTCTCTTTAGATATTTGGAACATTCACGCCGTTAGGCCCTTCTTCGATACCAATTTGGTAAAGCGAGGTAGGCATCCAGGTACATATTGAAGATGGGCTTTTAGTCAGGTTCACTAGATTATGCGCCCCTCTAATGCTACACCGATGGGTAAGGCCACCGCCGCTACCCCTCTACGTAAGGATTCTCTAGTGCTGTAACTGCCTTAGCGACCGTCGGGGAGAGAACAGAGGCACTAAACGCACATTCTACCTACTCATACGATCGTAACCGTCTGCTCCTCCGCATGCTGCCACACCCGCTCAGCATGGAAGGCTTGGAACACGATCCCACGTCGCTCATATATCGGCTCGCCCGCTGGCCCGCTCCTTACTGGTACAAGCAGCAGCGCCACGACTTCCTTGCTCGGCGCACTCCACATACCTGTTGTGAGGAAAGTCGCCGCACGGAGGAGGACAAACTTATCCAGCTGCTGCCGCGGGATGACCATCGCTTCCAGCCCGCCATCGTAAAGGAAGATTGGAGGCGTGCTCTCATCGTCACCAGTGTCATATATGGTATAGCCCGTGAAAAGGGCTCCATCTCGGTCAAACAGTCCGTCTTCGGACCGCGGTCGCCATCGGCCCTGCGTCGTATCCAACACAATACGAAGAACTTGGCCACGGACGGTGATGGAACCATTCGAGGCGGGACCGTAGATGTTGGCGGCTGATTGGGGCTCTACAGAGGCTCGTAGAACCTTCAATAGAGGTATCACCTCGTCGCGACCGCTGCGGCGATACGTGTACTGGTCGAGATGCCGACGCACATAGAGGATCGGGCCGGTGATGGATGCCCAAGACCAGGTCGGGGCATAAGGCCTCACATCTGTCCCCAGGCGCCGGATCGGCTCCGGAGCGATGTCAGACCTGCTGATCCAGAGCAACGAATACTCTAGGTCCTTCGACCAGAGCCCAGCGAGATATTTAGACTCGGTACGCTCATGCATCAGTGCCGCAAGGCCCGAGATGGCCGGCAGCCGATCCTCAGCAAAGGTGATTGCCTTGCCCGTGAACTCCTCAACCAGCTTTGGCCATTCCAAGATGAGGTCGCGTGCGGACTTTGGTCCCGGCAGTATTGCTAATAACCGCCGAAACCCACCCAACGAGGACGGCGTAGTAGGGAGGAGGCGGCACTCGCACCGCTGCTGGGACTGACAAGACCAGACCAACTCCTCTTCGTAGAAATGGATGATGCGCGGCGAGAGAACGCGCTCCTGTAGTACCCAGGCTCTTGTCGAGAGCTTGCTCGGCAAGGTCTCAAGGCTCGAGTGCGGGGCGCTGCCCGGATCCGCCGGCCAGAGCTTCCTCGGTCGCAGCGTCTGCTGTGTCTCACCGTCGGAACCGGACGCGTTGAGCATTGTCCGTCTATGAGTCAGCGCTCTCAGCCTCGCGTAAACAAAGACTGGTTCACCATTCGGACCAAGCGTAGTAATTGCCATTGTTTGATGGGCCGAAACTCTGGGCAAGGTTCCAGCAGAAAAGAGCCCCTTTGACGAGTCCGAAGCTCCGTCGGCTGAGAGCGTGACAGTTGCGTCGCGATAGACCTGTTTCATCTTGGCAGCCTCGGCTTCCCAGTCATCTCTGTCATCTTGCACAATACAGAGAGAGTCAATCCTATATGAGAGACAGTCAGCACACCATTGGCACTATCATCTGGGTTGTTTGCGAGACAGTTACCAAAGATAGCGGATTCCCAACGACCGCGTCACATCTGCTGCTTGTGCGAACGTCAACGAGTCCGGC
Source organism: Thozetella sp. PMI_491 (assembly GCA_021432635.1). Lineage (NCBI taxonomy): Eukaryota > Fungi > Ascomycota > Sordariomycetes > Chaetosphaeriales > Chaetosphaeriaceae > Thozetella > Thozetella sp. PMI_491. The sequence goes on from MU270072.1 coordinate 378,389, forward strand.
CCGAATTGAACGGACGCCTGGTGACTCTGGAGAGTGCTCTTGGTCGTGCGAAGAGGGTTAGCTCCGCCCCAGCAGTGGCTAAGAGCGGCGTAAGTACCCTCCTCCCCCTTGGTGATATAGAGCGAGGCGCGAGCCGGTATATCCTCCGCCGAGCCAACGTCAATAACCCTGGAAGGCAGTCTGGCGGACATCGCCGCCTGCCAATGACAGGAAGTATGCCTGTCTCGGCAACCTTGGAGCCAGTTTCGCATCAAGTCAACAGACTCCGCGGAATACGAGCTGCCTTGTATGTTCCGAGCGGGTCCGATATTTGGCCATAATGATGCTTCTCCTATGTTTCGTCAGACGAGATGAGGTTTCCAGCACCCGGTTCTGCCCAGTACGCATACCGTCCTTAGTGTACAACTCAACGAGACAATGTGCCTTTTCCATTTCGTCTTCTTCATCGCTGGTGCCGTAAAGGTAAAGGTACAGCGCACAGTCGATCATGAGGCGGATGCGGAGGGCTCTATCAGGTATTGAAGGGCGAGGAACTCTATCCTTTTGCAGTACCGCCCAGAGAAGCGCACCGCCGAGGAGTTCGCAAGCCTTGCATCCTGCCTGGATGCCTTGGATAAGGTTGTCCGCCGAAAGGTCGAGATGCGCGAATGTCAAATCCCGACATTGGGCGCACTGCCAAGCCATTTGGCACTGGAGAGAGGGTTGAAACGGAATATGGTATTCCGGGGCGAGATACAAGAACACTGATGCCCGATATTTGTAATGGATAGAATTATCAAAGGTAAAGAAAGTGAAAGCGGCCGGTTGTTTAACCTCGTGAGAGCGGGGGAGTCGGGCCCACACTCAGGTGCGGCTGAGAAGATGTCGGCCGAAGTGCATATTGATAAAACAATTGCTGCTCTTCACGAATAGTTCAGGGGCAACATCATCTGCCAGTTTATGCAATGACGACGAACATTTACATAGAGGAGGTCGGAAGGGTGGATTATCCACTGGACGATGTGCCGGATACGGAGAGCTGGAGCGAAGAGCACCGTCAAGCCATAGAAACCCACCATGCCGCCTTTGGCCAGCGCGGTCAGACGCCTGACCACCGGGTCCAGCCACACGAATGGCAACACTCGCCCTTTGTCCAACCCGTGACGACGCCATGGCGAGTACCGCTGGCGCCGGATCATTTACCGATACTCCTCCTCGGCTTCGTACCCATCGCGAACCGGTCGTGGAATAACGAGACGGCCTTCCGCCAAGGCGAAACAATAATGTCACACATCATCATGTCGTCAAGTCGGCTTCAAGACCGCCAAGCCAACGAGGATAAGTGGTTTATCTATGCGGACGGGCCCGACGGAGCGGGGGAGATGCATCTACACATGTACCATAGCTGGAGCGGGCACAAGCTGGTCGAGTTATGTATAGATGCCGGCCCCGAGGGATACGGATATGCAGGGACGGGCGCGAGCATCACGGCCATCACGTGGGAGTCGGCCGAGGGCTGGAGATGGAATGACGCCAGCGCCGGGCTGTACATGGCGGTAGCGAGGAAGGTGTGCAGCTGGGTTCTCAACGTCGACCTGGGACCGGCTTCAGATGGCACGGAAGACGGGTTGGATGTGGAAAATGGGGGCGTGCCTAGATGGATCGAACCGACTGTTGCAACCATGGTAGCAGTAATGAAGAATCGTCCCTCAGAGCCTGGCCTAGTTCATCGAGCCAACTGAGGCGGTTTGATAGGGCTCGCTCCGTTTCGAGCTAGCTCATCTGGTTAGACTAAAAGAAGCCTAGGAATGGATCCATGACTAGGGCGGGCATAGTATCATCCCTCGAGTAAAATCTAGCGTGAATTACAAACTGGAGCAGGCAAAGTTTATAGGCAACTACATGCACTGATCTTTGATGTCCACCCAGCCAACTTGTTTGATAGCTAGATCAGTCCGTATTGTTTAGATACCTACCCAGGGTCAAGTTCCAGTAACTACCCGGCTCCTAGGACACTGCCATTTACACCCAATACCGTATCATTCGTAATGAATGCTCTACCAACGGCGGCTATTCCTGGGCCGTCGCAGACTCTTTGTTCAAGAAGCCGCATACAATATCTACTGCTCCAGAATAGTTTGACTTAGGGAAAAACTTCTGCACTCAGTCTAGGCCAGTGTCAATAGCGAATGTGAGAATCCGCCAGTGCAATGCCCGAACCAGTAGCTGCAGCCGCAAGTCACTGGGTCCATAAAACATAATTAAGCCCTGGCCCTCGCCGAACCACGCTAAACCATCTGCCACTGCGATGGCACTGGAGTCTTCAGCCGGCCTCCAGTACAGCGTGAGATCGATGATCGCCGGCGGCAGCGCTGGGTTGTTCTCCCACAGGATATCCCCCTGATGTCACCATGGATCACCTGGTAGGGCACATTCTCAGGAAACGGTCGCCTAGCGAGTGCCGACCGGTCCAGCAAGTGGCGGATCTTGCCTAGCCACCACTCCTTGTTGACTCCCTCGATCTCATAAAGTCTAACCTCCTCCCACGTCACGCGGCTGGCTTTGTTCCATCTGTTGGACTGTCTGGAGGTTGCGAACGTTCGTTCGCGCACCGCGACCTTCAGGTCAGCGTTGAACGTCTCGTTCACGCGTAGGGCATCTCTAAAACGGCACTCAGGAGCGCTAATACCAGACTCAAAAGTTGAAGCGGCCCAGTCGTGAAGACATATACTTCGGGCCGACCTACGACCTGATCAGGCGTGGCGAGCCTGTAGGACGTCGGTGCGCGTTCCAGGAGGCTCGTTGTGAGCTCTGAGACCCACTGGGTCTCGACATCGTCGTCAGACGGCTTCAGCACAATATTTTCAACCCTGTAGCAGAGTTCCCTGTCGCCGGCGAGGGGTTGAGGGATGCCTGTCAGACTAAATGCTTCAAGAATAGTAGGGGTTGGTGGCGGCATGATAGCTGAAGCCGATGCCTGGCAGATGTATGCGCGGTTAGTCTCAAGTGAGGACAATGATGTGGGGAACGGAGTGGTGGGCTATACACGGCCAAATCGGATCATTCAGCGGTGCTATGACTAAAGATCGGCCCAACATTACGCCGCCCTATTGGTGCTGATGAGGGGGGGGGATATAAGCCTCGAACGCTGCTGTATCACATTGACCTTGCCCAAGCATTTACCTTGAACCATTCTAGTCTGATATTCCAACGTACAAAGATAATCCGTGGGTCCTTGTTAAAATACGACAGAAGTGGCTTGCGAAATCTCCGCATAATATTCAAAACGATAAACTGGGTGGTTTTGGCGATAGAAATTAGCCTTCGCTCTCTAGCAGCGATGCCTTTCCTAGACATCCTTCATCTGAGGGTAGGTAATTGTGTTGCGTCCCTTAGTAGAGTTTAATATGCTCATTGGTAGAGTTTGATATGCTGAGGTTTTTTTTCTTTTCCGAAAGTCAAGGCATAGTATCCCAACACTAATTCTAAGATGCCGAGGAGTACACAACAAAGTCCAGACGAGTTCGGAAGCAGCAAACAACGGTTTGCCTCCCACTCTTCGTATCCTCCACACTGTCGAAAGGAAATATGTCGCACAAAAAGTCCTTTAAGTTGTCATTTTCTCCAATTCTCGCTTTGTCTTGTCGCCGAGATGGCTACAAAATGGAGGTTTCATTTGGGAGGGAGAGGGAGGGGGGTGTCATGTAGAAGATCATTGTCGCCACACTCTAGTGCTTGCGTTTAACACTAATCGATACTTCGTATGACCGGTAGAATGTGAGATCAATGATACCTCGTATCGCCGTTTGTTTCGCGTCGTCTACACACTCCTTTCTGCAGTCAAAGACATGATTAATTGATATAATAACACAGTGTCTCGGACAGCCTCGATATGCAGTATTAGGAGCTGCTGAACAGGTAGGGATAAGTACCTATCACTTCCCGTCTTCTAGACTACACCTATTGACACAACGACAAACCAAGCTTTTTCCCTACCTTTTCAAGAGCTTTTATTCTGCTTCAATCTGAGTTAATCTACATCAAGTTAAAATAATGCGTTTCGTTGTTGTCGTAGCTCCTCTCCTCGCCGGGGTTGCTCTTGCTGCTCCCAATCCCATCCCTGACTCCTCCTCCTCTGCGCCCCCGCCTGAACCCTCCTCCTCCTCCTCTGTGCCCCCGCCTGAACCCTCCTCCTCCTCTGCGCCCCCGCCTAAACCCTCCTCCTCTTCTGGAGGGATGGCCCCAAGTATCGACGGTACCATCAGTGATCTTAGCAAGGCTGCATCTGACCTGCCATTACTTGATTCACAAGTGAGTTTTCTCGATACAATTATCAATGAAATACTAATACCAGGTGTGAATTAGGACTTCCTTAAAGTGAGTATAATGTAACTTCACCTTTGAATACATAGCATTAACATAATCTAGGAAGGTCAAAAGATAGTCGGGGATTTGACCGGAAATACTGGAGCACCGAGTCAAGGTTAAAGGCTACAGGCGAGATTGGAGATATAGACTAGAGTGTCGTGAGATACTTTTGAGCCTTGATGGTGACGAAAAAGGAGTGAGGAGGCTAGGAGTGTCCAAGTGACCAGTTTAGTCACTCCTTTACTTCGCTGTTCGTTGGTTTAAACCCATTTTCAATACGTGAATTTACCCTCTTACCTGTATGGCCACGGAATCATCCTAAACAATGATGACGCTTACCCTTCATCCTTCGTGGGGCCCAGCCGTGAGTATCAAAGCTTCGATGTTCTTCGATCTCTGAGCTAGTATCGGGGCAAAGCAAGTATGGCTGAAACTGTGAGCTAACATACTAGACGTCCTACTGCTTGCTTTTAGGAGGGAGATTGAGTAATTCCATGATCAACGATAACTGTATCGAGCTTGGTAATATGCATATACGGAAAAGAACAACTCGTTGCCTTGCGAATATATGGGCTTGGAAGTAGGACGTCGGATTAAGTTTGTCATTGTAAGCTTTAAGCTAGGCAAGGCTTGTTTCAGAGACTCTTAAATGCGGAAGGATGGAGAACTGCAAAGGATGAAAGCATACATTCAGAGCCCTTTGATAGGACTCAACTAGGTCTACACATCTAAATCAATGCCGACAAGGGTGAGCGACACGACCTTCTAGTGTGCCGTGCTGCCGGAGTTGTCTGCACAGCTGAAAGCACTCGGAATCTGGCCGCTATCGTAGGCGGCCTTGATTTGAATAACAACAGCATAAGTTCCCCCGACCGCGATGAACAAACCGATAAGAATCATCAGGGAATGGAGCCAGTATTGGACCTTCTTCAGCAACGATCCTGACTTCCTCTCTTCAGCGTAGTCGTACATGTACAGTAGGCCCGGGATCATGATGGCCATCGGTGCGAAGCAGATGGTGCCAGTAAGTGCAATCAGGTAGCTGAAGATGACGATAGCTTCGGACAGTACAAACGCGATGGCGCCAAGCGAAATGGTGCACCCTAGCCATGTCGCCCAGTGGATGACCGTGTTGTGCTGTAGGTGGTGTGAGCCGCGTAGAATACGCACAAAGAGGTACTTGGCCGCTACGTGTAGATAGAGGCAGCCGCTGACGGCCAGACCAATCAGACCGACGCCGTACGACACCTTCTTTATGGTACCGCCCGCGCTCCCTAGCGAAGGGTTGGCGACCCAGCCGCCGCACCAGCGGTACACAACCAGCGAGAAAGCAAGGTAGGCAGCCGTCACGAGGCCCATGCACAGGTACAGGGCTTTCTTGTACTCTTTGGGACGGCGCATCTCCGAGATGACGGGCAAAAACGCTGAGGTACCGGCGCTAGACACAAATATAGTGGCTGTCGCCGTCATGCCGGCCGCGAAGGTCGGGTACGCGATGGCGTGGTAGCCAAGCTCGAAGTCTCCAGTCTGCGGAGCGGCAGCGGGGCGATCATGCGTAGTGACGCCGATCACAACGATGAAGACGGCGGTGAAGATGGACAGGAAGCCGGCCCAGGTGAGCCAGCCGATTTTCTCAAAGGTGCGGACCGAGGCACACGCCGTGATGATGGCGAATGACAGGAACGCCCACCAGACCGTGCAGGCGGAGTGGTTGGAGAGCGCGTTGAACGCTACTGAGAGGCCAACGATGCCGGAGCCAGTGCAGAGGACATACGCGATGAGGTACAGGACTCCGACGGCTTCCCTGAACCACGCCCCGCCAAGCACGTAGCACATGTCCGCAAGGGCTGGAACCGAGGTCTCAGCTATGCAAGGTTGAAAGGGGGAATACGTGAGAAGGGGATCGAAAGGGTTGACTAACTATGGCACTCTGGATGTCTGTTTCTAAAGTTGCCTTGTATGACCGCGTTATCTGGCAACGTCTATATTAGCAGCTGCCAATACAAAGAATCTCTAAGCTGTGGGGGCTAAACGCACATGTGTTTAAGGCTCCAAAAGCCAAGATGAGGATGGCGCCGCCGACGGCGCCTAAGCTGTACATAGCCGTGGGAATAGACAGCACGCCGGTAGCGAAGATGATCTTCAAGAAGATGACGGTAGCCCGTTGCCAGCTAACGGTACGGAAGTCGACGCCGTCGGTGAGCTTCTGGAACACCTCGTGGCTTTCCAATTCCTTCTCGTCCGGTGTGAGCATGGCACCATCCTGGATACTCTCTGTGGGTCGGATTTCATCCGACCCTTTCTTGTCCTCGGCAACCATGGCGTGATACTAGGATCGCGAGAGCTTGTACGGGCCTGGCGAGAAAAAGCGAGACAGAAGACTCAAAATGGCTTGACAAACAGATGGTCAAGGCTCCGGCGCTGGGAATTAAGAGTACGCAGCGGGACCCTCGGCCGACACCAGGGAGGGAAGGCTACGGCAACCGGGCGGTCTTATACCCACCCTGCACGTCTGTGCTACCATTATGCAGATCTGCATTGTGTCTCTCCTCCTTTGTCTCTGTCCCCCTCACCTCGACTCGAGTACCAAGGCCCGTTATCAGCAAACTTGGGGCGCACAGCTCGCCACAAGGGGGAGCCTGATAGGGCAATGACGCCAGGGAGGGGTGTGGTGGGCGATAAGCCCCAAGACCCCATGCAGGCCCAGAGCTTGGGGGAGCTTTATCAGCCAAACAGCAGCCCCAACCCGGGCAGGGATCTCGGCAACTGCACCTGCAGTGGGGCCGTGTCGGGAGTAAAGATCCGACTGCCAACGAAGCCTGACGTGCACGCACCAGTCTGGGGGCGTTTGGATCCTTATCTCGATCCGCCCGCGGTCGTGGTATTGTGCCTGATAGGGCAGAGTTACAGTCTATCATACATGCGACGGTCGAGGTGCAGCTGTCCGGCAATTAGCCAGGGCACTTCCATGACGCCTCTCCTCCGTTGCAATGCCATCGCGCTAAAGGGTTCTGCTGTGACTGTAATGAAGGGGTAAGATCGAGGATGCCACACAGAGTGGCGCATTTGACAAAGACCCGGTTTATTGCCAATTTTGAAGGTCCATCGACTTCGCACAAGCACCGGCGATAGGACCATGTTCGGAAACTCTCCCATGGATGGTAGGCGCATCTCGGGGAAGTTTGTGCGCAGGTGTGGGTGGGTGTGCTCGTGCATCTGAACCTTGACGGAGATGCACGGTTGCACTCGCGTCTCACTCAAAGATGCTCACTCTCTCGCACATGAACGTGACCCAGGACATGCAGCGCAACCTGGTCTCTATCTAACTTGGTGTGCTCCACTACATTCGATCGTAGGACGAAGTTCCTAAGCACGAGGGGTACAAGTACTAGCGATCTCTGAGGGCGTGCAAGCGGCTGTTCCCGAGGAATTACGTACAGACTTACCTAGCTAGGCATACTGGGTCGAATAATCAACAGATGCCGAATAGCCATAGCAGGTGGTAGCTAGTGCGCCTTGACAAATATACTCAACACCAGTCTAGGAAGTCGGACAATTTGATCGTGTTCAGTAATCTTACAGCTCAGAGTTGGCGAAGGCCAACTCTGGCAATATATCTATGTCTAGGTGGACACCGATGGCACATCGATAAGTCTATGTAATCAGTACAGGTGAATTGGTTTAGATGCAGTGCGTCGGCCTTTACTAGCTCTTAGAGCTAGCTTCGCCTGCCAACTGCGAGAAGATGGAGTCAGGGTTCCCCAAGAGGTTCTGTGGCTTGTCGAACTCTACCACGGATCCTTGGTCGAGGACGAGGATTCTGTCGTAATCAATCTAGACATCGCGCATACTCGTCAGTCAATCCACTAGCACCGGGGTAGGAGCGGGAACGGGACCAGAGGGAGAGGCGTACCACACTGGCAATATGATGGGCAATCGTGAGAACAGTACTGCCTTCAAATGCGCGTTTCATCACGTCGTTAATCAGCGTGACTGTAGCGTGGTCTACGCTCGCGGTAGCTAATCCCAGAGGCCATGATTAGTATAGAGATGGCGAACTAGTAGCAGAGGATACCATACCTTCATCGATGATGACGATACGCCTGTTCTCCGCAATGGCTCTCGCAATCGCGAGGAGCTGTGCTTGCCCCGTGGAGAGATTGCTCCTATATTCGAGTTGGTTAGCACATGGCACTAGGCGCAGCCTTCTTCTCGGTATCGGCAACTCACCCCCACTCGGCGATGCGATATTCAAGTGGATCATCGTCCTCCTCGATCCCTAGAGCCTTGGCAAGATTGCACATGGCTACGGCATCCTGCAGATCGCTCTCCGCCTTCACACCCAGCGGGTCGAGATTCTCGCGCATTGTTCCGCTGAAAACCACCGGCTCCTGAGGAATAATTGTTATCCTCTTTCGCAGCTCCGGTATTGACACCTCACTCAGGATATCGCGCCCGTCAATCGAGATACGACTCCCAGGGCGGACCGCCCCAGCGTCTAGCGCCCGCATGAGCGCTAGCACCAACGACGATTTGCCCGCGCCGGTGCGACCCACGATGGCGATGCGTTCCCCTGCCTCGATTGACACGTTGATCTTCCGAAGACAGAGTGTGCCGCCGGGGCGGTAAGAAGCGTTGTAGTTTTCGATGGTGATGGTAGGGTCGGCTGGCCAAGTCGTTGGTAGTTCTGTATCTGCTACCGCTAGTTCACCAGCGGCACGATTCTCGTCGCTATAGTCCTCTTCGGGGGTATTATGGGCATATCGGTAGATGCGCTCAAGAGAAATGAGATCGGCTTCCAAATTCGCAAGGATTTGCACCACCGCTCCAAGCAATCCCGTCACCTGCAGCACGAAGTTCATGACGAAGCCTAGGGTGCTCGAAGGCGCATCCACGATGAGGAGCAGAGATGCAGTTAGTACCCCGACAGCGCAGGCCAGTCCGTACAGTCGGAGCTGGAGCCACACGTCCAAGCAAAGGAATGGCATCCACACTCGCACATGCTCGTCGATAAGATCGCGCGCTCGCTGCCTGAAGAAGTCCCCTTGTTCGTATGCGAGAATGACGGCAAAGCCCGAGCGCATCTCGCCTGCGACGTTTAGGATTGGGTTGCGGGCATTATTGTCGAGGCGGCGCAGCTGTCGGCAGGCATGCATGTAATAGGATTGGAGGAATCTGTAAATAAACATCACAGGGATCAAGTAGAGCATACTAGCGGGGGAGCTGAAAATGACGGCGAGGAGGCTGAAGACGATGATGAGACCAATCATGACTAGAACAAGAAACCCGCTATTGACACTGGTGTCGACTCGGTTCATGTCGTTGGTGAAGCGGTTGAGGATATGACCGAGAGGTGTCGTGTCGAAGAAGCTGAACTTGCTATGCACAAGGCCGCTTACCAGACGGGCGTGGATGGCTCTGGAGGCGGGTATGACGCACAAAAACGTAGCCGACAGAACAAAGGGGATGGTGAGCAGGGCCCCGAGTGTGCCAGAGATAGCGTACAAGCCTAGTTTAGAGGAGTGACCGATCGTGTCGAAATCTTCAGCAGCCGCTTGCAGAGCGCCGATAGCGCCGATATTGAATAGAATACAGACGACTGCCGTGACCATAACAAGGGGCCAGCCCCAGCGCTTACCACTTTTGAGGTAGGATAGATACGTGCCCATCTTCACGCTTCCAACACCTAGGTCGAGTAACCCTGCGGTGCTTGGCAGGGGTGTCGCTAGAAGGGGGGCCATTTCAAGATCCGCATCCGTGCGCTGGGTTCCAGTCGCCAAAGTAAGGGGAATGCTCTCAGACAGAGTCGAGCGAGAAGATGTCCAGGAGGGGTCAGAAGGTTCTAGGGGAGTGCCGGGCACGTCGAAATCCAGGGTCGAGCGAGGAATATCTCGAGCTTCTGAGGAGGTGGTGGTAACCTCCTCCAAGAGCTTTAGGCCAGCGAGAGTGAGGGCTCCGTCCGATATAGTGTATACTGCGTCAGCTAGTTCAATAAGCGCCTTGCTCGACGTGGTAACAATCCGGGTGCAGTCCTTAAGAATCCCGTTCGGCCCCAATACGTTTTCGACAAGCCTGCGCTGAACCGTCGCGTCTACCGCCACAAGAGGATCATCCAGCACGACCAGGGGCCGCCGCGAGTAGATGGCTCTAGCGAGGGCGACTCGGCTCTGCTGCCCACCAGACAACGTAGTGCCAGTGCCTTCCAGAGAGGTTCCGTCTCCATCCGCGAGGGAGGCAAAATCAGCGTCTAAACAGGTCGCCTTGACGACCCGCCCGTACCAAGAAGCATCGAGCGGAAGGCCAAAGAGGATGTTCTCGCGGATGGATCCATTGATAAGGAACGGCTTCTGTGGCGCATAAGCTATACGGCCTGAGACGTGGACAGAGCCCTTCTTGGGTCTTATCTCTCCCAGAATTGCGCGTACTAGCGTTGTCTTTCCAGCTCCCACAGACCCCCTGATTACCGTCAGACAGCCAGGGGAAGCCTGGAGTGTGCATTTCTTAAGGAGTGGCCTCTCAGTGTCATTATAATCTCCGGGAGCGTCGAACGCCGCTTCTTCCAGAGAAACGTCGATTGCTTCGTCATCTATCCGGCTTTCATAGTCACCACAGCCTTCTCCGTTGGTTGGAGAAGTTAAAATGAAGTTCCTCACCCGCTGGTAGGAGATGCTCGCACCCTGGTACATTAAAAGCGTGCGGGGGAGAGAGCTTGAGGCACGGGTTACCGTGTTGAAAAGGATCAAGCACGGAAAGACCACAGCGCTGGGGAGGGACCCTCCTAGAGCAAGATGCGTTCCAAAAGATACAGAGACAAGGATGACGGGGAGAACGTTGGTGAGAACGACGATGGTAATGGAGGGGTAGGCCACACGAGAGACTGCCTTCATCTCGTCCCCTCGAGCCGCATCGATTTTCTCCTCAAATATCTTCTGCCACCCGAATAGTTTGATGTGCTTGATGCGGGCTAGAGTGTGCTTGATGAGCGACAGTCGGGCGTCCTTGGCTGCCAGGACACGCCCCATTCCTCTGGCTAGGAAGTGCAGGGCAAAGAGTAAGAGCGGTACAATTAATAGCTATTGACAAAATAGTTAATGTGGATTCCTATAACGCTGCCCAGAGTTCAGGAAAGCTTACCACGCAGCCGCATCCGATAAGGACGCTGAGCCATCCCAGGATATACATGACAGCTGCTAGGCTCACAACGATCTGTAGAGGAAGAACCCAGAACGAATTCATACTCTCAACAAGCATAAATACACTCGACAGATCGACCTCAATCAGGATGGACGGGTCAGCAGCGCCACTCGCGATGGATGCATGCTCAAGACCCCTGTCGCACACGAGGGCCGTCAACCCGGATCGCACCCTCATGCCAATTTTGCGTAGTAGCAACAAGGCGTGAGCAGAACCCAGACCCTGGACGAGCCCGACGAGGCCAGCGACTACGACAGTGGACGGCTTGCGCTGCTGGATGAGATCCTGGATCAGGAAAGGCTGCACGGTGACTGCAACTAACTCAGCGATTGAAAGTGCGGCAGTAATGAGGAGGTCGCGCCGGAAATTCCTAGCGACAAGCATGAAGACGTTCCTCGGCAGGAGTTCCGCCCCCCAGCTCGGCCGCGCTGCCTTCGTATCCTCGCGGAGAGAGTGCCGCACGCCCAACCCTCGGTCGACTTCCCACACGTTTGAAGCGAGCAGGATGTTCGCCGCGGCATGCTTCAGCAGAGGGTTCATCCAGGCGACCGACAGGTATGAGAGAAAGGACGGCGCCCGGGTCGCGGGATGGATACCGCCTAGTTGGATCGCGCCGGCGCTCCGGTCTCCGGCGCCGCCTAGGACGGCCATCCCGGAGAGGAGGTGCAGAACGGCGATCGCGGCAGAGGCTGCGTTAGGCCCACGCACGAGGAAGGGGTACGCCAGCGCCCAGACCACGCACGAGGAGAAGCTAAAGAGAGCTCGCGCGCTCGGAATCAAGTCACACAGAGCCGCCGCCAGCGAGACGAAAGCCCCGCATATGGTGGCTATGAGAACCGATACGTCCAACTGCTGCCGGGCTACATCCTGCTGCCAAAGGCGCGCAGCCAGGGTGCATACCGAGACCGCGGCCAACAGCACTTGGCTCACCTACGAGGGCCTGTTAGCTTCTGCTGCGGTGCTCGGCTCATCTAGACAACCGAATTATGGAGGCGCTTACGACATCGGTGACTTTGCTCGGAGTCAATGAGCTTCTGGACAGCCAGGGTTGGCGGTGTCGCCAGATCAGCAGACTGGGCACGAGCAGCAAGATATACAGTGCCGCAAGGATCAATTGTACAAGCCTACACGGGTGGAAGAGACGGCATTAGACGGACGTCCCAAGGCTGAGGCAAGACACTACCTAGAGGCGCTGGGAAAGCTTGGAAGACGTACTGCAACCCTATCCCCGGCTCCATGTTGCGCGACCAGGAGACGCGCGAGATCCGAGGTTTCACGACTCTATAGCGGGCGAGAAAAATCTTGAGGAAATGGTCTAGAAAGAGCGGGTAATCGGGCAGCCTAGACCCGGAATCATGGACATTATCATCTCGGTCGATAGACGCGTAATTGACGTCGGCGGTGCCAGATGGACGTTAGGGCACGCGGGGTTTCAGCTGGACTTGGCCTCGAAGCTAAATCATGCAGGTTCAAGTACGAAATACGGGATGGCGGCACCCAAACACGGACGGGGCTGAAGGCTACTACGCCACCGACGAAAGGTGGGTCTTGCCGCATTTTGTCCGTGCTATCTCAAAGGGGCAGGCACCGAATTTTCCGCCAAGCTAAAGTACCAAACTCAGCCTGGCTGCATTGCATTGCGCCTTCCATCAGTGCCTCACCGGCAATCAGGGCAAGCACCGAATTGCCACCTGCTCGCTTTTCACGATGCATCCCCCAGCTGCCCAAAGAGCTACTTAGAGTTACCTCGTCAAGACCCAGTCATGCTCCCAGACCTTGGCCCCATCAACCACTAGGTCGTAGTGTGTCTTCCACACGCCCGCCTCGGATGTATCGAACGTGACCACGCCGAACTTGGAGTTCCCCCACGGATGCGCGTAGATCGAGACGTCAGTATCCTCTATCTGTTTGTGGAACCGCGAGAACGGCTCGTAGAACTGGTTGAGCGGCGATGTCGAGAACTCGATGATCTCCTTACCACCCTTATCCCCCGGTGGAAACACCGTCGTCGCGTGCTCGTGGCGGTCCTAGGTTGCATCGTGTTAGCCAGCCCAAGCGGTAGACCGACTCTTTTCGGCGCCTCTTTGCACTTACCCCGCTCAGGATAACGACGCCATCTGTGGCTCTCATCATATCCAGAACGATCTCCCGCTCCCATAGATATCCCGCCCAGCTGTCGGCTGCGTCCGGGCCGCGCCAGTTCCTCGTAAAGGGCACGCTGCTGACTACGACCTTCCAGGCGCGTTCTGTCGCAAGCCATTGGCCTAAGTGGCCCAGCTGCTCGGAACCAAGCATTGTCTTCTCGGGGCCATCGGGCAGCGCCTCAGCAGATCGATAGCGCCGCGTGTCTAACACGAAGAATGCAACGTCGCCGTGCTTGAAGGTGAAGTAGGTGCTCCCCTCACCGAACGTGGGAGGGGGGTTTGCATGACCTTGGTAGTCCCAGTATGGTTTCAGAGCCACCTTGTAGAGCCCAGTCTCGTTGGCGGCCCAGTCGTTGATGATCTCGTGGTCGTCGTACAGGTGCATCCACGGCAAGGAGCGCAGGGCCGGGGTCCAGCTAGGCGAGGCATAAACCTGGCGGTACGCTGCGGTGTAATGCTCTTGCCCCCAGCCTACGGCCACGGGGAGATCGATATAGATGAAGTCGCCGAGGAAGAGCATGAAATCAACGGAGAGCGGTTCGAGGTATTTGCTGAGATGCTCGAAGCCACGCACGCGTAGCGCATGATCCAAGGGATTGTAGGGGTAGAAGGGTTTGAGGCAGCTGGTCGATACCAGGCTCCAGACCTTCGGAGCTTGCTTCTGGGTCCGAAAGGTACCAACAATACTCGTGTTGGTCGTGTAGACATATTGCGTGTCGGGAAAGAGGTCCTGGAAAACGACGGTCCCAACAAAATCGCTCTCGGCACTCACCGAGATGATCTCGACTGTGGTCTCTTTCGGGCCAGCATCTGCCTTGGAGAGGCGGATTTCGACTCCTACAGCCTGCGGGGCTGGAACCGCTCGGATGACCACTCGAGCAGAGATTGCGTCGACATACCCAACTCGAGAGAAGGAGAGATCCCGGCTCTGGTAAAAGAAATGGCCGCGGTAGGCAAAGTCCAGCGCCGCGAGTACGCAGAGGAGGTTCGTGAGTGCAGCCAGCAGCGTTGACATTGGCCGACCAGGGTCTAGCCAACCAAATACCAGGCTTGACCACCGAGACCTTCTTGTCCGCAGCAGGCCATTCTTGACCAAGTACAGCTGCACCAGGAGCAAGGTTAGAAATAGGCCAAAGCCCCAGCTTATTCGAGGGAGATATTTAGGCCCAAGAGGATACTGCGTTCAACCTTCAGTATTCATCTAAGTTCGAACCACCTTGCACTACCAGAGCGTCGGGTTAGCTTACATGTCTAACAAACAAGATCGTCGTAAGACGCGTGGTGAGGGTGCATGCAGCGATGAGCGCATCGAGGATCACCACAGTCGCCATGGCGTGCAGATGGGGTCAGAGCCGTGAGGTCGGTATCAGCTGCACTGCACAGCGGCCGAATAGGGATAGTAATGAGTATCCCGGGGCCAGAAACCAGTTGCGAGCTCTATTCGGCGGCGGATCCCCGACTCGCGGACACGAAGCGCCCCACCCGCCCGCGTCGCCGCTCGCCGAAGCCGGACCCATACCCGAGAGCCCAGCGCGGCCAATGGAAAGGCAGCGGTCGCCACACGTGGGATCTGGCTCGAATCAGACCGAGGCCTTCACCTCAACAAACTATAGTCTAACTAAGTCGAACGGCCAGGGTGACAGGCCAGGGGTGTCTGTCGGGGAGGGCCGACCTCGCGAATGGCCCCTGGAATGGCGCCGTTAGGACGCACGCTAGCGCCACGATAAGGCTGCAGCGCTCGAGTGCCGCGACGGCTAAACGGTCTTGCATGCACACGGTGAGGTGACAGCCGTCCAAGTCCCACAGCATAGTCGCCAGGCAAGAGAACAAGGTCCTGAAGAATTTTCTAGCCTGCGGTGGGGTGAAAGTGGATGCTCTATGAAGACTTCCTCACCACGTGTGCATGGGCTGTCTCTGAGTCGCTGACTCGACTGCTCCTGTCGTGTCTAAAGGCTTGGAGCTACGGGAGCCAAGCGCATTGGGCAGTGTTCCCAAGACTGTCGCTATAGATAGGTGGGGTAGCGAGCCCCTCGTTGGAATGAGAACAGCCCACGCGGTCCCAACACCTTCTCGGCGCAAGGAGCTATGGCCCTGCATGTGCCAGGAGTTGAGAACTAGTCGATACCGGCTGTCTGGTCGTGTGGGTATATGAACGAACGACAGCTCTCCTGCGACTACCCACACTTCTCCCACCTCCGACATACCACAGCCTATCTATCTAGCAGTGAGATTAGCAACCGGCACCATGTCCGACGACGCGCCCCCTAAATCTGCTGTCGAGGCGGAGTCCAAAGCCCTATCCTCTGACGGTGATGAAGTCAACTCGCTCGGTCCTCAGGGAGGTGCCGCCCCGACCCGGCCGGTGGGAAAGCTGGACGTCCTGGTTCAGGGCGCTGCGCTATTCTCCGATGGCTACAACATCCAGATTATCGGCTACATGAATACTGTCTTGGCGAAGCTGTACGAATCTCCCTTGCACGATAATGCATCTTGAAGTGGCATGGCTGACAGTTGAGCCAGCTATCCGAAGCAGATGACGACTGAAGTCAAGACGCGGCTGTCCAACTCCATTCTCATTGGCGATGTCTTCGGCATGCTACTCTTTGGCTTCTGCATCGACCGATTTGGACGCCGTATTGGCATTTACCTGACTACATTCTTCCTCGTTCTGGTGAGCAACCCTCCTTCGCGTGGGCTCTTAGCCTAGGCCGCAGCTTACACAGCCCGGAAGGGTATTATCCTCGCCACTGCCTCCCACGGAAATACCGTCGAGGGTATGTTCTGGATGATGGTCGTCGGCCGCGGCGTGGCTGGTGTTGGAGCTGGTGAGTCAAATTCTCGGATATTATTCTAGCCGGAGGTAAACTGACAATGCGCAGGCGGAGAGTACGCCGTGTGCACCGCTCAGGCTGTTGAGTGCGCTGACAGCACGGAGGCCATGCGCAAGCGTCGCGGCATGCTCGTGGCTGTCGCGACTAACGCAGCCATCATCTCGGGCTTTGTTGCCTCCAGCATCGTGTCGCTGATCGTGATCGCGGCCTACAAGGGCCAGCCGAGCGACGGCATCTGGCGTATTTGCTTCGGCATTGGCATCGTCCTCCCGCTCACCATCTTCCTCTTCCGACTCCGGCTATCTGACTCCACCCAGTACAGCAGGCATGCCATACAGCGCGAGTTTCCCTACTGGCTTGCCATCAAGTTCTACTGGAAGCCGCTG
This sequence comes from Thozetella sp. PMI_491, assembly GCA_021432635.1. Classification (NCBI taxonomy): domain Eukaryota; kingdom Fungi; phylum Ascomycota; class Sordariomycetes; order Chaetosphaeriales; family Chaetosphaeriaceae; genus Thozetella; species Thozetella sp. PMI_491. The sequence goes on from MU270072.1 coordinate 395,291, forward strand.
CTTGGGTGCTGCAGTGCGTGGTTCCTGTACGACTTTGTTGTTTACCCGTTCAACCTGCTAGCGCCCACGCTGGTGGCCGGCTTCTCTTCGCAGCAGACGATGATCGAGTCGATCGGCTGGTCGGCCCTGATCAACGCCTTTGCGCTACCCGGCGCGTTCATCGGAGCCCTGCTTATGGACCGCATCGGCCGCCGTCAAACGTACGCCCTTGGCTGGGCTATTGTCTGCGTGTTTGGTTTCGCTATCGGTGGAGCTATGATCCAGCTTAACCACGTGTTCCCGCTATTTGTGACCCTGTACGGCCTCTTCCAGACCTTCCTGTCGGTCGGCCCCGGTGACTGCAACTTCCTCGTGTCCAGCGAGTCATTCCCTACGCCTCTTCGTGGACACTTCCTCGGATTCGCCGCCGCGGTTGGAAAGGCCGGCGCGGCGATCGGAACGACTGCTCTGACCCAGGCTCTTGCGAGCTTCGACGACACCATCAAGGGCCAGCAGGCTCTCTTCCTCATCGGAAGCGCCATCTCCGTTGTGGGAACCCTCTGCGTGTGGTTCCTGATTCCCAATGTGAGTCCTTTTCCATTATATTATCGATTTTATACTTTCTAACGCGCGATGCAGCATCCCAAGAATCTAGAGGACGAAGATGTTCGGTTCAGGGACTACTTGGAGAGCCAAGGATACGACACAAGCAGCATGGGACTTAAGGGTTAAAGTGTACCCCAAGTTAAGCCCGATCCTATTTAGGCAGTCATGCAGTCTTTTTTGGATAGCATTGGTCTTCAACCAATCGCAGGATCTAGGAACCTGGCTCAACACTAGACAGGGATAGACAGACTACTTAATATTCACTAACAATGGTGTTCGTTGAAAGGGGGGTCACGTGCCTTCGAGGTGAGGTCCAAGACAGGTATTTAACCTGAGTGGGCTCCATACCAATCAATCGAAAACTCCGGAGGAATAATCCCGGGATGGAATTTCATTTGCTGCGGTTCCCTGTCAGAATGATAAAGTGACACGGTAACCTCCTCTTGGATTTGATCTATGCATCGTCTGGTCGCTCCCTAGAGCCTTGCCGTCATGCCCCAACCCTATGTCTCGATCCCTCTAGAGGATGATGGCGAGGTTGCGCTTGACTCCTCGAAATCAAACCCTTTGCGGAGTTCCGTTTTAAGAGCACTAATCTTTTCGCTCGGTTGTATAACCTCCTTTGTCTTGGGATTGGGGCTCGGGCAGGGTTGGCCTGGGCAGACGCCGACACAGGAGCAGCGACCTGACCTAACCGGTCTGCTGCCGCCACAGGAATTTATCCCCGATAGTAAGGACAGACATTCGAATCCATGCCTATCATTTTTATTAATACGTGATCTTAGTACCTTCAAGGGGTGCAACCTTCAAGTTCCCAACCAAGTACGAAGATACGGGACCCGATGGAGACCGTCTTTGGGACGAGTTGATGCCAGGTACGATAACTGGAATTTTTTTTGGCTTGTTTTTGGTTGGATTAACTACCTTATATAACTTTAGTCAAAGCTAAGTGCTCATTTCCGTAGTTGGCGCCGGCTTCGTCCGTGTGCCCTATCCTCGACGATTCAATATGCCAGCTAGTGAGCCTATCGAGGATGACAATGAAGAAGGAGAGCTATACTCGCTCTCTGTCACCCACCAACTCCACTGTCTAGTAGGTGAATAACCACACGTCACCTGCATAGTCTAATTTGGTGCTAGGCAGTGCTGCGGCACGTCATCATCAAGTATGAGAAACATGATAAATCTCGGTTTGCTGGAGATGGGCATGAATACCATTGTCTCGATGTATGGTCTACCCTACAGCAATTGCGTCCGTGGCATGCTTGATGAAATGCTGACTTCTTTAGTACATTCGGCAAGCAGTGTTGTGCGCTGGAGACACAACCCTTGACTACGCCGATGATCAGGTTATTGGACAAGATGGGAAGGTGACGAGGTACGGGTTTACCGGCGCTAATTCTACGCATATGTGCCGCGACTGGGATGCTATCAAGAAATTTGCCGAGGAGCATAGGTCTGGTGATAGAACTGGGGTTCTGGTCTAATCGGCGTCGGGTAGGATACTGTTGCCGCAACAGTTGATGTAAGCGATTGTGAACCGGTATGCAATTTAGACCTGATCTTGCTGTCGTTATCTTTAACCGAATTCCCCCCTTCGCTAAAGCTGGCGAGAAAGCCGATTATGCTTAGAGGGGTGGAGCCCGGAGGAGGCTTGGTATCGTTCATCCCCGTCCATTACTCGATAAGTGATTGGGCCGCAAATAAATCAGCGTAACATAGCCGGACTTGAGGAACGGGAAAATTATACCCGCGACCTTGATAACTGACCATATCGCAAATAAAAGGCCCTCCAAATGCAACTATTTATGCTACGGTCATTGTAACACCGTCCACTCCTCATAGCTGCTTCCGGGGCAGCGTAAGTGCCCTAAGACATATTAGAGATCAAAAGTGCTTCTTTTCGCTTTCTGATCACTTGCAACCGTTCATAATGTTGCGGTTTGGCTATCTAGTCGCCGCCGTCGCGACACTCCTGTCGCCATTACCAGTTGTTGGATCGGTCGTGCGACGTCAAACTGTCAGCTTCACCTCCGATGGAAACCCAATCTTGGCGGATGGCTCCATCTACTCTGCTGACCCAGCCCCACTGGTGGTAAACAATACCCTCTACATCATCAGTGGGAGAGACGAGGCCGGTCCGGGTCAGAACGACTTCATCATGAATCAATGGCAGATCTTCGAAACTAGCAACCCGAACCCGGGAGGAGGCAGCTGGACTCTTCACCAAAACGTCGCCCAGCCGCAGACTCTCTTTGGCTGGGCAAGCGCCGGCACGGCTTACGCGAGCCAGGTCGTCCAAGGCAGTGACGGCAAGTACTACCTCTACGCGCCGGTCACACAGAGTGGTAGCCCGAATGCGGACCCATTCGCCATTGGCGTCGCGGTTTCCGACAGCCCGCTGGGCCCCTTCAAAGATGCCCATCCTGGCGGCCCCATTATCTCGCAGAGCGTGCCACCACCAGGAGACAGTATCCAGAACATTGACCCGACTGTGTTTGTCGATTCTGATGGGCGCGTATTCATCTACTTTGGGACCTTTGGTCAGCTCCGCGGCTATGAGCTAGAGAAGGATATGATAACGATCAAGGGCTCTGTAGTCACCGTCCAGACCCTGACAGGTTATTTTGAGGCGCCTTGGTTGATGAAGCGCGGCAGCACCTATTATATGCTGTACGCTGCCAACAACGCGGGCCAAAATTCACCCTGTACACCCACGAGCTATCATGCCTGCCTAGCATACGGCACTTCCTCTAGCCCACTTGGCCCTTGGACTTTCCGTGGCGTCTTCCTGGACATCGTCTCATCAACTACGTCGCACCCAGGCGCCTTCGAGCTGAATGGAAATTGGTTCCTGGTGTACCACACTAGAGATGCCGTGGGCGGAACACACTTTCGGCGCAGCATCGCTATGGACAAGCTAGAATGGGACGAATCCACTTCGCCGCCTTCCATCGTCAAGGTAAAGCAAACCAAGCGCCCCGGACCGCCGCGCCAGCCGACCCGTAATATCGCGCCTTCCGCAAAGCCCACCTCAGCCAACCCAACTCCGATCCAGTATTGGATTGCAGCCATCAATGACGAGCGGGTCGAGTCAAATCCACTTCCGCCAGATTATTGGTGCTCGTGGGCAGCGGAGCTGTCGCCACAAACTAACATATTGACCTACACATGGAACAGCACCGTGTCTTTGAACGGTGTCAGCATGGCGTTTTTCGCAGATCAGCCTGCTGGTTCCAACATAGGCGTAGCTCCACCTGTCTCGTGGTCGGTACAGTACCTCACCGCGAATGGTGCGTGGGCTTCAGTTACCGTAACTAGCAGCAATGGTTACCCGACAACGGTTACAGACACTCCTGAGGAGGTCAGTTTTAACATCGTCCAGACGACGGCCTTGCGGGCTATTTTGAACGCATCTGGTGGCAACGGGCAGTTTGCAGCAGTAGGCGTGAAGGAATGGAGGGCACTTGCACCCGTTGCGTCCTAACATCAGCAATAAGTCGCGACAGAAATGGCTTCAGTCCGTGACCGCACAGGGCGGTTGTGTGAGTATTGAATAGCATGGATGCATGGCATTATTTTAGAGCGCCTCCTATCTGTCCGTTACTCGTATGTCGTCATATCAACGCATAACGGACCGTCTCTATAGGTAGGAGCGCCTGCTCCCGTATCTTCGAGCAGCTCTCATTTCGTAGGGCTGGAAAGGAAACCCTACGTTACTATTGCTTCCACGCTGCCAATGTACTATCATGCCATCCGTTCACAATCGTGTACTCTGACTTCGGTGTTGTGCCTCCCAACTTCTCGTAATGCTTCATCTCTCCACATGCACCGCCGAGCGGGCAGGAAGCAGATGAATCGCTTGTCTTCTTGCTCAGAAGACCTGCCACTCTGCCGCCAACGTCCTGACCTTCAAAGTAAGCGCCTTGGAGGAAGCCGTAGTGCTCGTCAGATCCTGCCTCTCCGGCAAACCAGAGGCGGCCGACGTTCGCCCGGAGGTTCTGGTGCGCCTCCAGCGTCATGCCTGCAGGCCAGTTGCTGTAGGAGCCGAATGCCCAACTTTGACATATCGCGTCAGATCAGTCCCAAATAAAAGAAAACAGGAAAGAAAGGATGCGTCTTACTCTGTGCTTCCCCATTTAGGGAACTTGAAGTCCAGTGGCTCGGGGATGTTCTTGCCCGGAAACATCTTTCGCAGGACCTCCAACGCCTCTCGCTTTGTGACGCTCGGATCTTGGCGCTCGATGCGGCGCGACTCATCTCCCAAGACGGTGACGAATATAATATTTGACCCAGGAAAGAACCCCGGGGTCGAGAGTGACTGCCATAGCGGATAATACCCGCGCTTTAAGGGGTCTGCGTAGAGGAAGAACTGCGTCTTCGGGTCCCAGAAGGTCTGGTTGAACTGAAAAAAGATCTTAGTGTAGATTCCCATCTGGAACTGGTCGATAGCGGAGCGTTTCCAGTCTGGGAGAGCCGGGGTGAACTTGACTGCGTCGTTTTGCAGCACACCCAGAGCAAAGGTACAGATGGCGTGCTGCGCCTCGATACATGCCCCTGAGTTGAGGCGTACCACAACCTTGTTATCGCTGTACTCGACGGCGGTGATACGCTGAGATAGCAGCAGTCGCTTGTCATTCTTCTTGATGAACTCGCCGGCTTCCTGGACCAGCCAGTAGTTGAAACCTCGCTTGTCGATCGAGAGACGATCTGGCGCGTCGTCATCGCCGCCTCCGGCATTGCCGTCAGCAACACCGAATACTAAGCTGCTTGTCTCTGGAGGAAAAGCAGTCTCGAAGTCCCACAACCACAAATCCACAGCCTGCTTCTTCATATCCAACCCCGGCCTCCAACCTCCTTGGCTTAACGCGACCCTTATGGTGGTATCTTGCAGGTTTCCCAGCAGCACGCTACCGGCATCGGTCGGAACATTGTGCCACGCCTTGTCCCATGCCGTTATCAAGGCGGAGTAATCGTTGTAACCATGTTCGTCGAAGGTGGAAACGTTTCCATAATTGGAAGGATAGCTCGCCACTCCCCACTTCTGGGCCAGCCGCCAGATTGGGTTCGCGAAGCTGCCCACAGGCCCAAGCCCCTGGATCCAGTTGGCGCCAAACTCGATTGTATACGGGTTTCCGTTGGAGTCTTTGCCAAATGTGGTGTGCATCAGACGGCCGCCAATGTAGTCGTTGCGGTCGATGATGACGAAGTCCTCGATTGAGTTGTTATGTAGTGCTTGCGCAGCGATGATGCCTGCAACTCCGGCTCCAAGCACCGCGACGGATGTCTTTCGGCAGCTGGAGGATTCCTCATCGCGTGGGACATATGAAGACGCCGGTGCAGCTGTTATCTGTCTACCAAACACGACAACCGTGGCTAGGACCGTTACGAGGTAGACCATATTGTGTGGTCCGTATGTTTACAGAACGCAAAAGGAAGTTGTGCTGGGCGCGGCTGACAGCAGCGAGGTTTCGTGTTCCTTGTTAGTCGACCTCTATGCGCTCACTGATGGTTGTCTGTATTGAGATCATGGAATCGCTGCCCGTGCATGGGGGCTAGGTATTTATGGTTTCGATGGAACAGGACAGGCAGCCGTCTTCTATCGAACGTGGCGAGGGAGTTGAGGGATCCGAGACGTTCCACCCTAGACAATCGTAGAGAGGGCAAGTGAAGTCGATTTCTAATCGGGATATCCCTAGTAATAGTATCACTAACCGCAGGGAGCGGCAGTCCCAATAGTTGTATCCCTAGCAACGGACATGGCTGTCTCGGCTGTATTGACCTCGCCCAGCTAATTGACTTAGACCTGGATAGACATACCGTCACGCCAGCCAATTATGTGCACGATAGCGGGGGCCCGCAAATGAGATACATGATCGCTGAGTCTACCCTGGCTCACTTTTTCGTGGTCGGAATGGGGTGGTTGGCGATTATATTTCTCTTGCAAGCATGCATTCCCAAGCTTTCTATCGTTACGACTCCCTAGTCTTGAGCTGTAAATAACACGAACAAAGGGAGCACACGTATCGCTCGCGTCGTGAAAGATTGCGTTCAACTTCGCTAGAATGTCTTGGTACGGTGAGACTAATGAAGGTTGTGTCAAATTACGCACGGGTCACTCTAGCCAGAAGCAATGAAATGATGATTTGCTACTTTCGACGCCTTGAACTAAACGCGAGAGCATATCTATTATAGAGCGATCCTTCAGTTCATGACAGCACCAAGTTGCTCCGCTCCGCAATGTTTGTAACCGGAGTTATCACTGTTTGGCTACCGTCTTGATCACGGTATATTCTCATCAACACAGTTGGCAATAGATCTTTCTTATTCACGATCGAGACTAGATAAGGCACCTAGCGGTAGGTAAGCAGCGTAGTGTAGCGTGTTGGCGAGTTAAGGCCCCTCAGCTTAGGGGTAAGTGGAGGAGTTAGTGCCACGATGTGCGGACTTACCAACTGAGGTATCCCCTTATCTCCGGCTTAGTGCACACAGTCGGCGCCTCTTCCGAAAACCTAAACAGCAACGTCATCTCGCCAAAATAGCAAAGCTACAGTGCCAAAATGGAGAAAACCTTTCATTTTGTGGACGTTACCCAGGTCGACAGGGCCGCCCAAAAGTCGCTCCGGAGCTATGTTCAGAGAGGCAAGAATGCCGGGCGGAAGCTTCACCGGCCGTCCAAAGCTGGTCTGGCCAGCCGCCCCCAAGTCGATTCTCGCACCATACTCCAGCGCCACGCTCGCGCCGCGGGCAACGCCTGGGCCAATGGACAGTCATGGTACCCATGCAAGACGATCCATAGGAGTCCTCCTGGCCATGTGATTCAGACTGTCGCCTTCCCCTACGAACTATCGTCTTATGCAGTCCGAGTCGTCGACCATTGTAGGTGCCAGCGAGCCCCAGCATACACCTCTCCAGGATATGTGCGCTGAAACGAAGTATAATAGTCTTCACCGGCGTGGTAGATAGCATATACCCGTCCAAGATTGGATTCTCGGGCGAAGACTCCAAGGGATTCTGGTTCCAACTTCTATTTAGTGACGAGGCCGGTATAGCTCGCGACCTATAGACCTGGTTCATTGGCTCTCGCTAACTTCTGGTAGTATCACGCTGTTCTATTTCCTTGATGGAGGCTACTAGCGACTTCCTGACGGGCCGTGGTACTAGTTCGCCGGAGGCCTTGGCCCATCTCTCGCGGGCGTTCACCTTGGTGAAGCAGAGGCTGAAAAGCGACGAGGCTTTGTCGGACTCGACAATGATGATCATCGTTATGCTCATCACTCAAGAGCAAGTGCGCAATGGGCGCATCGATGCGGAAGTACATTATGCAGGATTGAGAAGAATGGTCGAGCTACGCGGCGGCCTTGATGGGCTAGAGCACAACCTGCCTCTCTTATTGAAGATATGCAAGTAGGTATACCTACTGCTCTGAACATCCGCGGTCATCACTCGCTAAACCATATCTCACCGGAAGAACAGATCTCACATACGCACTCCAGTTCGGCCAACCGATTCTCTTCTTCCGGGACCGCATGCCGGCAATGCGAGCCTTATTAAGATCGAGAGGGTTCACGTTCGACCAGAGTCCGTCCGCCAGCACCATGCGAGATCCTCGGATGGATTCTCAGCTCGGCTCACTATTCCTAGAAGCTGTAGACCTTGCATATTTGCTAAATCATTACCCCACGAAGCCCGTTGTTGGGATAATAGAGTGGCTGGAGCTGTTGGTGTCGATTGGTGGGCGGCTCGTCCAGCTACACCCACTCCAGAATACTAGGAAGCTAACCCACATTGATGCCGCCTACCATATCGGGTTGACTGTCTTCATCATGACACTCTTTCTGCAAATTGACGGCCGCCGAGTTGCAAGATACGACTTGGTTACCCTCCACCTTAGGCATGCGTTGGATGGTCTCGAAGAGGGAGTTGAAGATGCCCTGGCCCTCTGGGTTATGCTTGTTGGCGCCATCTGGATGTCGGATGGTTCTGACGGGTCATGGCTTATAGAACGGATTGCGAAGATTACAAAACGGCTTGGTCACGATAGCTGGGATGATGTCCTTGCCTTCGTCGGGGGTTTTCCCTGGGTGCATATCATGCACGACAAGCCTAGCCGCGACGCCTGGATGGCTGCAATGGCTTTACAGCAATGCTCGGACGTACAATAGCATTTACAGTTATGATGGGTCGCGTCTAGCTTATTGTAGAATTATCTACTAATGACTCCACCCAAGGCCCCCATTTCTGCTGGCTCTAAGTTGTGCCATCTACCACGAGAACTGCTCTCCAACTAGCTCCTCGGACAACTTCCACAGCCTTTCGGCCTGCTCGCTCGACACAGCCCGAGGATCAGCTTTGTCACAGATCTGGCAATCCTCCAGGAAAGCCCCGTAGTTCTCGGTCTTCCCCTCTATCGCCTGTCCTGGCCCGAGCTTAGGATCCAACGCGGCGACCAGGCTGGTTGAAGCGCCCGCTCCTAATGTGCGATAGGAGAACGCGCCCGCCTTAACCATCGCCTGGACCGCTTCTCTCGTTTCCGGGGCCGCGCTCCTGGGCAACTCGGTTTGTATGACCCCCGGGTGCAGACCTAGACTTAGGATGCCATATTTCTCATAGAGCCTCTTGGTGGCAGCTATGCTGAAGAGCACATTCGCGACCTTGCTCTGGTTATACCCTTCCAACGGGACGTAGGATATGCCCTTCGTGTCCCCGTAGCCCCAGCCTTGATGAAGCTGATAGTTTGGCTGTTCTTCAGCTGGCAGATCGGCGTTCTTCTTGTCGAAATTGGTGTCGCTCCAGCGCATAGCAGCGACCTGGGGCGAGCCAGAGCTGACATTGATGATCCGGGTTGCCCCCTTCGGATTCCCTTGAGCAGCCTTGATGACCTTCGGCATGACAAGGTTCGCGAAAAGGAAATGGCCGATGTGGTTGGTGGCAAAGTGCATCTCGATGCCGTCCTCGCTAAGGGTGCGCGTGGGGAGAAGCATAATGCCGGCGCTGTTGACGATGATATCGATAGTGGGAACATCAGCCCACGAAAGCAGCTCGGCAGCCGCGGCGCGGACCGACTTTTGGCTAGATAGGTCGATAAGAAGGGGGCGGTAATCCACGTCCGGAAACTGCGCCTTCATAGCGTCGATGCTCTCCTGAAGCTTGGAAAGAGTGCGACCCGCAGCAATGAGATGTGCGGGGGATTGCGAGGCCTGTTGGGGGTCATTAGCTATGAGGTTAGACCTCATTAGCAACGGCGACACGTACAAAAGCCTCCGCGGTGGCGTATCCAATGCCTGCGCGATTAACACCCGTCACTAGCACCGTCTTGCCACGGATTTGGTCTGGGAAGGCCTTCGCAACCTCGAGGGCTTCGGTGTTGGCGTGGAACTCGGGATGGGAAGTCATTGTGACGTGACAGATAGTAGTCTATATGAAAGGTATTGGCGACTAGAGGATGATGGATGGGAGTGTAAAGGATCTTTGGATTCCGCGCAGGTGGCCACTACTTATAGGTCAACCACGTGGAGGCAGCCGGGCCGCCTCAGCGCTCCGACAGACTTCATCTGGCGAGAACCTGCGGAGTTTACTGTCATAATGCCGGTTCTGCGAGAATTCCCCTACATACGCCTTGAGGAACACCCAAGTCAGGCACGGGCTTGCATCTCGGGCCGTGTGTTCCAGGAAGCAATCTCATGATTAGTACCTCTCAGGGTTGCGGCGAGGCTCCACAAGTATCAGCTGTAAGCCAATAGGAGACGTGATACTTCTTTTGGTCTAGCGCACTTCGACACTATTGGTCTTCGTCGCAGGGATGAAATAAAGAGTGGCCAATAGGAGACGTGCTACCTAAAAGGGTAAAGCTTAGTCGCCGGCTGTACACCACTCTTATGACGCAAGTGCATGCCAGGCACGAAGCTTTCCGAAGCCAGGCCGGACGGAGATAAGGGAACGATTATCGTAACACCAGCGAAATAAGACCATCAAAGCTAGGTAGCCAGACTTGCCTTGCGTATATTACTCAGGCAGGCTCGATGATGTGCACCTTGGGGCACGACATATCCGACAGACTGGGTGTAATTCGTGAACGTCATGCTACATCGACGCAAGAAGTTGTATTAGATAGTCTAGGAGTTTTACATGACATGATGCTACGCCGCCCGCTAGGTCCTACATATCGAAAACCTATGACATATGTGCTCTGGAATATAGCTCCCCCCCTCGATTAGGCTATGGCGAGTTGGCGGCAAGCGCGCCACCGACCAGCGCCAGATTCTGGATCGACGCGATGCCGTACAGCGCGAGGTCGTTGGAGTTTACCCATGCGGCCTCGGGCACCGGAACAAGCACGTCACTGCCGTTCAGCAGGGTCGAAGTCCAATTCGTCTTGGCGGTGTATCCGTCCGTATTGAAGAATTCTTTCCAGGCGCGGGCGGCAAGCGTGGCGTTGTTGCGCTTGTAGGCCGCATATGCGGTGAAGCGCGAGTGTCCCTGCTTGAGGTTCACGTTACCAAAGCTAACGCCGTAGCGTGCTATCTGCTCCGCGGCAGTCGCTCCGTAATACGTACAGTAGTCGACGAAGGCCTCCTCGAACCCGGCCGGTGTCTCATCGGCGAGGTGGTCGATGATCTGCGTGATGGTCTCGAGCATGCCGAACGAGCCCGACAGATGCGACACGGTGACGTTGCCGTTGTTGTTCGGGTCGGTGGGCGGCGGCGACACGGAGCCGTCTTCCGAGTTGTACAATGCCTCGCCCGTGACGAAGCCATTCTTGAGCTGCGGGATGGTGGTCGCGCCCCGCAGGATCTTGGAGCGCGCCTCCTGCCAGCGCGGCCCGAGGCGTTCCCACTCCATCAGCCAGGCGATAGCCATGCCGGACCAGTCGATGCCGATGGAGATGTACAGCGCCTTGGGGTCCGGCACATAGACGACACTCGGGTCGCGCACCTTGCGCCGGGCGTCCACCGTCACGAACGCCTGCTCAGCCGACAGCACCTCGCGGACCAGATCGCCCGTGCGCTCGTCGCCCCCGCTGACGTAGTAGAATACTCGGCGGTAGATTGGCGTCGAGATTCGGGCCTGCTTCGCGCTGTCCCCCCAATGCTGGATTCCGTGGCGCGTGCCGAGGCCCTTAAAGATGCCAGAGTGATACGAGTCCACTTCGCCGCCGTGGCGGACTTGGGCCTCTGCGAACCGATAGACAGCCGGGTCGCCTGTCCGGAGGAACTGTGTCCAGAAGAAATTGTCAGTCGACAGTTCCGAGTTGTCCCACGCGTAGCCACCGATGTCGTAGCGCCACGTGTGGCGATCCGGGTCGTATGAATGGTGGAAATCGCCGTGATCCCAGAACCCGTACCACCGCCGCGTCTCGACTTGCTCCCGATAGTATTGTAAAAGGAAGTCGAGGTGACTCTCAATGGCCTGGCTAGCAGCGTTGTTTGCGTTCGCGCCCGGGAACCCCCACCAAGTCCCGAGGGCCCCTGATTTCTGAATGTGCTCCGGACTAGCAAGCAGGGCTGGTGGCTCGTTGGTGTGGGAGGTCAAGACGGCCAATGTGTCCTGGCTGGGAGTCTCGTCGAAGGCGTACACATATATCTCATTGGTCCTTCCGACCCCATTGGGCGTGTTCCAGCCCGGTTCGTAATCCTCGTAGGTGATCTCAAGAGCGTCGAGCTGTTTGGCGTAGGTGTCTTCCCCAAGGCCGTCGTGGTAGGGGCGGAGGTCCATGGGCGGGGCTGATGGGCTGTAGAGCCAGAGGGTGATGCGGCCCGTGTCAGTGGCGGCGTTTGAAATGTCCAGGCTGGTGGGGTACCGCTTCCAGAAGTCACGGAGCCCAACGGCAAGACCACCGGCGGTAGGGCCACCTAGGTAGGCGAGCCCACCTGAGCGAGTGGCGCCGGAGATCTTGACCCAGCTCTGGCCCTGCTTAGTGCGCTTCTGGAGGTTGAAGCCATCGGGAGAAAGCTGCGTCAACCTGTAGTCGTTCCACGGCGGGATCCATTGCAGCCGAGATGTGACCCGCGTGTCCCAGGTCGAGGCATTGGCCGTCTTTTTACCCTGGAATTGCGCCGTCCGCACCGCCGCACCCGGGTCTCGCCGTAGCCCCGTGATTCCTTGCACTGCCTCGCTTAGCATCCCGCCATCCGGGCCGGCCAGGCGGACATGGCGGTCATACAGCTCCTCCCCGACCAGGGGCACGTCGAAGCGGATGCCGAGACCGGTGATGAACCCTTCCGTCGCGTTCCGGTCATAGACGATGGAGTGGACAATACGGATTGCCTCCGAGTTCTTGTACAAGTAGAAGCGGACAGTGAAAGGGAGCCATGGGTCGTGCGCCGAGGTGCCCTCTACCTGATGCGTCCCTGCCACGGTCACCAACGCCCGTGTTGAGGAGGCGTCATCAACAGTGGCATTCTCAATGCGGCCCGAGAACTCGTAGTGCTCAATGGGGGTCTCCGCCACGACATCGTCCTCGTAGTCAACGATGGCGCTCTGGGACCGGAGCACGAGCCTTCCATTTGTGCCGACAGTCTTGCCTGCTGCGGTGCGGATGGCGCTGACGAGCACGGAGCCGGATGTGGGGAAGGAGACCTTGATCTTGCCGGTATCCACGACAATCTCATCACCGGAACTAGTCGCCATGCCCGTAGCTCGTCGCACTTTGCGGCGTCCGTTGCATGTGGAGTTGCCTGGGCCGGTAGAGTTGATCACGCCGGTCCCAAGGGCAGTGATGGTGTAGCCAGTTGGAGCTGACGATTCGGCAGGGACAGCGTGGGCTGACCACTTAATAGAGCCATCCGGCCAGTACCCGGTCACCCACGACTGCAGCTCAACATCGCCGGAGCTGGTTGAGGCCGTGAAAGATGTCTTCTTAGCGTCATACTTGCCTCGGGCCCAAGGCACGCCGAAGGTAGCGCCAGCGAGGTAGTTCGGTGTCTGGCCAATCCATTGGACGTCAACAGATTCGGAGGTGACGTTGCTCGACTGTGCGGCCGTCAAGCCGGAGCCGCCGAGTAAGGCGAGCAGCCCGATTGCGTTTCGAAGCATGGCCATATTCAGGCTTGCTTGTGGTGCTTCCAGACAGGATATCACGGCGCGGCCGTCTTTTAGGCACGGCGGGCGGGCGGATGAGCCGATATATACCTTGGTCTATCCACCTGAGAGGTCACCCATTTGTCCCTTGCAATAACACCATCGCGAGGTTCGGCTGTCAATGCACCGTGATGTGACCTCACACCCCAGTAGACCCCGGGCCAAGTGGAACGGGCTACGGCACATCGACTATCCGCAGCGCGGTCCATTCTCAGCTCCCCGTGTCTTCGCTGGGTTCCTAGGTGGGAACTATGAGCCAGGGCGGGTAGGACAGGGTGAATTCATCGGAGAGAGAGTCGGTCCACGAATCACAGCACACCTTGGCGTCGATGTTCCCCCAAGCCCCCGCATTCACTTCGCGAAGGCTCCCCCCGAACAGCGCGTGTGCCATGCTCCACTCCACGCGGGGAGTGGATGCACGAGGCCTTGGCCTTGCACGCTTCCCACCCTCCCCCGCCTTTTGAGGAAATTGCTCTGCTTGAGAGCACGTCCATCAGCGCAGCATCCCCTCAATCAGGATCCTCTCAGAGATTTACTCCGTATACCGACCCATCGGCCCAACTCTAGCATCTTCCTGCAGCCGGCATCCAATTCGTGCCGCCTTCGGTTTCTTAGCCAGCAACAACCCGCCCCCTCTAATCCTCGCAGGCACTACTAAAGACCGGGGCTCTCCCATCGAGGCAACATGATATCTGACGCCGACCTGGGGTACCTGCGCCGGTGTGTGGAGCTAGCCCGCGGGGCAGTCCAGGCCGGAAATGCGCCGTTTGGCTCGGTATTGGTGGATGCCGCCGGCAAGATACTCAAGGAGGATCAGAACCGGGTTACTACTGAGGCAGACGTCACCTTGCACCCCGAGTTCACGCTGGCAGTTTGGGCCCAGAAGAATATGTCCCCGGCGGACCGTGCGACTGCGACAGTATACACCTCTGGCGAGCACTGCCCGATGTGCTCAAGTACCCACGCTTACGCGGGCTTGGGGAGAATCGTCTTCGCCACGTCGGCTGGCCAATATGCGCAGTGGATGTCGGAGCTAGGCGGGGAGCGCTCGCCGGTTGCCATGCACACTGTAAGCCAGATCGCACCGGGGATACCGGTTGACGGGCCGGCTCCGGAGCTAGCTGAGGAGGTACTCGAGCTGCATCGACTAAGGGTGGCCCAGAAGAAGGCGTAGCTGCTCGCTGAGAGTGGCAGGGTAGAGAGTCTTGGGCTCTGTGCCATGGAGCCGGGGAACGGAAACATTCGTCACTCGTCTGGATATCACCTAGCCCGAACGCACCTGTGTATTTCGCGAATCTAGCTAGGCTGTGGTTGCTCACGGGCCGTCCCATGTATAGTTATAACAAATCAGCCTTATCCCTGGACCGGCGTGGTGCATTGCGTGACCGCCCCGCTAAATGGGCCACCACTTGAATGCGGCTAACCTATCTTATCTCCGAGCTTCATCCACGACAACAGAAGATAGCACACGAGTCTTTCAAGCCCGGTGCTGCTATACTGGCCCGTTTGAGCTTGCGAAAAGCGTTATCGATTGAACTTATGCTTATATGCTTGGTGTCCCAAGCCTGTTCTCATTATGCCACTCGGCGGAAAGCCTAGCAAAGAGTCGCTCCCCCAGCCTCCCCCGCCTAGATGCCCACCGAAGGTCAATACCCGGCTTCTCAGGGCTGCCGTGCTAGTTCTTGCAGGAATAGCATCGCTACACGCGCTATACTATCGGCTTCTTATACCCAAGCATGCCGGTCGCCCACCCATAGGCTCGGGGCGTTTGGGTGCAGTGGCGACGGAGAGCTCGATATGTAGCCAGATCGGAATCGATATCCTAAAGAGGGGAGGAAACGCCGCTGATGCCGTAAGTCAAAGCTACAAGCACTTACTTGTATATTCGACTAATCTTAATGGGAGCGATAGATCATCGCCAGTACGTTGTGCGTGGGAGTGGTGGGAATGTACCACAGCGGCATTGGCGGCGGAGGCTTCGCCGTCATCCGGTCTCCCTCTGGGTCTTATGAGACCATTGATTTCCGCCCGGCTGCTCCTGCTTCTGCTTATGAAGAGATGTTCAATAACGATACAAGTCTGAGCATTAGCGGAGGACTTTCGATGTGAGATCTACGACTTGAAATAGCCAACGTCTAACTGAACGAAAATATTGACGTGAACTAGTGGCATCCCAGGTGAATTGAAGGGTTTGCAGCATATCCATCAAAAATATGGATCATTACCTTGGCGAGAGCTAGTCGAACCTGCTATCCGAGTTGCACGATATGGATTTGTAGTCGGGGCAGATCTCGATCGTTGTATCCAAGCCACCGCATCCATGTACCCCGACGACAACTTCCTGTTGCATGATCCGTCTTGGGCGCTCGACTTTTCGCCAGATGGAGCTCTGGTTAAGCTAGGAGATATAATGTTTCGAAAGCGGTTTGCCAATACGCTGGAGGAAATTGCATTGCACGGCCCAGGAGCATTCTACACGGGCCGGGTTGCGGAAAGCATTACCAGGACGATCAACAACAAGGGAGGAAATATATCCCTCGCAGACTTGGACGAGTTCTCAGTGCGACAGCTTACTACAGCCAATGCCACATACCACGGGCATCGGCTATTTGGCACAACAGCCCCGAGCAGCGGGGCAATTACAATCTCGGCTCTCAAGATCCTAGAAGGCTATGGAGACATCTTTGCGCCAGGGACAGCCAACCTGAGCACTCATCGTCTTGTGGAAGCGATGAAGTTCGCCTACGGACAGAGATTTCGGCTAGGCGACCCCTCCTTTGTAAAGGGTCTTGACCAATACCAAGACGAAATTGTAAGCGATGCAATCGCCCGACAGAATCGAGCTAAGATCTCGGACAATTGCACACAAGACACCGATGTTTACAACCCAGACGGCTATGGCCCGTCTCCAAGCAGCGGCACCTCACATATTGTGTCGACGGACTGGACAGGGCTAAGCATCTCTCTGACCACGACAGTCAACCTCTGGTTCGGGTCGCGGGTTATGACACCGGAGACGGGTATCATCTTCAACGACGCTATGAGCGACTTCTCGATTCCCGGCACGCCCAATGGCTTCGGCTACGCGCCATCTCCCGCAAACTTCATCCGTCCGCGCAAGCGTCCCATGTCCTCTACCACACCGCTATTTGTTGAGGACCTGCATGGGAACCTGCAGCTCATTATTGGGGCTGCGGGCGGCTCCAGAATCACCTCGACTACCATCCAGAACATTGTGCATGCGCTGCACCAAAACATGTCCATGGCTGAAGCGCTCGCGCAGCCGCGGCTACACGACCAGCTCATACCGTCCAAGACGGAGGTGGAATTCAACTACGACTCGGAGGTTTTAGAGTTCCTTAGAGAGCGTGGTCATAATGTGACTCTAATGGCGAGCACCCTGAGTGCTGCTCAAGGGGTCATCAGGCAGCCCAATGGCACTTTTGACGCAGCAGGAGAACCACGACAGAATAACAGTGCTGGTTATTCTATTTGATGAACACAAAGCATAGACTGCTATTGTCTGCTACTAATGAGGTCTTGGATGCATGATGGGAAGGAGATCCTCATCGCATCAAATATTCACTATAGCCTATAGCGCCACTATCATCTACACTAGCAACTCGTGTCTTATTATTGGTGGCAGACAATACGTGAAATGCCTCTATTTATATGTTTCTTCTTTACCTAATACACACAATTGGCGAATCCCAGAGTGCTTCCCCAACCCATATAGCAGAATGTCACTGCATCTTCCAATTAAACGCTGCCTCCCAGGCCGCGCCAACTCGATAGATCGTGGCCTCCTGGAAGTGGCCGCCTATAATCTGCATCCCCACTGGTAGCAAAACAGATTCATCATCCTTAGCGGCGAGAAAGCCAACCGGCAGACTCATAGCTGGGTGGCCACTTGCATTGAAGCATACCGTGTTCACTGCGACTCCACGACTCTTGTTCATCTGCTCTACCGGCCCGGCATCTGGTGCAGCGTGTTTATTTGCCACATATGGGGTCGTCGGCGTGATTAACACGTCGACCATCTCAAGTGCCTTGTTGTATTCATCGGCCAGCCGTCGGTATAAATTCATCGCCTTTCCATATAGAGTGGGATGGTTCTTCCATAGATAAAGCCCCGAGATAAAGCTGAACTTGGACGTTGCAAACATCTAGAGACGCAAAAGTTAGCAAAGACAGAGGGTTCATGAAGGGTTTCTTCTCCCATGCCTTGTCAAATTTCGCTTGGTCCATTGGGCTCATCTTTTCCATCAGGTCTGTCATGTAGAGAGCCCGGCGCCCACAAGCCTTGCCCATGTACATCTGCTCCGTGGCCCCAGGCCGCAACGCGCAGTTCACGATGTGACCAGCGACGGAATGGAGCGGAACGCTCACCTCCACCACTTCCGCGCCGAGCGATTGGAATTTGTTCGCGGCATCGAGCACCTTAGTACGTACACGCGGGTCGATAACGCCGAATTCGAAGCCCTCTTTCAGGATGCCGACCCGTAAACCTTTGACGCCTTGGCTAAGCGCCGCCGAATAATTAGGGACATCAATCGGGAGCGGTGCGGCATACTGCCGATCGTCGATCCCGTCTCGGCCTGCTATCGCCTGTAAAACTCGCGCATTAAGCGCCACGTTCTTAGTCATGGGGCCTGCCGTATCGTGTACCGCATCATGCGTAGCCACGCCCGTCCACGGGACGAGGCCCCATGTCGGCTTCATCCCGACGATGCCGCAGTAACTGGCCGGAAACCGGATAGAACCTCCCTGGTCGCCGCCAATGCCTGCATCCACCTTACCAGCGCCGACTAGATGGCCACAGCCACTGGAGGAGCCGCCTGTTGTGTAGCCCGCTGCGTATGGGTTCTCAACCGGACCAGTCGCGGCAGAAAAGGATGAAGCACAGAGGGAGAGGTTCTCACAGACGGCTTTCCCAAGGATAGTGGCTCCAGCATCGAGTAGGCGGGTCACGATCGCTGTGTGCCCCCCCAGCAAGTTAGTTTAGAGAATACTCGACGCCAGCACGATCTCGTGAGCTTCCCCGACCTCGCCTCCCGTTGGAATTGCCACTCACTTGCATCCATGGCTGGGACATAGTCCGTAAACATGTCAGTTCCCAGTAGCATGGGAACATCCTTGACCGCGATGTTATCCTTCAAGCACAACGTCACCCCAGACAGCAAGCCACCCCCTTCACGTGCGTTAGCCCCCTCTATCTTGGTCTTCCATGCCCAAGCGTTGCCTTCATTTTCCTCTGCAGTAGGCCAATGCATTTCCTGGCGTGGATACCTTTCTATATCTACTTCTGGGAAGTAATCTGGTAGGGATGCGACCATTTCGATAGACTCCTGCACCGATGCAATGATCTCATGCCATTGTGAAAGATGACTAGGCGGCAAGGTTAGGTTTACGCCGGCAAGTGCATCCGAGACTTGAGCTGGCGTAATCTTTTCCTTGTGGTTTGATGTGGCTGCTGTTAGAGTCGCCATTTCGTCCGTATTTGGGCCTTGGGGATTGTGCACTTGGGACGTTGAGGCCCCTGTGCTTGCCTATCTAGACGTGAAGGTCCTGGTTGTAATTGTAGCTCTATCACCTGAGGTGCCTATCTCGCGGGACCCACTCGCGGATCGGCCGACAATTAAGGAGCTTGCGGAGTCGATCGCGTTTTCGCCGATATCCCGATCCTTATCGTCAACTGGGCCCCTCTGTGTGTTTAATGTGGAATGTTCAGAGGCAATGAACCGCACTAGGGCATTGCACAAACGAAGCCCGCAGTATGTTCACGTGCCAGCTCCATATGATCGGAATTATCGAGATTAGCTCCAGGATCTGACAATATCACTAATAGGGACATGTCTGAGGATAGACAGTATTTGGCCAAGGTTGACACCCCGTTAGTTATATGAGCCCTAGCCTGGAGAAAATACCAAAGACCATGCGCAGACTTATCTCATTCACCACCAATATCTATTCTCATGAGAGTGAGCGCAACGTTTCGCGGTCTTCCTTTCTATAGCTATTATACAGACGGAAAGCGGGATAGACTCAGGGCAGGGTATAACAGTCGCTGCTAGACCCTTGTCATGCCACCTACGAGAATAAGTGGCTTACATAGATGCTCCAAGGTGCAGGCCTTTATCAATGCATTCTTCAGAGATATTGCGTGTGTAGGTATCCTCTATTATAAAAGGGGACGAAAGTAATTTAAGACCGAGGATATATTTATCCTTAATCGGTGCAGAGGGCGGTAATTGTAAGCATTGCGAGAAGTTGCCCGAAAGAGAGTCGCGTGGCGTTGGAGACTGGGCAACCGGTCGAGACACTAGTGTACACTAACTGGCGCCATGGCACTTTGCGTCTTATCGCTCGTGCTTCGTCAATTCGGGCTAACAGGCACTAACAATTAAGGGGCATCCGCCCGCTTTTCCTCCGTCTTATCTAGCATGACTTTCCCTCTTTCATACCACCTCCTCGGTATTTTGCTGTAATGCCCTCCGACCATGCCCCGCCAGCGCACAGCGTGTGACACTTGTGCAGCCATAAAGACAGCTTGTAGCCAAGGCCAGCCATGCCGTCGGTGCAAAAGTGGGTTTGAACAAATCGGGAGTCCTGGCATGCCCAATGTCCAATAAATCCGGCCCTCTGCAACCCCTCTGTGTTACCTACCTTATGCCTCGGCTCCATCATCCATCGGTGACCGGACCCAAAAACTTGAGGAAGCTAACCACGCCGACAGGACTACTCCTTGACTGCTCCTATGGAGTATGCCGTATTCCCCGAACCTCTAGCTCAGAGCAATCTCGAGAGGTCGGATTGGCCTCTGGCTTGCCTACAGTCGGGCGTAGTCGTGCAAAACACAAGCGTTCGTCAAATGGCTGCACGAACTGCCTTGCAAGGTACGCGGTTGGCCCAAATGGGTAACCACTTTCCCAAGTAGCTGAACCTTGCTATCGTAGGCGGAAGAAATGCGATGAGGAGCTCCCCACTTGCGGCGAATGCCGGCGCCTTGGCCTAGTATGCTCTCGCCGTCGGACTGCCGCTGCAACCAGCAGCGACTTCGAGCAATCACTCGGCGCTTCTGTATCGCCTCCCCCATACCTGGAAATACGAGAAATCTTGGAAGAAGCGGCGAGCCCGTTTGGGACTGAGTATGGCTCAGCACCTCACGATGTGTCCGGCGAGGGATTGTCGAATCCACACCCAGCAGCCACTCGCGAATACCTTGGCTGGGTGGCCATGATGGACGAAAATATTGTCCCAGAACTGACGAGACAGGGCCACCTCAACGCCAGTAGCGCCATGAAACCTGGCTTGCGTTCCCAGCCTAGTCCAACGACGAGCCATCAAGACCCAGTTCTAGCCAATTTTCCTTCCGTTGATGTGGGCGTTGTCCAGCAGTGGAATCCGACCGAGCAGCATCTAGTGAACCACTTTCTTCAACACCTCTCTCGAGCCTTGGTAGTAGTCTACGACGACCATAATCCTTTCCTTCTTGAGCTGGTACCCTTGGCCATGCAGAGTCTATGTGTCCGCCACGCCCTGCTGGCACTATCCGCAAGCCACGTATGCAAGCTTTATCCAGACTTTGAGGACACATTGGTAAACCAACGAAGCCTTGCCCTCCACTATCTCAAGCTACATCTGGAGACGAATCGGAGGAAAGCCGATGCATTCGCGGCTACTGTCCTCCTCTGCCTCTTTGAGCTCTGCCAAGGCAACTCGCGGAAATGGATCTTGCATCTGTATGGTGCACAGGCGATCCTGGATTCCGACTCCGACCCCTTTCACGACGGTCTACCGCTAGCCTTTATTGTTGAGATGTATCACTCAACCATCTGTATGGCTCGTATAACCTCTGACAAGGTGCCAAACTTGCCCGCCGAGATCCAAAAGGAACAGATCGCAAAATGCACGGACGGAATACACCCCCTGTTCGGATATGCCAGCCCAATATATTTAACTATTGTTGACATCAACAGTCTACTAACCCAAAGACTAGCGCAGAGTCAATCCACGGTCGGGGAGAGTCATATCCTCGCCCGCTCCCAAGAAGTCGAACAGCGCTTACTTAGCTGGTCCCCCGATCTTCCCCTCGATCCTGGACCCCTTGAACGGGAATTAGCGGCCGCAGCAGAGTCTATGAGATGGGCAAGCCTACTATGGCTATACCACATTATGCACCAGGGGGCCATACCGAGACAGCAGCGCCAGAATGCGCTCGACAACATTATATCAGCAGTATCACGGATCCGGCCAGGATCACCCGCGGAGGCGCAGCTGTTATTTCCTCTATTCATGTCTGGCATAAGCGCCACACGCAAATCAGAACGACTTCGGATAGAGTACCGCCTTAGCGTGCTGGAGAGTACAATCGGAATGGGAAATATTACGGCCGCGCACAAACTTTTAGACGAGGTGTGGCGACGATGGAACGAGGGGCATGAGGATTTGGACTGGGAGTCATTGCTTGAAACTACTTGCTGGGGTGTGGTTCTAAGATGAGTTTCGTTACGAAGATCAAGGCACCTAGGTTTGCGAGGACTTTCTCAGACTTCGGCTAGCGCTGAGGAGGTTTACAGGTGAATCGAGATCCAGGTAACTACATAGATCGCTTTGCCCATTTCTCAGCTAGCCCTTCCCAACGCACTGTAAATTATTGGAAACACGCCATCCTCATATTCAAATTAGCCTCTGAATAGTAAAGAATTAGTAGACATAGCGGAACTGAGGCATCTCGCGATCCGTCTTGTCAGAGATATTGTTCTCATCCAGTACTTCAACCGGCGCGGCATCGACATCTACGCCCTCAGTCACCGGCCCCAGAGCGTCTCGCTTTTTATTCTCCCAGATGAGGTAGACCCTTAGGCTAAGTATGATGACGATGCTCGCGGAGAAGCAAACCAATATGGCGGCAAACCCGGACGGGTAACTAGGTGCCTCTCGGTCAAACATGACCTGTGGACCGGCGATATTTCCGATGCAGTACATCGAGAAGACCTTTAATGATGTAAGCCGTCTTGCTTTCAATTAAAGTGGCAACTAAATGGCATCAACTTACAATTGCAGAGACAGTCGTCTTTTTCGTAAATCCGGCTGTGTTGGCTGTTATCATGGCGAAGGTCAACGGGAAGCTGGCTGAGAAGCCAATAATCAAGCAGTATCCCATAAACTTCGACCAGATATGCTCATTCGGGATTTGACGAATCATGACAGTTCCGATGAGAGCCATTAAGGTCGTCCACGCCATCCACAGCGTACGCGTGTTTTTGAAGTAGGTGCTTCCGAGAGCTGAGATCAGGACAAAAGTGAACTGGAAAGCCGATCCGATCATTTGGACCAGCAGAGTATCAAAAGTAGAGAAGCCGAACCCGCTGATGACTATGGAGGTAAACTATTTCCTCGTGTTAGTAAATACCGATTTCATCAGCGGAAGCGAACTTAGGCGTGAGACGTACTGGTCCGACTGCTCCGTTGGGGAGGTTCTGTGTGAATTGGAAGAACGCTAGAAACCACGTCTTAGGATCATAGACGGCTTCCCACATTTGGTCCCATTTCCATTCGTGACTCTTGAACCCAGTCATGTTACTCTGAACGCGCTGGATTGCCTTGTACCTGTCCTCTGGAGACAAAAACCAGGCGGTAAGGGGCGAGTCCGGAATGAAAAAGAAGCAGACGACGGACCATAATAAAGTGGCTCCGCCAAAAATCAGAAACAGGGCCTAATTCAACAGTCCTTGTCAACAAAATTGAAACACATGTGTATACGATAGATTTTGCATACCTTCCACGGCGACCAAGCAAGATGCCCGATGCCATATCCTAGCAAGGAGCCAAACAAGCCTCCCATAACGTTGCCCATAAACCACGCTGCCTGGCGCAAGGGTTGCTCGGTACGCTTGTACCACATCGATACCACGATACTCATTGCTGGCGCGATTGCGGACTCGACAAATCCGAGGAAGAATCGAGCCGCCAGAAGCCCAGAGGCATTCGTACAGGTAGAGGTGAGCATGAGGATTGTAGCCCAGAGAGCCCTGATGGAGCCACCCATGATCAGCAGTGAACCGAATATTTTACCGGATGTAATAGTTGTTCCTTACATAGCAACAGAGAGCGTCCGCCCAATGGGAAGCTTCACAAGCAAAAGAGCAACACCGCCGGAGGCTACAAAGTAGCCAAAATAGAAGATGCTGCTAGCCCAGGAATAGTCCTGGCCGACCAGGTTAAGGTCCTTCCGGAGGCCTAGGATGGAGCTATACCCCATCGCAGACTTGTCGAGGTACTGAAGCATATACGAAACGAACATGAAAGGCAGAAGGCTATGTTTCGAGCAATGTGGTCAGCCCAAGCACGAGCAGGTACTGCATCCGGTCGAGGGCTAGCAAAGGCTGCAGGAGCACGTACCACATGTCAATTCGCCGTGCGATACGACGGTCATCCTCGGCCGTCAAAGGCTCCGCCCCGTGCTCTCGAAGCGCATTCAACAAGTCATCTCCATGGCTGACGGGAGATTGTAGATCTGCCTTGATGGGTGGTGCCTCCTCCGGCTCCAGCCCTCTGTGGTCAATGGCAGCGGTGGACATGGCGACTCGTGCGTGCTCTTCGGATCTGCGCTGTCGATCAACAAAGTGAGAAAGGGGATTTGGGTGCTGAGATGATCATTTCGCGAAGATTTGGCCGTCACCTCCGGCTTTCTTGTACCTTTGGGATATGCTCTGAAGTGGTCGATCGATATCGCGTTCCGAGGCAGTGGTTCCCTTATCGGCGCGTGTCGAGCTAACTTAGGGGCTAACTAGTATGCGCTAACGATACGACGGCATTCCCCCCTGTTTACCCCGGTCCATGGCTTCTCGACGGCAATCGGCTGTGGGGTCCATGGTGATGACCTGCACGCTGGCCGGTATCCGCCTTGCGCTTCGTCCGTGGGAGCCGTCGGCATTGATACGACTTTAGGATGCCACCTTTCCCTGAATCCATTGCCGACACGACGGTTTTCCGCTGCTTTGAAAGCTTTGCCACCGCACAAAAGAAACATTCTGATCATTCAGACAGCATCAACCGCAAGTATAAATAACTAAGGGAGGCAGCAACATTAATATTGTGACTATCGAACAGACGATAAAGTATCACTACGAAGCAAGAGATCCTTATCGCCTATTAAAACCCGAACAGACTCACGGAATCCCCTCGAAATGGCACCGATTGCAACTTCCGATCTTGATACGCTACCCGCCGTGCGCGGCCCGACACCCGAGAATGCTCTGTATGATCTACCAGCCCCGAGCTTAGCATAGATCGCTTAGACAAGGAAAGAAGGCTGATAAAAACACCGCAGTAAATCGCTCAACACCAAGGATTGGCGCGCGGATCTCCAGAAAAACGGCTATGCCGTGATCAAGGGCGCCATCCCTCTCGACCGAGCTCTTGACTACCAGCAGCGAGCTCGGGGCTGGGTCAAGTCTTTTGGCAACGACGAGCTCGACTTCGACAACCCAGAGACCTGGGTCAAGAATAATCTACCCGTTCATTCATCCATCAACACATTCGGGAGTTACGCTGCTCCACATGAGAAGTTTATGTGGGATGCTCGTATGGAACCGGGCGTACTCGACGCCTTCGCCAAAGTCTGGGGCACAGAAGAGCTCATTGTGAGCTTCGATAGCCTGAACATTACCTTTCCTAACCGGAAAGATGTCCCGCGTAAGGGAGCGTGGGAGCATGTGGATCAGAGCCCCCTTCGCCGAGGCATGCACTGCGTACAAGGCATCATTTGTCTGTCGACTGCAGGACCCGAAGATGGCGGCCTCGTTGTCTACCCCGGCTCCCACCTCTACCACGACGAGTTTCTCGACACACAGACGGACCGCTCGACGTGGAAGCCGAAAGACATGTATTGGTTTGGCAAAGACGAGCTGGCGTGGTTCAAAGCAAAAGGGATTGCACCGATCAAGGTCTGCGCGGACATCGGGGACCTGATCGTCTGGGACAGCCGTACCATCCACTACGGGCAGGAACCTAGCGAGGCTAGCAGCACAATCCGTACTGTCATCTACGCAGCCTACTCTCCGGCTAAGCTCGCGTCCGCAGAGACTCTCGTTCTCAAGGCCGAAGTGTTCCGGAAATTTGGGGGAACGACACACTGGCCCCACGACAATGTTGTAGTGCGCAAGTATGAGACGTACCTCGAGGACGGAACTCGGGATCCACGAGACCGCGACCAACCACTTGATATGCCTGAGATGACGGACAAGTTGCTACGCCTGGCTGGCGTCAAGCCATACTAAGGCTTAGCCGGGTTGCCGCTACTAGGTTGGGGATACTATCAAGGCAGCGGCACCCTTGTGCCCCTAGACTAGTTGTCGAGATAAGAACCGAGTTACAAGGAACACGTAATACAAGTTCAGCATACCTAAGCAAGACGGGAAAGATAACCAAAACCTAATAAAGTGTACATGCCTACTTTCTTCACTAAGAAGAAGCGGGAGAGTGAGCGTTCATGCACCGTGCTTCATAGACTAGCCCCTGCAATGGCCCTGGCGGCCCGGGAATGTGCATGCCAATCTTTCCCCCGCACGCTAACAAAGGGGTCCGTAGGCACTTGAACCCACCCAAAACTCAATTCCAGCGAGTCAAATCGTTTGCCGTCGTATCTGGACCCGTTGTCATAGAACTTGGGTGTTTGGCGGCCTTGGTAACTAGCCTACCATAGATTGAACACAGTGAACCCCGGCCTTCCACTTCCACAGATAAGCGGCCACGGCCCCTGCAACCGGTCCCCTCCAATTAGATGTAGATAATTAGAGATACTGGGAGCTACCTTCGGCGCGCTGTTTGTCTTCACCCGGTGGGTTCGCAGCCGGTTATCGGATCCCCACCAAGCTCAGCGCCCTAAGCGGCTGGGCGCTATAGAAATGCCTGCCGACGGTGCCATTGAGATTTATTACTGAACATCCCTGAAGGGTAGTCCAGAGAGCATTAGCAGCACTCGCAGCCAACCACTTTTGAGAAAAGATGACGCAGCACAGAGAATCTTCGCAGCGTCTGTCCGCTTCGTATCCAGGTGCTGAAGCGGCGACAAAAGACACAGAGACATCAAGGAAGATCCAAGAGGCCATTGACGCTCGGCGACCAGAGCTCTGGGCAATCAACAAGCAGGTATGGTCGAGTGAGGCGCGGATTTGAGCAAGTAGCTGCTAACCGAGAGCCAGATCCATAGCAACCCAGAACTGGGTTACGCAGAACACAAGGCACACGATGCCATCGCCTCCCTCCTCGAGTTTCTTGGATTTGCAGTAAAGAGACATGCCTACGGACTTGAAACTGCATTTGTCGCCGAGTATGGACAAGGTGGTCCCGTCGTAGCCTTCAACGCCGAGTACGACGCGCTCCCTGGCATCGGTCACGCTTGCGGTCATAATCTTATCGCAACCATGTCTATCGGCGCCTTCCTTGGCCTGGCCAAAGTGATAGAAGAGACCAAGATCACCGGTCGTGTGCGCCTCATTGGCACGCCAGCCGAAGAGGGCGGCGGCGGCAAGCTCAAGATCATCGATGCTGGCGGCTTCGAGGATGTGGATGCATGCATGATGGTGCACCCAGGGCCGGAAGAAACGTGCGCAGGCTTCACGGGCGACGCGTATATGCCTACCCTGGCGAACCACAAACTGCGGGTACGCTTCGTCGGAAGAGCAGCGCACGCCGCCATGGCGCCTTGGGACGGCGTGAACGCCCTCGACGCAGCGGTCTTGGCGTACAATGGCATCAGCGCGCTAAGGCAGCAAATGCACCCCTCGAGCAGGGTGCACTGCATCATTGCTGAAGGCGGCGAAAGGCCTAATGTCATCCCCCAGGGCGCCACTCTGGATTGCTATATTCGATGCCCAACTCTTCAATCGGCCAACGACCTCCTGGGCAGAGTCAAATGCTGTTTCGAAGGCGCTGGGCTCCAAACTGGCTGCAAAGTAGAATTTGAACTGTATAGAGACACATGTCCCATCCCCCAACGATGAGGGTTTCTGACGAGTGAATCAAAGTACTGACTACATGAGTAGCATCAATACCTATGCAGACGTCAGACCGAATAAGCTCATGTGCTCACTATATGCAGAAGCAATGTCAGACATCGGGTCTCAAGTGAGGAATGACACATCGTCACCCGGTGTGCCCGGCTCGACAGACCAAGGTGAGCGAGCCCTGGTCTCTATGGCTTTTTCTTGTAGTGAAATCCACCCCTAATAACGACCTCTGAAACAGGAAACGTTACCTACGAGTGCCCGGGCTTTCATGCCTACGTGGGCATTCCCTCGGGGCCGGGCTGCAACAACCACACACCTGGCTTTACGGCCGCCGCAAGCACCGAAGAGGCCCATGAACTCTGCCTCTCTGCTGCCAAGGGCATGGCGATCGCCGGATGGCGCATCCTATCTGACAATGAGACGGCAGCGGCGGTCCGGCGGGAGTTTGAAACGGACAAATCCAAAAGGGATGAGGACGTGTCAACGAGGCCAGTAGTGTTCTCGGCTGGGTTTTGTTAGGGCGCGGTTCCCCGAAACTTCGCTAGTTACCTAAAACTACCAACGTAGCTGTGGCTATTGCTAAAATGTGACTGTGGTTGGAGACAAGGGAGCTCCTATTAATATTCTATTTCCATATATAGGTACACTTTGTCTGCTATCTTGGCGCCTTTCAACGGCATGGTTCTAGGGCACAACCTTCCATAGAAAGACCAGTGCACTATTCACCTCGCGATTTTGACTACATAGCATGACCTATCTACGAGTGATCAGACACGTAAAAAGTACCAGCACTTCCATCTGCTCCCCGCAGTTTCCGCGCCTCCGCCTGCTCGTATACCGCAGTAGTAGTCGTAGTCTGCACAATACCCTTCTCACTATTGTCATCCGCGCCGTCAAAGCTCGGCTTCCCATCGACCGGAGAAGTCCTTCCTTGGGAGTGCTGGTCCTTTGCTGGGGTCGACGGCATACAGGGTATATTGCTAATGAGCCATAATGACTTGTAATCAAGAATCTAGTCTGTAGGGGCTTTTACACAAGATCTCTAGGGAACAGCTAGAAAGTATTCAGAAGAACAAGTCTATACACTGTTATACTATGAAGGCAAGCCGACTCAGTTCCTCAATTATTTAACATGTCGGACGCTGTCTTCGGCGGTTAAAGGGACACGAATAGCACAGTCTTGGATGTACAGCTGGATGTATCTAACCATATCGGCCGAATTTCCCATTGGCGGAAAGATCCCGTGGGGTGTGCTTCGAGAGAAAGAAGTCAGCGGGATAGTGGAAGTTCCGGCCATGTCAGCTACGCCAGCTTGGTTAGCTCAATATCTGAACAAGTGGCTTCAGTGACAATACTGAGTACATATAGTTCATATTGATCAGTCTAATGGACGAAGTCGTGTATCTACCGTGCCTAGCTACCTAACCCTATTCATGAACCTAGCTGCACGCGAGATCGCGGCTCTCGATAAGTACGGAGACATTATATACCTTCTGGAACACGAGGACTGAGTGAGCGATGGACCAGCTATGGCACACCACGTCTGCTAACAAAGTGCTTCCATATCCCTTTACTGGCATCTAAGGTCAGTCTTATTGCGTGGTAGCATACATACGCACAGGGGAACACTGTATAATCATCAGTGTTCTTTTCGTCGGACTATCGTGTGTACCAGTTGCCGTTAACCGCTTTATGTAAAATTATTAGCCGACTTTCGAAGCTAAGAACGCCTTACTCGCGTAAGAGTTAATTGATCAAACTGGGTTTAGTAGTTTAATAGCTCACACTCGCTCTTTACCCGTTACTGTTATATATAACTCATATGAGGTGCCTATCTAGCTAGCACACTGAGATAAGTAGCAAGCCATGCAGCCATCTATGGGCAGCTGGCTATACAAGCATCTGCCCTCTCAACAACTCGTTTACTAGCCTATATATCTGGCGTTTTGTGATCTTCCGCTTCCAACTATACTTCCGTCGGTCCCATACTAGCTCATTGGAATGTTTGGGGATTGCAACGGCTGCTGTTTATCGCATACCTAGCCAGCAGGCATGACGCCATTCTAGAAGGAAAGCCCAGCTTGCCCTTTCCATCTATTGATTGCCGGGACATGTCCTGACCTGTCTTGGTATTTTTGTATTTTCGCTCTATTTCCTCCATCCTCATCTTCAGAATTCTACCCATAAGTAACTTGCACTGTGACTGCTGAATGCAAAACAATGAGGGGCTTGGCGGTATCGGCCCCCTCCTCGTCCGTGCAAGCCACCAATGACGCCACGGCGGAAAGTTTCGCATTGGTGACCATGTTAGTTCTCGGCAGTAGATCAGCTGACCTCGCGCCGGCCTCGTGAGTTAGCGTCTCGCGGACGCGTCGTATTTTCGACAATCGCCGACTCGGGTGCGCGTCGGATCTTAATTGAAACGCGTTAGTGCAAGCCACAGCGCAGCTGAAAGGCCTTTCATCGCCGTCGAGACTCATATGGAATGAATTTCAGGCGGGGTTTCCAGGAGTATATAAAGAGTCGATTGCAAAGAGGGATCAAGGTCCAATTCCTCACTTTTTCCAAGCAAACCAAATCTCCCTTCAAGTGCCCCTCTAGCTAAAATCTTTGTTAAACCCTCAGTAATATCAGATACCTACCACTTCTCAACATGACCGAGTGGAAGCCCCCTAAGTTCGGTTCGCCATGCTGGCTGATGGTCGCAGCTACTGACGTCAAGCGAGGTGTGCCGCCACCCCCCCTCTCCGGATTCTGTTACCCTTGGCCCTTGATGCAAATTGCCTATCCATTGCATGCCCGCTATGCCCTAGTCGCGTCTGTGTCTGACCTCTCGCTAGCCTCCGAGTTCTACGAGACCGTGTTCAACTGGAGCTTCAAACCCAGCACGACGGACTACCCGGCCGAGAAGATTCGGATGTTTGAGTTCCGCCCGGACGTGGAGCTCTCGGGAGGTATTACAAAGGGGCCGGACGAGGCGGGCCATCTGCGCCCTGGACACGGCGGTTTCTGCATGTGCTGGCTTGTGGAAGACGTCCGCGCCATCGCGGACGTGATTGAGAAAGCGGGAGGGAAGGTCCTCAGCGACGTCCTCCCTGAGGGCAAGACTGGCCTGTACCGCTATTTCGAGGACACCGAAGGAAACCTCGGGTCCGTGTATCAGATCTCGATGGGGGCTACCGCCTAGGTTTTGTCAAACCCTTGGGGCTGGGCAGGCTGTTTTGCTAGGCTGCGACACGTCTTATTCTTTAAAATGATATAGGCCGCCTTTACGATACTTTTCTCGCCTAAATAAAAAGCCGCGCAGTATAAGGCATAGTGTCTATAATTACGGATTGTTTTGTTGTCAGAAGTGTAGAGTACACTTTGCTGGATGTGGAATACTTGGCGAGAAGGTAGGCCGGCTGCCAAGACGTTGCAACACTAAAAACTTCGACTACGTAGCTCATCGTCAGCGCAGCCTCATCAGGATGCCGTGCCTTTAAACTCCTTACTAGGAATAGGTGGGGCGGATGTAGCGAGTAGGCAGGCGAGACTACTGTCGGAAATTGAAACAGACATTGGACTACGCTACCTCAAGTGATGACTGAAGGCACCATGGATGTATAGACTAAAACACAAGCATCCGGGCCTGGTATGATAAACCTACTTTGGGTGCGATACGGGTGGGAAAGTGAATTAGACAGTCTAGAGTATATTATAGAACAGTCTGCTGGCTCGTTATTAAATATTATTTTTCAGGTCAGTGGTACCACACATGGCGCCTACCTGTCTAGCCTTAGCGGATAAAAGAAAACTCAGAAACCATGCCCTCTACAAACCTAAGAGCATCCTATCTATCCTTTTTTTTCGTGTATAGTTTAGACCGTCTTCTTTACCGACCTCCTCCGGTACAGTGTTTTCTTGTACCTGGACAATTTATTCTAGGTTCTCCAAGTCCTGGCGAATCGACTCGCAAATTCCATCAACGAACTTTTCTTCGTCCCCTGAGATGCCCAGAGATCCCGTTCGCCACGTCACCGTGTAGAACAGGCTGCCTCCCTTGACGCTAGTGAGATTGAAGGTCATTGCTGTGGTGGTGATATGCCCGGGCTGAGCGAAGATCATATCCACGAGCTCTACTTGCTTCTCGCCGGCGCTGCGGCCCTCAATGACTCCTATGTTACTTATTTCAAACGACGAATCCCGCTGTTGCCCGTGCTTACTGTCTAACCACTTGCGGATGCTTGGCAGATATCTCAGAAGCCCGATCGGCTGGTCTTGCAGCGTTGCAGCAGCTGTAGCTAGGTGGAGGGTGCTCGTACGAGCCGCCTCCCAGTTCTCGGCCCCGAATCGGCGGGTCGGGTCTGCACGTGTGTATTTGATGTCGCATCCGGTCACAAATTCTCCCATCTCGTCCATTGAGAAGCCAGTGCTTTTCCGCATGTTGACAGATGTTCCGGACACAAAGTTGGTAATTTCGGCATCGGGAACAGCTCTGCTCAATGCTCGGACGATCATTTGGTGAAACACGCCAGTTAATCTTGCCTCGTGCTTCCGGGAAGCTTGGACGGCCTTCGCAAGGAGGGGAGCTTCGATCTCCTGTAGCCGGACCTTGCTGCGAAGCCCAGGTTCGAAGTAGACCGGGGCCCCAGTCCATGTCTTTGTATTGGTGGAGGTATATGAAGCACGTAGCCCCAGCAGACTGGCGAGAAAGTTGGGCAAGAACAGAGCAATCAGGGGGCTGAGAAGGTAGGACCAGGAGATAGGGAACCGCTTTCGCGTATCAAATTGTTCGCCCAATTTATGCTGTGGTGTTTGGACGACTGCGCTAGCCGGATGTGAAGACTCAGATAGATTCCGGCATGCAGCCAAGAACGTTCGATGGAAGGCTGCCGCCGATAGGCCATCGCCCAGCGTGTGGGAATATGACCAAACAACGAAGCATCCTCGCTGCAGCGGAACAACAATGATCCTCCAAGGGGGGATTCCGGGTGGGAAGGGAGTCTCCAGGTTAGATCCGAGGAAATTTTCGATACGGACGAGATCGTTTTCATCTCTGGCGGGCTCTAGGAATATGTGGTCTCTCAAATTGATGGTAGGGACGCGCTCGTAGAATGCCTTGTCGGTGTGCTTGTCGCCGACAACAACGCCCATGAAGGGGTGTTCCTCGATGCATCGTCGTAGAGGATAGTAGAATGAAGACTGTTCAGTGGGATCGAAGCCGGGCCCCAGGTCATAAATGCCGCCGATGAGCAGGGCGTCGTAGAAGCCCAGGTCTTCCCGGCTGATGGTTCGCTGCTCGTTGAGGGCTGCATGTGTCAGCGAGCGCCCAACACGACCGATGGCAGGGGTGCTGAGTCTCCTTACAGGCAAACCTCTGGAAATCATTCTTTGTCGACATGGTAAATATCTTTTGGCGGACTGAAGCAGAGTCAAAGCCAAACAAATAACAAGTCAAAGCGTATGCGTCAGAGATCCAGTCAAGACTGCAGTCCACACCAACTCTCCGTATTTTCAGTGTATGTGGTAGGTATTGCAGACACAAGCAGCCGACAAAGAAACCTTTAGACCGGCCGAACGCCGTTTTATAGCGGTCTCGGGCGCCTCAAACCTTCCGTTCGATGTTTGCTGAAGCACTCATTCAAATGCCGCCTGTGGATCAGCCAATCAGCTTCGTCCTTGCAACCGGTGACATACTTCCCTTTCGGGTAAGGCTCGTTTTTTTCGGATCCGCCGTGGCTGCGCTTGGTTCGGGAATTGTGGGTCCCAGAATGTGTTAAGGGGGCGCGAGACGCAGACCTCTTTCGACAATCCAGCAGCTCGCCTCGTTTCGTCCACATATTTTGTCCGCGTATTTCTCCTCAGCACCCGCATCCAATGACCACGAAAGTGGCCCAGTAAGGTATCTTGCCAATTTCCGCTAACCGAGCGTCCAATGCCGAAGGCCTCGGAGGACGGTGCCCCGAGGACCGCCTGCGAGCGATGCTACAGGAACAAGGAGAAGTGTCGTTCCCAAAGGGGAGTCCAAGGGTGCGAGCGCTGCCGCCGCCTGGGTCAAGCATGCATAGTCCGGTCACAGGCGCGCATGGGTCGTCGCCCAGTTGCCAAGAGCTTCTCACACGGAAGCTCCTCCGTCCTCTCCTTTGGCCCTGCCACACAGATTGCAGAGGATGAGACTCTAGGCGACGAACGCAAGCCCCCAGTCCCATCTTGCCGAAGATCTGGCCGCCAGGGCAGCCTCCGGACAAGGGATGTGCATCCGGCGGTATCTTGCGGGAAACCCGGATACCACAGGTCGCAAGTGGTGCGCCGATCGCGACCTACCGGCGTAACGTGGGGGCTTCCGATATCCTGTCCTCTGCCATTCTCCATGCAAAAAGCCCTTGAACTTGGCCACGTTCTCAACACCAAAGAGGGGTTCTATCAATCCCACCGCTTCTTCACCCTTGGCCGAAGCTTTCTTCCCGAGTTCCAAGCCACGGTCCATGTCCTGTTCCAGCGGTCCCCGCAGCTTCTGGCGGAGTCGTACAATGCCGCTCTCGGGCTGCTGGATCGCCGCGGCGGCCATGCTACGCCACTTTGCGAGGCGGAGTTGATTATTGGAACACGATGTCTCCAATCCCTGATGAAGGCCTCTGCGCGTATCGCTACCATGGAGGACGCCGCTGTCACGCTCATGGTTGGTCAGATCCTGATCGTATACAACACCTTCACGCCATTCAGTGCAACCCAGGCCATCACTCGCGGGGCTCTGCTCGCAGCGCGCGACTGGTACCCTGAACTGCTTCGTCACCCAAATTTTCATACCATCATTTTCACCCCGATATTGCTAGACACCCTCGACTGCTTGGTCAGGCGCAGGGTGCCAGTTGTTCGGCTCCCGCCTCTCGATCGATCGATGCTTGACCGATTTTGCGGCGCCTCCCTCTCGATTCTGCCGCTCCTCTACGACCTTTGTGAATGCAGCCACAAGGCTAAAATATTGGGTCTTGGCCCATCTCAACAGGGCTCGGGCAACATCGACCACTACATCAACGTCGAGTCCCGAATACGAGCGTGGGAACCGCCGAGTCCTTCGGAATTTCTCTATCAGTATTCTGCTCTCGAAACCGAGATCATGCTGTCTCACGCGAGGCTTTACCGGCTAGCAGCCCTATTAATTATTCACCGCTTACGCTTCCCCCTCGGAGTTGAGGATGATCCCGCCTCCGAGCTCGCAGACAGCATAATGAAGGAGGCGGAGGCCTTGAGGTTGTGGCCGCTAGGAGGAACTGGCTTGCACGTGGACTTCGCTATGATCATGGCCTTGGTTGAGAATCCCCCCGGTGGAGAGGAGATATATCGGGGATATGAACCGCTACGGTTCCGACAGCATCATTGCGATGAAGTCTTAGGTTTAGTTCAGAAAATAAGGCAAAGCAAAGAGGCTGGATATGAAGGGTCATGGCTCGATCTGATTGAGGATAGATCAGACGGCGCCTATTTTATTTAGAGTTGTGACGCCCATACATCAATTCCAATTGTC